>JAJGOT010000048.1:360000-695000 GCA_022457155.1 Cladopsammia gracilis
CATCTGAGAGCCTTTTCCAAACTTTCATCTTTCAAGATCAAAGTAACTCCGCGCAGAGAGAGTAATCGAAAAAGCGCCAACTTAAAACGTTTTACCTTCAGCCGCATTGAGAAAACTTTACAATGAAAGAAGAGCAACGTCTTCATTCATTGCGTTCGACGTTAGGAGAACGTAACCTAAACTCAACAAGCGAGAGACCTGGGCACGAACATTTAAGGGAGAGGAACTCGATTTTGTGGGTGGGCCAAGTACCGGAAATACGTCATAGCCTCTTCCGGCAAGGTGCGCGCGCACGTTTTTCTCCTTACGCGTACGTCATAGACTCATCCAGCAAGTTGCGCGCGCACATTGGTTTGCCATCTTTTCTCACCTCTGCTCTATTCGGTAAGTCTAATCTCTATCATTTTTGCAAGTAACTGCAGTGTTTTTACAACGAAGCTTGATCGGAAACATGTTTACTGCTTCTGAAAGGTACAGAAAGTCCAGCTACAAAGAAGCGAATATGACGCCTATTATCGTTCTGTGAGATGCCATCGATGAGAGAGAAGTCGGTAGAAAACAAACTAATACTAATTGATCATATGAGTCATTGTACTCTGACCCATTGCGGTCACAAATACAAATACAACTAGCGGTTCCATATTGGAAGTGAAGTGCTGCCACATTTGGAAGTTTTAGTTTCGACCTCGTGTAGTGATTATTAAGTTTTTCCGTTACTGTGCGAATCCAAAAACCGTGAACACTTTGATTTGATTGTGACATTTCCCATTGTGCAGCAACCAATCAGAAGCGACTCGAAACCGCAAGAAATTAGTCACGAAATTTCCTTGCAAAAGAATCGTCGCCGCCTCGCTGTAGTTTTTTTTTTTGTTGCTAGTTTACCTTTCGCCTTTCTTTGTAAATGAAGTAGAAATATGAGCGATTTTACGGCTAAAAACCATACACTTGAGTTTATAGACATTTGCCGCGGCTCATGCTCAGTTGTCGCGTTCATCTTGTCAGTGTTGTAAACAACACTTGTCCGTCGCGGCAGTATCGCAAAAACATTTAGCGAAAAAGCTGGCCAATAGAACATGACAGTTCCTGAGAATTAGTTTCCCTGGAAAAAGTAGATTTTCGAAAAAGCTTATGAGCGAGGAAAAAATCGGCTGTTCTGGCAAATGAAAGTGTTAACTTACGCATGCAAATATTATACTACAGTACCGCTAACTTGCCGTATTAAAACTTGTTAACTTTTATTCCCAGCACGGTAAGTTTACATGTACACAGCTACTATATAACGTTTCTTTTGCTTTGATCTCTCGCTGATCAGCAGCTAGCTACATTGCCGTGTGTGGCTAATTGCAATACGGTCTTGCAAAATTTGAAGGCGAGAATATCACAGGTCACGAGATGAGGGTTTCTGTGGATCGAAAAATAATCGCCACCTGCCTGAATAACCTATAAAATAAAGTTTGAAAACCTGACCCGCTGTTTTATTTTCCTTTTGCTTCTATAGGATCAGTAGCTTTTTCGAAAATTCACTTTTTCCAAGGAAACTAATCCTCAGGAACTGTCATGTTCTACTGTCCGGCTTTTTCGCTAAATGTTTTTGCGATACTGCCGCGACGGACAAGTGTTGTTTACAACACCAATAACGCGACAACTGAGCATGAGGCAAACGATAGCTAAACGTCTGTCTGTTTTGTAGCCGTTACAGTAAAATCGCTCAGATTTCTACTTCATTTACAAAGAAAGACGAAAGGTAAACTAGCAATAAAAAAACGACAGCGAAGCGGCGACGATTCTTTTGCAAGGAAACAGAGAAGCGTGGTCACGCGTTTGTTTGGGTTTCTTGCGGTTTCGAGTCGCTTCTGATTGGTTGCTGCACAATGGGAGATGTCAAAATCAAATCAAAGTGTTCACGGTTTTTGGATTCGCACAGTAAAACTTGGTTGTTGTGGAATTAGTGATGTAAGGGCTACGTCACGAATGTCAATTATCAATCAAGTAACTTGGAATAGGTCTTCGTGAAATTCAGGAAGAATTACTTAGTGATGTATGCTTGACATCATGAACGAATATTACAAGTTATAAAAGGACGAAATGTCACTCAAACAAGTCTCAAACACTTCTTACCCATAACAAACATTCGAACGCACTTAATAATCCCTGATTACTGCTAGTCTTATCTTATACCGCCATCGTGCTGAACAGTGTTACAATCCACGCCTGACCAATTTCGATATGTTAAAATTCATACTTGGCTCCAAGGCTTGGGGGAATAAAACAAAAGAAATCAACATTGAAGCTCATTGAGGTTGAGCGTTGAATTATTCATTTCTTTTGTTTTATTCCCCCAAGCCTCGGAACCAAGTATGTATCTTAATATATCGAAATTGGTCTATTGTCCAGCCTTTGCACATTGCAGTTACTGTCTGTCGAACAGAACACTGAAAATAGTCAGTATTTTCGCGCCGCGTACATCGTGTAACTCACCACGGCGAATTTGTTTGAAATCAAATCAAAGACTTCATTTAAGTGTCAAATATTTAGCTGTTAGAGCTAGTTGTGGACACTATACTAACTACATGATATATTGTAAATTAAAATTATCCTAGCCCTATGTATAAAGGTTTTTACATGTTAAAATGTCCTAGTTTTAAGAAGAAAAAATAGCTAAAAATGTATAAATATATACTAGGTTATCTTAAAGATAGTGATTGCTGCGCACGTAGGTGATTAGGCCTGGATAAATTCTGCTCATAAAATGGCTTATCCTGTCTGCCGGCAAGGCTCGTAAAAATCGCTCATTCTGCTCGTACACCTAAATTCTGCTCGAATTCTGCTCGGTACTCGAAACGTTTTCGGTCCTTCTGGCCGTATGTATTTTCGCAAATATGGAAGCCCTAAACAACTGTATTAGCGCGCGCTAAAATAGAGAATTAATGTCGTCAAATTGCGTCAGCAAAGTACAAATTAAAGTTCAAAAATGAAAAAATTCAAACTTGAAAAGTTAAAATAGAACGAAATGTCGCTCAAAAATTGCGCAAACACAAAATGTCACATTTCCGATATATGTATTTGCTCTTCATCAGGTTTCTTCTTTCGACCATGCAATTGCTGACTCGAGAAAAATTACTACGTTTAGTAACTCGAAAATATTCATCGTTTTCTCTCAAAATGACAATTTTACTCGCCATGTGATCACGACATTAATTCGCTATTTTAGCGCGCTACTGAATACAGTTGTTTTTCGCTATTTAGCGCGGCACCCCTAAAAGTAACCAAAACCGAGTTTTCTGAATATTTCTCAAAAACTATTGATAACAAGAAAGAAACAGTTAATAAAATATTTCTTACAAAGTAAATGCACATTCAAAAATGTCATTTCCTTTACCATAGCTTTTCAATAATTCTTGAAAATTCTTAGAAAAGTCTGCAGATTGTGAATTCTGAAGCAAGACATGCTCTCACTTTGTGATAAATCTGGATAAATGTATCCTGACAGGGGCGTAGCTACCTGTACGCACGTACGCACGTGCGTACCTGAAAAAGTCGAAAAAATAAGTAAAAATGAATAAAGTGTAGGACCTTGATTTGGTGATGGTGCGTACCTGTGAAAAAGTCCTGGTTACGCCCATGGCTGATTTAATCGCTTTCAGCTCTCTTACCTACTAATATACCAAGTGTAAAGAATACTCACCTTCAGAAGCGATCGAGGTCCGACAATATAAAATACTGTTTGCATGTGTTTAGCGGAAAGCGAATGACACAAATAAAGGCACGCATCAGCCTGACGCACGCAAAGAGTTGTGGGACAGCGTTTCCTAGGAAACCATTGCATCTTCAGCATGGCTCGCAAAGGATTGTGGTAAAAAAACAGCGATTCCAGATTTTTTCTGCGTTTCTGGATTATGAACTGCTGCTCCGCTCACTTCGTTCGCTGCGCAGCAATAAAAGTGTTCATTGTCTACACAGATCGCAATTATCACAATTGTTATCTATCAAGCTACTGATATCTGTTTTTCGTATTTTAGTCTTGAAAGGGTCAAGACTGGGTGAGTTTCTGGTGTCCTTTCCCAACTTTGACCATAATACAGGTCCTAAGTAACGCAAAGAGTGCTTACCATAATTAACGGTATTTACTCTAGGTATATCGAAATCACTGTTTCGGAGCGAATAACACGATGATTTGAGGCTAAACATCTCTGCTACACCGCCAGATGCAAGTTGATTTTTCACTTAATACATCATGGCAATGTCCTGCAATCTCCTGTTTTGCAGTGACGGCAGCCTGGCTCGCTCAAGGAGCGACCGTTTTCGAGAACATCTCCGAGACGTTGAAAAAAATGACAAAGACGCATCCAAACCAGTCGCGCGTCATTTCAATCTTGCTAACCATTCTAAGCAACACATGACAATCTGTGGCGTTTCCCTACACCAGGGCAACACAGAAAGCCGTAAAAACTTAGAACAAAAAATCATCTTTCGAATCGGCACTCTCAAACCCCACGGAATTAACGAACGCTTTTCATTCAACTAATTTACATTTGTTTTTCACGTCACAAAATTTCCACCAATAGCGGAGCTCCTCCTACTATATAAAACCACACACTACCCACAATCCCTTGATTCGCTCCGACGAAGGGCTAGCGCTCGAAACGTCAGCTTTCTCGAATCTTTTTACGGTGGCTAATTTACCTTATCGACTCAGTCGATAAAACCAAATTCTTGTCGCTCAAGGAGTGTTTCGTAAGGATCTGTTTTAGTTCTCTATATAGCTATCAGCGCTCTCTCTTGAATGCGCTCGACCTTTCTGCTATCAGACGCCTTACTACGAGGCAGTAAGTATGTAATACCATACTAAGTGGCATTCTTTGGTGTGATGGCTCTAAGTGCAGTCAGATTCTTGGCTATTCACTTTTATCTCAGGAACCAGGAACTTGTAATTCCCAAGCGTGTTGTTTCTGTAGTGATTTCAATTTGGGTTTTTAGCACAATTCTTTCGATTGTAAGGTTTGTGGATCCCAAAACATGTTAGGTACGCGATTGTCGCTGCTATCGAGGTCTTATGTCTCTTCGCAACAATATTGTTTTACTACAAGATATATGTAGCCGTGCGACACCACGCAAACCAGGTTCAAGCCCTCCAAGTACAACAAGAAGCACAGAATGGCGAACTAGAAAATACCGCAAGTCTGAGAAAATTTGCAGTAGAAATATTCGTGGTATATCTGGCGTTTTTGGTTTGTTATTTGTCAAACATTTGTACTTTACTTGTCTTTGCAATCTCTGGAGCAAGTGTCACTATAAAGGAGATGCAACGCTATACTGTGCCACTGGTGTTTATGAATTCTTTTCTCAATCCACTGATTTATTGTTGGAAACTGAGTAGCATTCGACACGCTGTGATCAACATACTGAGGAATATATGGCGATACCACAACCGAGCCAAGGCGGTTAACTTTAACACCCTGAAGTTCCGAAAGTGGCAAAAAATTGTACCCGATATATGGATTGATCATTCACCCTTGCAAAATCGAGACAGATGTGAAAACATTAACAAGTAACTATTATGGATCTTCAAACAGATACGTCTGTCCTTTGCAGTCTTAAAAAGACACTGTCACCTATTTTTAGTATCACTTTGAAAAGCCAAAAAACACATTTGTTTCAATGGAAACCTTAAAATAATGGTCCAGTTTTGTTAACAAATACTCTATCAGTGCACAGAAACTAGTATTCGTGATTTTCGGCTGCGGATGGAAATGGATTGCAACTTAAACAAATTGGCCAATTTTTTCAAGTTCCTCCCAAGAGTCGTGGAAAAATCGCAGAAAAACTTATTATGGTTTGTTCTTCCTTGAAGAAATCACTTGATATTATCTTCTTGGTGTTCTAAAGCAATTTTATGTTTGAGCAAAGGTACTTTGTCATATCGTTAGTGTATTTTGACCAAAACACAGCAAAATCAGCGTGACAATGCCCCTTTAACCATTCTATCTATTATTAACGTTACAATAGACATCTGTAAAGGGTTCTTTGGCTAGTCCTCTTAGATTATATGGTAAGTCTGTCGTATGAATGAATTATTGGGAGTGCTTCTGCGTGTCTTTTGTTTCGGAACTTTACGGGTAGACACAATAGACTGAGTGCCTGAAGTCCGAAGTGGAACTCGTGAAATCTTCCTTTAAAAAAAACGCAGGATGTAGCACAGCTCTATACTATTTTCTTACTTGTTTTCCTTAATGCTAATCATAGACATATTCTAGCGAGTAGAAAGGTAGAGCGCCATTTAATGGTAAGAAAACCTTTTTATTGTTGAACTTAAAGACATTATTGGCAAAAAAGGCTTTTTAACGCTCAAGTCTTTAACGGCTTCTCAGAACCGCGGGTCTGTTGTTCTTGCTATACCTCTTAGCCAGAGCGCTACTTAGCTCTGTTTGAGCTTTTTGCGCTTAATAAAATTTCCTAAAAGCCTTTTAAGAAAAGGTTTTAATTTTAACAATACTTTCTCGCTCCCTAACTGGTCGAGCATTAATAATTGTTGCAATCCTGGGCTGCCATATTTATTTTAAAGGATAGGATCAAAACATCAATTTCAGGTACACAGAATTATCAGGAGATCAGTATCATGAAACGCTTGTTGGCAAATGCTGCGAATCTGAGAAAATTTGCAGTGGGAACATTTATCGTGTATCTTGCTTTCGTACTGTAATGAAATGAATGTAGATATCAGTTACTGTACAATCCTCAAGTACTGGTAGAAAACACTTTTACCTATGTAAAAAAAATATATGTTACTTCTAAAGAGTAATCTTCAACCAATCATGTAATAAATTAATGCGTAATCTGTGAATGATGTAACCTTAAGAATAGAGTACTTTCCTGTTGTGTAGCATGGTTATTTAATAACCAAAACGCCTGTTTTTATAAAGATCATTGTACGTCGCGGCGAGGGTTCTTTCATCTTTATCACATTGAAACTGGCGTTTTATTCGTGTTTTGAAATTGCCAAAGAATGAAAATGCAACGGCGCAAAATTATAACTTGGCACCATTAATTTATTTTCATCGTTAATTTAACGTTAAATTACATTTGGCGTTAAAATTTACTACATGCACACAGTTGGTGGTACATTTAGCAGTGATAAGGCAGCAACAAGTCGCAAAAACAGCCGAGCTTTGTCGTGCAACCTGTCATCTTGTAATCCATTTAAATTTTTGCCATCGTTAGCCATTCCTTTTTTCCTGTGTGTTCATGTTATTTGTACCCAGGCTGCAGAAGTGCGTTCTCTAAATATCTACGCTGAAATAAACCGCGTCGACGCCTCGATGTCGTGGCTTCGACGCTTCGCGCGCGAGGTGTATATCACTAAAAAATAAAAACCTGGTACCCAGATTACATGATCTAATATAATTTTCTGTACCCATTGCTGTCGCACTTTGCGCTAACCACACATTTTTTATTTGTTCTTATTTTTTTTAGGTCAAGCGACAAGTTCAAGCGCAAACAGAGCTAAGAGATGACGGTAAGTTCTCAAACGTGTAGTATAATCCAGGGGCCTGTTTCTCAAAAGTCCCGATAACTTTTCGGTCCCGAAGCTGTATTTAAAAATCAGAATCTAAAGAATTGTGATGCACTTTTTTGCCCGCAAACAAGCCCGTCTTGTTTCGCCAACTTAGAATTTTATGGCTTAGCTTTGAAAACCAACAAAGTTTTAATCTTTAATGTAAACATTGCGCAACAACATGCCTGCTTACAACCAATTATCAGGAGCAAACCGATCGTTGCTGTAGGTAACGCGTGTTTTCTACCTTAAATCCAAGAACATGAAAGACAGGTAGACAGCACGCTTGTGGATTCGTGTTATTTCTCTTGTGTCAATCTCTTCGTTAATGATATCCTGATCAGTGCTGGAAATAATTTTTCTCCCTCAGAAGGAAGACATTTGTCCTTTCAAACCTCCATTTGGTCGCAAGACCTTACATAACAACGGCCTGGACCACCTCGGACATTTATTGAGAATTATGTAACGTAATGTCGACACTTACAATTTTCTTTTCAATAAATTTTTAAGTGTAAAAAAGAAAATCTAAAATCCCCACTCAGAATTGAACCTGTGACCACGGCGTGGCTTGGGCTTACATAGCCAACCTTACCTGTGTACCACCTAGCTTCTCGGGTTGTTTAGGCCTAAATTTAACTATATAAACTGCTAACCCTAACCTCAACTGAAAGCTGACCAGTTACTCTGTTATATAAGTCTCAATAAGGCGTCCGAGGTGGTCCAGGCCGTTGTTATCTGAGGTCTTCCCATTTGGTCAGACATCCGCCATTTTGGATTTTACCCGAGACACATACGTTAGCATACATGACATCCCATAACGGGTTTTGCGGTTTGCAGTGCATTATAGGGCGATTTCAAATCACACGGCTTTGTCTTAATAAAACGTAAATTCCTATTTTAATGTTTTTGGAATCAAATTCGATGGCTTGAAAAGAATAAATTGAGCTAAGTCATTTTCGGACACCATGTCCGAGCATAATTAAATTAGTGGGACATTTTAGGATTTTGGCCCGACAATGTTCGATGAATGACTGTTATTTCCAATACTGCCTGATGCGGGTGAATTATTTGTTTTATTCACAGGCACAGCATGGTACAACTACGACAATGCTAACGACTGTGCTAATTACTGTCCAGATCTCCAAGTAAGTACTCAGTTCTGATCAGTATAGTAATGGCCGTCGCCTGGTGACGAGGTTGCCTGGTAACGCACTCCTTGCGTGACTTGGTGTGACATTACAAGACTGCAAAACAGTCGTTTTCCCTTAAAAAGCATTAACACGCAGGCGGGGGGGGGGGGGGGGGGGGTGAATTTTCACACCGGGGGGAGGATCATAGGCCAAAGTTTTTTAAAGAAAGTGTGAAGCCAAACTGGAACATTCAAAAGGGGGAGGTATGGATATTTTCTGGAACAACACATTGCTACAGTATGACTATTGTGCAATTCTTTCCTGTCCCCCTTTTAGCTGCAGAAAAGCCAATCCAATTCTTTTGTTTTGACAGGACGGTGATGACGACGATGATGATGTGTTTACTGGTGACGGTGGAGGTGACGTACCTGGCGGGGATTTCACTCAAGCGGAATTTCCCATGTCTCAGGATACTACGTTTGGAGACTCCTCGTCGCAGGGCCTCAGTTTCACGAACGAGAGCGTTGTGGATCAGACACTGTTTGCTGGGGATGGCCTGGTTGCCCAGCCTAACAAGGTACGTCTAGCCCCAGAGGTGTTGGGTGCTGGATGCGTCGGAAGTAGGATTTGTGATCCCAGAGCACACGACATCTAAAGAGAATGATACACGGTTCAACATTTGCTGTTGTCGTGCAACTTGTTGAACAAATAGAGCCTGTCTCAGTTTTCGTTCAACAAGTTGAAAGGCCTATTTCAACATGGTATAATACCCTGCTCAACATTTGTTGAACAGTAGTCGCAACATCTGTTGATCTACTTTAATGTTGAACTGCGTGTCACAAGCTTGACACAAGAGCTAACGCTTCTGTGACGTTTTAGTCATTTCTCTCATTGGTTTGTTCTTTCAGGTTCAGAAAATCGATATTGGCCATGCCAAAACCGCGAAAAAGATGGACGTAAAAAGACTAAAGAGCGTCCTGTGGGGACTTCTTACTGATAATGACCAGGGGAACAAGGTCTGTTGAAGATTTCTTCTCTTAACTCCAACTTGAAACAACCTTGAATCGTATACTTTACTGAAGATTTACCAGTCCGTGTGCCCTTGCTCCGGTTGTTAAAAAGGTAGATAGTACTTTTCACTGGATAAATCTCTATCCGGTGGATAACACGATTGGTTTTGTCAAAAAAGGCAAGGATTTTGAGAACCTGGTCAGTCCGTTGCCCCTCCTAGGGAGAACACTTTTAGGCTCGTTAGAATTTTTCATAGATAACAGCTTTGACCGGGGTGCATCTCTCCTCAGGGAATATTCCCTCACCCAGGAGATTTAACCCTTTCACTCCCAGAGTCAATTATAGAGGCATGTAGTGTAGTTCTAACTTTTGAGTCTGTTGACGAAATGCTATGGTGTGACCATTCAAACGAAACCTCTTCAGCAGTACTTTTGCATGGTACCATTTGTTCTAACTTTTCAGTCTGTTGATGAAATCCTATGGTGTGACCATTCAAATGAAACCTTTTCGCCAGTACGTTTGCATGGCAGCATGTGTTTTCAATATTTGACAAAATGAAATGTGAGATTTTTCGTGAATTTTGATTTTTTTGCACTCTTGGGAGTTAAAGGGTTAAAATTGTCCACCAAGCTCTTACACAGATTAGGTACTGGCATACAGTACAAGGTTCCATTTTTGCTACGCTACTTGTTGATTTTACTTGTAGGAAAATGTCCCTATTGACCAGCAAAGAAACGAAAAGGAGGACAACACTGTGTCACAAATGCACTCGTTCAAAGAACTGTACAATAAACTGCCTGGAAAACTCTCCAAGAACATGTCCAAGAACCTGTCAGTATCCATCGCTTTTGTCTGTATCTTACATCTGGCAAACGAGAAGGTAAAGCTTGTCTCTTGTTTGTATTCAGTGCAAGGTTAAGGGCCAATCCAAGTCGGGTATCTCTGGTAATCAAAGCAAACAGCGACCAAGAGGTTCTCCCTCATATTTCAGCAGTTGCTAATTTTTTTGATGGAAGCGCATGATAATTGGCCTTCAAACGAGAACGAGTTGCAACCTCATGTGGTCTTGTTCCCGTTCGATCCCGAGTCTAGTCTCCCTGATTAGTGAGGTACCCTGTGCCATGCTATAAGATTTGAGACTGGAATAAAGTTATCATCATTTTCATCATCATCATCCTGGTGAAATAATACACGCTTGTTGATAAAACCTGGGAGATCCAAGGAAGCAAGGATACTCGCGAGTGAGCCTCGCGCGCTCAGTCTCAATGCAGACCCTTCGTGTTAACACCGCGCGCGTTTGTCCGACGAAACAACTCACGCAAAATTACCCACTGTGTTGCAGCCTATTGCTATTCTATCATGTCAGACCATTATTTTGATGTTTGACCACGCCTTCTCTCATCCGTCAGTTTATTCATACCGTAAAGCTCCGAAAGAAACGACCCCCCCCCCCCCCCCCCCGCCCCGCCCCCGAAAGTAGCGACCATTCAAAAATAGCGATAAAATTTACGGTTGTTGTATTTCACGGTAACACTCGTAACGCATTCTTGTCTATTCTTTTTCTTCCCTAGTGCCTCAGAATGACTGCTGATCCAGGAATGGCGGATTTTTCCATTTCTCAGGGCATATAACTTTCATCCTAAGCAATGGTCATTATAATCTTAACTTCCGAGTTCCCATAAATAACAAACACAACCAGTCTCGTGAAAAAATGTTATGAAGGCGAAGTCTTATTTTTTAAAAGCTAACGAATTAGTAAAAGGAAAACTAGTGTCAATTTTGGAGACGAGCTGTCCCCTTTAAAATCTTAACCCATATCATTAGTTATCTATAATTAGTTTTAGAATAAATATCTAGAAATTTCTAGAATGTTGAAATATTCTTACATGCCAATATATCTTATGTTTTATAGTTTTAACTCGCTAAAAAGGTACAACTTTTTTTGTTACATAAATAAGAATAAAGTTTCTATGAAAATTACATTCTTTTCCTCAACATGCCTTATATTTGGACATTGCATGCATACTTATAATATGTTTTTCTGCAATTATCGTATAACGTATGTTAAATCATTTTTGGGGTAAATGCTTTTTGTCTTATTTACTTAAGAAAAAGGGGGTTTTGCACTTAGTAATCAAAAAATGTCATATTCTACTTCACTACCAACTATTTATTATTTTAAGCCAATTTCATACATTAGTCCTGTGACAAAAGTCTCCGAATAAAACGAAATTCTTGCAGGGTGTGTCATAATACGAAAAGTTGGCGAGTTTTTAGTTAGTCACAATTTGCCGCTTTTTAAGACGAGGTCTAAATTTAGGTCATTGGTGTTTCTTTGTTCGAAAATAGTTAGAAGTTGGCCAGGAGTGAGACCTCGTTTTAAAAATCAAACCACTATCTTTATATCCGTTACCAATGACACGCGGCCTACTCCACTTTATTCAAGGCGAAGAAAGTCGAGTATTTTGGCAACAGAGCCAAGAGATTGACAATGCGACTTGCCAAGAGAAGGTGAAACTTGAACTAAACATCTGTTTTTTAGATACAATCGCTACAATTATTAACAGCAATAAAAACACAAACGTTGGATGTGTTTTAACTTCAGGCTTGATTTACTCAGAGCGAATATGTAATAAAGGCCAAGGACGGCTACAACGAATTGATGTGTTGCACAAAAATAAATGTACTCACATTCAATCAGTTTTGGACACCATGTATCTCGGGGATACTCCTCAATTACAAGACAAAATTCATAATAATTGTGTCCTGTTGTCATTTACTTAAAGTCATAATTACTACAGTTCGAGATAAGGGTTGTTAATTTAGACTACGGGAAGTCACACTTTGTTCGAGATAAACGGGGATTCGAGATAACCGAGTTCGAGATAGGCAGTAGAATGACTGAAAAACAGTGAGCACAACCAAGGGGAACGGGGTTTAGTTCGAGATAGCGGGAGATTCGAGATAGCCGGTATTGGAGATAACGAGAGACTACTGTATTACAATTTTCCACAGCGTTTTAAAAATGCGATCTAGTGAAGTCACTTTATTACTATTTACGATAAGTGTGCTCCAAAAATAGCGTCAAGCGCTCACAAAACGGGACGCTATCACGATATACGATGGACTGTTCTAAAAAAAACAAAATCTTACAATTTACAACAGGTACGACAAACCGCGGCATTATTGAAATTTACCGTAGTAGAAATTACGACAATGCATCAGCAATTACAATTAACGACAAGCGTTATTGCAATTCACCAATGATATTACAAACTGACACCTTATTTCAATTAACCGTAGTAGAAATTGCTAAAGCGCGTTATTATACTAATTATTGATAGATGTTTTATTACAAACGTTATAACTTGTATTTCAAACCGTGGCGTTATTACAATTTACTGTAGGTGTATTATTACAAAATTTGGATTACTCAAGAAAGTACCATGTACATACTTACGAGAGAACATACTTTCAATTTTACATAGAAAAACGCATAGGGCCGACTTTATATGCAGTGAACACAGACTAGAAGTGTTGACGTCAATAAATATATAATAGAGAGATTTAGCATCGCGTTTACGTGAAACGCGAACGGCAAGAGTGACCACGTGACCACGATTTTCCCGCCATTTTTCACGTTTGCCGTTTCTACGTGAAGGTAAGCTGTTTCGAGGGTCTAAAATAGGGTTTCCCAATCCCGCTTCCCGCCACTATTTTTTCTTTCATCCCGCCATCCCGCTTGCTTCGAACATGTCATCCCGATCCCGCTTCCAAAATACTTTTTTTGCATGACAAGTCACAGTTTTTTTCCGGACGAGACGCAATTTCCGCGGGCTAATGCATTACGACCTCGGTGTTTGTTTACGGTAAACAGCAGCAGTCAGTTTAGTTTGGTAAATTTATCCGCTTTTGAGTAAGTGTTGAGGAGCCAAATGAAAGTTTTCTTTATCGAAGTACAGCGCATGGACGATGACGAAGGCCCTCCATCACACCAAACTTCAAAATTTCAAATTTAAAAAACAAATTTCAACCACGCCTACTACATAGGAGTTACCCTAATCTGATAGAGAAGATTGTATGGAATATGCGGGATGCGGAGTGTGAAAAATGAGGAGTGGGGAAAACCACGAGTGTGACAAATGAGAAGTGGGGAAAATGTGAAATACGTTTTTTGTGGAAAAACATAAAGTGTAAGGTAAAACTAAACTTTTTTATTCCTTCGAGGCAACTTTTGCAAGTTTTAAAATTCACAATCTCTATATAAATACTGGAATTTAAATAAATAAATAAATAAATAAATAGGAATTTCAGTGGAATCCACGAGGTGGAATTTCAGTGTTGTTATCTCAAAAGTGTTGGTATTTTCATATATGCCTTTATTTCATACCAGTACAACTTTTCGAACTTTGTTCTGTAGCATTTTGAGCGGATAGAGCACGTTTTGAAGCCGCGCCGACATTATTTCGTTACGAAATCTGCGACGACAGTGTTTGCGTAGTATCTCAGGGCAATGTGCATTGTTCAATTACCACTGCTTCAATTAGGGCTGTCTGGAAAATATTACTAGGTAGAATTTGCAATTTCATGGCAATTTTATATGATACTTGAAAGTGGAATATGGAAATTGTGCGTGTTTGGAAGAATCACTGAAGGTGACTCTCGCTATTAGGGAACTGTTTCCGATCACAAATCAAATAGCGATCTCCAAGGTGACTGTTATAACGAAAGACTTACCGGGGCATGGGTGGTTTACAGCGCTGACTTCACTAACACCTATTATCATCCTAACTTCTTGCGTATTCAGCGCAAAAACCCAATGTTAAACGGACTTGTTTTTATTGAACAGTCCATTTACAGAGTGCTGGATTTTCACCAATCTGAAATGCTATAACAATGTGATTTAAATATAAATATCTGCAGTTAAGAGGATCAGGCTGTTTTCTCTGTATGCATGTATGAAAATACGAACTCTTTTGAGATAACAACACTAATTCCGGTATTTATATAGAGATTGAGAATTTCACTGAAAACTTGCAAAAGTTGCCTTGAAGAAAAAATTTTAGTTCAGTTTTACCTTATATTTTATGTTTTTCAAAATACGTAAACCTCATTTTCCACACTCCGCACTTTCACACTCCTAGTTTTCCACACCCTGCATTTTCCACACTCCATGTTTTTCACACACCGCACTCCACACTTATTCCATATAACCGATAGAGAAAACTCTATCAAAAATAAAATTCGAAAAAAGGAAAAATGCGCTTAAACAGGAGGAGAAAACACAAAAAGAAATTCTGCCCTTTGTGACGCAATACCAGCCATCAGTGCCAAATCTCAAACAAATTTTTATGTCAAAATGGCACATATTGCAGAACCAACCACCGCTATGACAAATCTACAAAGAACCACCCATGATATATTTTAAAAAAGGCAAATCCTTTAAAGATACACTCCTTAGAGGAAAAATCTAAAAGGTGTCAAATAAGTTTCACAACGGGATTGTTTGTACGGCCTGTCACCCCTTACTACGTCTTGTTTAAGCATTTTAATGGGTTCCTTGAGACAAAATTGCGACACCGTGACAGGTACTTATTCGATTTGGTAAAGATAAGGACCTCTGAAATGATTTCAAAGGAAAGACAGATTCGAAAAAAACGGTTAAAGAAATCAACTATGTAAAGATCCAGACTTGTCTTCCTTCTCGGAATCGTGAAATATCCGGCGAGTGCATTGTCGTCATCCATCCCGTTTCCCACCCGGAAAAATCAAGAATTCCCGCGTCCCGCCATGAAAATGATGAACTTCCCGCTTCCCGTCGACCTCTAACCATCCCGCATCCCGCCTTGAAATTTTCTTTCATCCCGCATCCCGGCAGTGAAAAAAGGCTTATCCCGCATCCCGCCAACCCTATGTTAGGCCCTCTGTTTCGCGTTTGCCGTTTACGTGATATTTTCTTCCTTTTTTTCTTATAGATTAGAAATTAATTGTCGAAAAAAAGTACACCAAAACTTTTTCCTGTACGTCATACAAGGCCAAATGAAGTTTCATGTTAAAAATCCTTCAAATACCGCACTTTTCCTGAGCATACAGCTGCATGAACTCAAGTTGACTCAAAAGACGAAGAAGCTAAAGCGACAAATCCACGCTATTTTACGTGAAACGACAAGCTGACGTTTGCCGTTTCACGTAAACGCGAAGCTAAATCTCTCTAATATTTACATGTAAAGAGAGTGACTCCAGTGTAAAACACCGATCAAACACTTAATCTAAATTGAGATTCAAAATAATCGGCATTTTGGACAACATATCGTCTTTTAAGAATGAATGGAGTTTTTACTATAAAATTCGGCCAAAACAAAACTAAACGGTTTCAGTCGGGAAATTGCGAGAATTTTAATCATTTGTCCTAAAGTAGTAGTGTCATCCGCTTTCTCGCCAATAACCATGTGTGCGCTGGCGCCGGCGCTCACAAAAAACGGCTAGACCAAATGTTTCCCCTACGCCGTGTAATGAATAGGTCTATTATCTAGCTACCCAAACTTTGCACACAGATATCTAAATAACCAATTTAAATATCGAAAACGCTTCCCACTTTCTCGTTGAGCGATGTTTTGAGATAATTGAACACAGTGTGACTTTTTTCTTCAACAGCTGCATTTAACATTCATCAAGCATTCTATTTATATATAATTAGTCATAGTTTCCTTGAAAACGGCGCGCGTGTGAATTTTTTCCTGAATGACAATGGCCTGTCCCCCGGCCTGTCCCAGTCGTTCAGATAATAGGGAGCGTAACATAACAAACACGCAAAAGTAAAATATTGTGAATGTTGATGGAGGGGGAACGTAAACTTCCTACCGAGTAGAAAATTAGCTTCAATCAGTCCTGAGAAAGCCGTTTTTATTGTTAAACGTATGAGGTTGTTTTTAGCTAAATTAGCGGCAGATGTCCTTTAAACTCAGCATGTTTATTAGTATATTCTTCTAAATTAACTTCCTGTGTTTTTTAACAAGAATTTCCTAACTGGTCGAGCATTAATCGCTTTAACTCTGGCCTGACTTGTTTAGTTCAATGAAAAAGACTGAAACATCTGTTTTAGGTTTGGAATCAGTTTTACAAAGGCTGAAGGATCAGCAAACCGGCAATTACGTGTTCAAGATAGCTTATACATGTATTGACAGGGCCCGGATAGATCAGGGAACAGTAGAGGTCAGGAATGTTTCAGGTTCCAATTGTTTCCATACTTTTGCAACATCTGAGGGGCTTTCCCATCCTTTCGAAAACTATCGTTAGTTTCAATATCCAAATTTTCATCTTTCAAGATCAAAGTAACCCTGCGCAGATAGCGTGTAAAAAGCGCCTACTGAAAACGTTTTACCTTCAGCCGCGTTCTTACAGAAAACTTGACAATGAAAGAAGGTGAAAGTCTCTGTTCATCATACATTGTCATTTGCGTTCTCAACGCTTTGTTATCTTCTACCGCCATCATGCTGAACAGTGTCACAATCCATGCTTTGAGAAAAACTTCGTCGCTACCAAGACCTTTAAAAACACTGCTCCTGAGTCTGACTGCTTCTGATCTTGGTGTTGGTTTAATCGTCCAACCTTTGTACATTGCAGTTACTGTCATGAAAATGGAACAAAACACTGAAAACAGTCAGTACTATAGTGCCACGTACAGCGTGTTTCTCGCCACGATCAATGTATTTGGCTCTGCTTCGTTTTTTGGTATGATGGCGTTGAGTGCAGACAGATTCTTGGCTATTCATCTTCATCTTAGATACCAGGAACTTGTGACTCACAAGCGTGTTGTTGCAGTTGTAATTTCAATATGGGTTTTCAGCGCATTTCTTTCGTTTTTGAGGTTATTGGTCGAGCGAAATATTAGTTACTTGATTGTTGCCATTATTTTTGCCTCTTTTCTCTTGACTACTATACCTCTTAACTACAAGATATATGTAGCCGTGCGACATCACGCAAACCAGATTCAAGCCCTGCAAGTACAACAAGAAGCACAGAATGGCGAAATAGAAAATACTGCAAGTCTGAGAAAATTTGCAGAAGGAACATTCGTCGTATATGTCGCGTTTTTGGTTTGTTATTTGCCAATCATTTGTACTTTAGTTGCCTTTCCAATCTCTGGAGCAAGTGTCACTTTCACACATATGCAACGCTATACTTTGACACTGGTGTTTCTGAATTCATCTCTCAATCCACTGATTTACTGTTGGAAACTGAGTCACATTCGACACGCTGTCATAAACATACTGAGGAATATATGGCGAAGCCACAACATCAATGAGATACAACCGGCTAACTGAGTTTGAGATATTTCTTCATATGTCGTTGGGTTGGTTACAAATTGGTGCAAAAAGCGTTGTCAGTGTTAAGAAACTTTCAACTTTGTTAGCAGAAAACAAAACAAAACAACAAACATCTAAATTTATTTACAGTTCGGTTACGCAAGTTGATAATTTAACCTACAGGCCGACGATAAATTCGCTTTAGCACTCGTAACTGCTATCCGTTTCAATCGTCCTCGAAATTGAGCCATCTGTCCCGCATATGTAGCGTTTACCGCAGAATTGTGCCTTGCTTATTTGTACAAATTGTTATTTTAGAATCTTTAATGACTTCAGGCAAGCAATGGAAAGATTTGTGCAAGCATGCGCATCGCATTTTACAGTCCCTTTAAATGGCCCATAAAACGCGAACAGTTGTTTTACAAAGCCATGTAGTACTTTTTTTATACAAAGACATTTCTGTATAAAACCAGAAACGGATTGTAAGTGATGTAATGTCGCACGTAAGCATTCTAATGAATTGAGTTTACAAAGGTTTCAATACAATCCTCAAGTACTGTTAGAAAACACGCTAAGCTTGGAAAATCAATTGAATAGTAATTTTACAAAATGTAAAACCAGTAAATAATATCTGAATTTGAAAAGGTCTGAACCCTTTCGCTTGTACAGTTAAACCGTGAGCCATATAATAAGTTTGGTGAAAAGCCTAAAATTTGATTATTTAAAAAGAAGCTATCGAGCTCTACGTTTCTGTTGTCTTACATGATTATTGTGTGTAAATAAATATGATTTTAACCTTCGCTTCTGTGCATTAAATCAGTAGTGTGATCAATACCGAACCCTTTTAACCTTCATAAAGTACCATCTTTCAAAATATAACGCTACAATAATAGTTTAAAAAAATAGATCACGGGCGTTCTTACAAGTGATCATTGACAGGAGGTATTGATAGGGGGAGGGAAGTGTAATCAACTCCAATTCTCTTGACGGCAAATTTCACAACAGAAAAAGAGTGGCTGTTTTGATATGAGAAAATATTTCGAAGTCATACTACTAGTAGGTTTAGTTCAATTCGTGCAGTACAGAATTTTAAAGTCAATCAAACAGAAAAAGAGTGGCTGTTTTCATATGAGAAAATATTCCCAGGTCAATAATTTAGTTCAGTTCGTGCAGTACAGCATGTTTTATTGAATCAAACACTAAAGGGAAATGGTCAACACTATTGTACTCGGACAGGACCCACCGATCCCCCATTTGAAAAGATGGCCGTGTCTTAAAATTGTATAAACTGTGCCGTTTTACAAAGAATGGCTGCTTCATGCTCACAGAATATTTAAGTCTTATCTCCAAATTTCAGTCTTGTATTGCCCCCCTACCCATATACACGGTGGGTCCTCTTCGAGTATACTTGTCAAAACCGCTTCCACATAACATCTGATTCTTCTTTACAATATCAATAAACCGTTAAGAATATTGTCTAGGAGAACGAGGAAAGTCATTAACTCCAGGTGTTGTATTAATCAGGGTTCATAAATAGTGTTTTAGAATCTTGACAAACCACGAAACATTGTCACAAACTGTTTACTTGGCGCCGTACCTTTTAAGGTATGAGAGGTGAAAAATGAATCTTCATGTTGTGTCGTTCATATTTGTATTTTTTGTAGTTTCTTTTCCTTTTGGCTTGTTATTTGCAATGCCTCACTTAAGGTTACAGTGTACCTTCAGATCGAAAATTTATTGAAAATTTTTTTTTTGGCTTTAAAATAAAGTTTACAGAATGAACTTTCATCCAAAACAAAAAGTATCGAAAAATAGTGAAAATTGACGGAGAAATGACGGTATAACTTTTGTGGGCGGAGTTTGTTTATTAAGCGATATGTTTTTTTAAGCGCCGTTTTCTGAAAGTTAATTTTTCGCTAATCAACAAAAACGTGTCGGCGAATTTCTTAATTCCGAAAACTTTTTCGTCAAGAGGCATTTCCGTGCGATCATTCCAATTTTTTTTTCTCCCATTTTAGAAAATATTCTGTAACTTTTTACTGCAATTGAATATGGAAAATCGCCGACACGTTTTTTTAGCGCTTCGTGTCCGGAAACCCGAGAACAAATCAAATTAGCAAAATATAATAATCGCTTTGAGTTATAGCGTTTTAAAGCTGATTCGGACGTTCGAATTTAGACGTCGTAAAAAATTCGACAATTCATTTTATTACCAAATGGTTTCCATATTTAGATAGCCAGCTCTATAAGCTCTAATTTGATATCTGGGTTTAGGTATATTGAGTGTAATCTTAAGACGCTAGAGTTGTTATACTGGAGACACCCCCGAAGGTACACTGTAACCTTAAAAACACCTCGGTTAATTTACCGTAATAGAAATTGCGAAAGCGCCTTATTGTACTAATAAATGATTGATGACAATGATTGATTGATTGACAAATCGCGACAAGCGTTATTACAATTTACCACTTGTATTACAAACCGCGGCGTTATTACAATTTACTGTAGGCGTGTTATTACAAAATTGGGATAACTCAAGCACGTACATACTTGCGACAGTACATACTTTCCATTTTACAATTAAAGATAAACGCACAGGGCCGACTTTACATGCAGTGAACACAGACTAGAAGTATTAACTAGTCGGCTTATAAGCTGATTCAGAGCTCTATCAATCAATAAATAATATATAATATCTATACAGGGTGACTCCAGCGTATTAAAAGCACTTATCAAATGCCTGGTCTAAGTTGAGATTCAAAACAATCGGCCTTTTGGACAATATATCGTCTTTCAATGAATTAATGGAGTTTTTACTTTAAAATTCGGCCAAAACATTTCACGGACCATCGCGAACAAAACGGTTTCAGTCGGGAAATTCCGAGCATTTTAATCATTTGTCCTAAAGTAGAAGTGTCATCCGCTTTCTCGCCAATAACCACGTGGGCGCTGGCGCCGAAGCTTCTGCCGCCAGCGCCCACAAAAAGCGGCTAGGTGTGGCTTTTTTTCTTCAATGACTGCACTCAACATTCATCAAGCTTTCTATTTATATAGAGTTTGTCATAGTTTCCTTGAAAACGGCGCGCGTGTGAATTTTTTTCCCGAACGACATTTTCCTGTTCCAGTCGTTCACATAATAGGGAGTGTAAAATAAAACACATGCGAAGGAAAAATATTGCGAGTGTTAATGGGGGGAAAGGGGATCGTAAACTTTCTACCGAGTAGAAAATAAGCTTCAATCAGTCCTGAGAAAGCCTTTTTTAACCCGTGAACATACGCGCATGCGTAATGAACGGGTTATCGCTAACGGCGACAGATATGCAAATGAGCACTCGCTCACTCCTTCCATCAGCTGTAAACTTAGTGACGTAATGCTTTGTTACGAATGCGTTTTGTAACAAGAACAGCGTGAATCCAGCGTAACAATAACTAAATTGATGTAAACGAATACAAACAACAATAAGCTTAAAGATGTTTCGCATTTGGAGTCTTAAATGCAATGTTAAAATCGATCTAAAAGGAATTTTCAACTGAGACACGCGTTTTGATGGTTATCTACCTTCAAGTAATAAAATTTATCCCGTTTTACATCTGTGGTCACGGTGGTCGAACGGTGTAAAGCGTGGACTTACAGTCGACAGGCCCAGGTTCGAATCTCGATCGTTCATTTCGTTTTTTTTTTTTCTTTCTTCTTCGGACTGAACATTATGAAAGTGATGTACGGTATTTTTATTTTTTGCGGATGTCAAAAATCCTTACGTTTAATTTTTAAAAAGATTTTGAACCGTGACAAAGTGAAAACATAAGCTTACCGAAATATTGCGTTAAATGTTGGCATTTCAAATTCACGGGTTGGCTCTAAGGAGCCTTTGATTATTGTTAAACGTATGAGGTTGTTTTTAGTTAAATTAGCGGCAGAGGTCCTTTAAACTCAGCATGTTTATTAGTATATTCTTCCAAATTAACTTGCTAAAAGCTTACTTCCGTGACTGTTTTTTGTAACAAGACTTTCCTAACTGGTCGAGCATTAATCGCTTTAACTCTGGCCTGACTTGTTTATTTTAATGAAAAAGGCTGAAACATCTGTTTCAGGCTCGGAATCAGCTTTATAAAGCCTGAAGGATTAGTAAACCGGCAATTCTGTGTTCAAGAAACGCTTATATTGACAGGTTATCCGGATATATAGGTGAGCAGTAGAGGTCAGGAATGTTTCAGGTTCCAATTTTTTTACGATACTTTTGCAACATTTGAGAGGCTTTGCCATCCTTTCGAAAACTATATATCGTCAGTTTATCCAAACGTTCATCTTTCAAGATCAAAGTAACCCTGTGCAGATAGTATTCAAGGAAAAGCGCCTACTGAAAACGTTTTTCAGCCGCGTTCTGACAGAAAGTTTTACAATGAAGGAGGGTGAAAGTCTCCACACATCGCACATTGTCATTTGCGTTCTGAACGCTTTGTTATCTTATACCGCCATCATGTTGAACAGTGTTACAATCCACGCCTTGAGAAAAACGTCGTCGCTACCAAAACCTTTAAAAACACTGCTCCTGAATCTGGCTGTTTCTGATCTTGGTGTTGGTTTATTGGTTCAGCCTATGTACATTGCAGTTAATGTCATGGAAATGGAACAAAAAACTGAAAACAGTCAGTATTATAGTGCCACGCATACCGTACTTCTCACCACGGGGAATTTATTGATTTTTGCTTCGTTCTTTGGTGTGATGGCGTTAAGTGCAGACAGATTCTTGGCTATTCATCTTCATCTCAGATACCAGGAACGTGTGACTAACAAGCGTGTTGTTGCAGTGGTAATTTCAATATGGGTTTTCAGCGCATTTCTTTCGTTGGTGAGGTTATTGATCGAGCCAAATATTAGTTATGCGATTTTTGTCATTGTCAGTGCCTCTTTTTTCTTAACTACTATACCGCTTAACTACAAGATATATGTAGCCGTGCGACACCACGCAAACCAAATTCACGTCCTGCAAGTACAACAAGAAGCACAGAATGGCGAATTAGAAAATGCTGCAAGTCTGAGAAAGTTTGCACTGGGAACATTCGTCGTATCTGTTGCGTTCTTGGTTTGTTATTTGCCAAATATTTGTACTATAGTTGTCTTTGTAATTTCTGGCTCAAATGCCACTTTAACGCATATGCAACGCTATACTTTGACACTGGAGTTTATGAATTCATCTCTCAATCCACTGATTTACTGTTGGAGACTGAGTCACATTCGACACGCTGTCATGAACGTACTGCGGAATATTTGGCGACGCCACAACATGGATGAGATACAACCGGCTAACTGAGCTTATTGTTTTGGCCTTTTCTTTTTACAATTTGTGCAAAAAGCGTTGTCAGTGTTCAAAAAACTTTAACTTTATTAATAGAAAGAAAACAAAACAACAAACACATTTAAATTTATTCAACCTGAACAGTCCACCGGACAGCAGGTGAAGAGGAGTTTCTGAAGGTGGCGCGAAGCTGTCTTTGTAATAATACTCTTGTCCATAATATGCGCTTAACATTTAAAAAACGAACGAGAACAGTCCCCCTTTTCGCGGTGATAATTTCATCGGTGAGACCATGCACGAGGAATGTGGAGGTGCGAATGTGAGCAGTGAGGTTCAGGACTGGTTTAAGATCCGATCGTGAAACATCTGAGTTTTTGAATTTGTCATCCGTTCCAAAGAAAAAGAAAAATAGCGAAACATTCTGACGCTGTTTTGTTAGTTAATGTCTTGAGATAAGCACAGTGTGGCTTAGCGTTTCGCGGCTTAGCGTCTCCGGGCGCTTCCTATAATTTTGTCGAAATCTTCATCAGTTATCATACTTTCTATTGACATGAAGTTATCTTAGTTAACTTGAAAACGGCGCGCGTGCGAATTTTTCCCCAAAGAACTTTCGCGAAGTAGAAAATTAGAGCTCCATTTTGTCCTTAGAAAGCATCTTTCATGAATTAACATATAGCGCTTTTTTGCCTAATTGTTGGTGAAGGTGGCCTTAGAAATGGAGATATTTGTGCAAGCATGCGAACAGTTGTTTTACAAAGCCATGTACTACTTTTTTATTCGAAGACATTTCTGAATAAAACCAGAAACGGATTGCAAGTGACGTAATGTCGCGCGTAAGCATTGTAATAAAATGAGTTTACAAGGGTTACTGTACATTTCTCAAGTACTGTTAGAAAACACTCTACGGTTGGTAGAATATCATTCTATGGGTTTTCTTCAAGTTTTACGAAATGTAATACCAGTAAATAATATATAAATTTGAAAAGGTTTAAACCCTTTCACTTGTACAGTTGCATGATTATTGTATGTAAATAAATATGATTTTAACCTTCGCTTCTGTGCGTTAAATTATTAAAGTGTGATCCATACTGAACCCTTTTAACCCCCATAAAGTAACATCTTTCAAAATATAACGCCACAGTAATAGTTACAAAATATATCACGGGCGTTCTTACAAGTGATTATTGATAGGAGGTATTTGATAGGGGGAGGGAGGTGTAATCAATTCCAATTGACGGCAAATTTCACAACAGAAAAGAATGTCTGTTTTGATATGAAGAAATATTTCCAGGTCAATAATTAAGTTCAGTTCGTGCAGTACAGCATTTTTCAGTGAATCAAACACTAAAGGCAAATGGTCAACACTATTGTACTCGGACAAGACCCACCGTTCCACCAAAAGATGTTGGTCTCTTTGTGTACCCTCCCATTTTAAAAGATGGTGTCTTAAAATTGTATACACCAAATTGAAGAAACGTTGTCGAGTGACAGGCATAAACCATGAACGATGCGACCCAAAGGTTTCCTGGGAAGTTGGAAAATTTAATCTTTGTCTGTGACAGAATACACATCATATTAACACAGGATACACAAATCATGCTCTTGAAATGTCTCAAACAAAGAAAACATCTTGATTATCAAGAAATATAATATTACTAGCTTGCCAATGCTGCCTACCCAGAATCCCATTCGGTCTCATCGTTCATGGTTTATGCTTTTCACGAGTCAACGTTTCTTCAATTTGGTGTAGCCTCCACTCCATCGGAAGTAAAACTGAGGAACAAAATCAAACATCCCTGTGCCGTTTTACAAAGAATGTAAGCTTCATGCTCACAAAATATTTAAGTTTTGTCTCAGATTTTCAGGTCAATAAAGTAGGTTCATCAGAAAGATGGTGTCTTGTGATGATGGATATTGAACAATGTCGCTGATTGTGGACGCACGATTGAGTTGTTGCGCGCAGTTTTGCCGGAGTCTAGTAGAACACGATTACTTCTCGTTGTGCGCGATGCTGGTTGATGTGTACGAACCTCATTTTTTCTTTACAATCGTTCTGTTGAGAATTTCCGCTATTTTCACTTTGTTTTGTAAAATGGTTTTATAAAGATAAAGGTCAATCTTTTCTGCAAAGCTTATTTATTTCATTATTCATGAATCCTTCTTTTAAAATCGAGGACACTCATTCCAATCGAAAAGGTTAGATATGTTTAAATTCCATAGGGAACGCAGATTTATCTATCTGTAAAACCAAAATTCGCCAGGATTTTTGCGTATTTGTTTCCAAAAGTTTTAAAATTTTCGTCACGTGGTAGCAAACAATAGCGTATTACAAAACATGACTTTATAATAATTTATGATATGTTGGTTATTAGAAATTGTGGCAAGCATCATTTTCCTTGACGACAATGAATACTTTAGTTTTCATACAAAAAAACATGGTGTTATATAGCTCTTTTGAAACCTACCTTTGAGGGGAAAAATTTAAAACTTTGTTTTCATGATTTTTTGGAGAGTATATACTGTAAACTTGAGCGAATTAATAGCATATGTAAATTTGACAGAAAAGCGGTATGGGGGAAAGTTTGCTAGTTTGAATATTTATTCTACAGTGACCTTTAACGCAACACTGATGTCTCGCAATTATCTAGCTACTGAAACTTTGCACGTGGATATCTATTTAAAATAACCAATCAAAATAATCGGAAAAGCCTGTCACCGTTTTGTCGATTGATGCCTTGAGATAAACGCAGCGTCGCTGTTGTTTTTTTCAGCGGCTGCATTTGATACCCGACTAATTCACTCGAATGACCCTCTCTCGTTCCGGGGCTTAGCGGTCCCCGGCACTTACTAAAAACTATCCTACATATCTGTTGATATGTAGTTTGTAATAGTTTCCTTCATAACGGTGCTTGCTTGCTAATTTTTTCCCGAACGACGCTCAGGAAGGAAGGGTAATTTAAATACCTTGGTTAATCGTAGTTATATCCTAACAAGTAAAAAATTAGAGCTCCAATCAGCCCTAAGGAAGCATTTTAAGTGTTGGGCCGACATATGACGTTTTCAGCCTTATTATATCGGTAGAGGTGGCATTAAATTCAGCGTAAACGTTAGTATTTTAACTTGTAATTAAATTTGCTATAAGACATATTACGTAAATGTGTTTTAATGAGACTTTCCACTTCCTAACTAATCGAGACTTTTTAATGAAAAGACTGAAACATCTGTTTTATATTCGGAATCAGCTTTATAGAGGCTCAATAGGATCAGTAAACGGACAATTCCCTGTTCAAGAAAGGCTTGTGTTGACAGATTTCCAGGATATGTTTTATATTCAAATGTGAGCAGTAGAGTTCAAGAATGGTTCGAGGTCCGATCGTTAAACTTCCGATCTTTTGAATTTCCCATCCATTAAAAAAAAAAACAGTCAGTTAATCCAAAAAAAAAATCAAAATAGCGAAAATCCTGACGCCGTTTTGTTGGTTGATATCTTGAGATAAACACTGCAGTGTGGTTTTGTTTTCTTTAACGGCTGCTTAATAATGAACAACTTTATTTGAAACAATACATTATTTACATCAGTGCATTACAAGAACAAGTTTTTTTATTTCTTTTATAAAATAAAAACGGTTATAATGAATGTTACGTCACGCGCGTGCTTTATCGAGTTATATTGAACTCGCGGGAACCAATCATAGCGCGCGCATTTCCTTGAGCATTTTATAAAATATGATACTATACACGAACTACACAGACGTACGATTACATTTACAAATTTACTAATACTTATTACAGAGGAACTATCCACTTTCGGCATAGTATTAACTATGCTTTCGGCGAAAAGTAGGCAAGCATTACTTTGCAATTGCAGTTTCTTTAATTTATTTCAATTTTTTCTTGGATTCGCAGCAGGAAGTTACAGAAGTATAGTCCACCTTGGCGCCTGTTTGACGTGCAAAATATATAGTATTTTGCTATTACAATTGAGTGGTTTAATGCCTGCCAGTATTTTGTTTTGTCAAAGTAGCCGTATAATATGCTACGATGTTTTAAGAAAGTCTTTCACGTGCTTTTTCAAACCCTGTGTTCCAGAAGGAGAGTGATTTACTGCATAGGATTAACATTATGGTTTAAAGTTTGCTTCTCACACCCACATAACGGACAAATTAAAAATCACTTTCAGAGATACCGTCAGGGTAAAGGCTCGTTTGAGTCGGGAGTATGTTGTGTATAATTTTGTGTTGAAACAATAGGGCCATTTATACGACAGAAAATAAGACGCGTCTTATCTAAGACGCAACTTAAATAAGACGCGAACCGATCGTATAAACAGTACAAAATAAGCATTCGTGTCTTATTTTAGACGCGACTTAAATAAGACGCGTCTTATCTTAGAACAGGGTTTTCAGCTGTTCTTATTTTGTCCGCGTCTTAAATAAGACTTGAACTTCCTCGTATAAATGCTTTCGCGTCCTAAATAAGACGTGAACAACAAGTGCGCCGTATCAAAAATAAGACGCGAACCATTTATACGTGATCTTCGCGTCTTATGTTGGACGCAAACGTATAAATGGTACACTTCGCATCTTATTTAAGTCGCGTCTTAGATAAGACGCGTCTTATTTTCTCCCGTATAAATGGCCCTATTATGAGTTTAACTTCTTTTGTAACTGTAAAAGGCATTTTGTAAACTTTATGAACATTATTCTCTAAAAAGCCGTGTCGTAAAATTTTAGTTTGAGAGGTTGGTGGTACGAAAGTGTTTTTTAAGATTGCGGAATAAATAGAACTTGTGATTAGAGATGTGGTAGAAGTATCGTCGAGGTTGTTTTGACCATGCAGTTTTAAGACATTTTTCCACGCGCGAGGAATGGCATTGATAAGACCATAAAACTTCGTAAAGGCTACATCTAAATTAAACTTTGTTTTGAATTTTGAAAAGTTACAGAAGTTGCCCTGTTCATTCAGTAAATCTTGCACGTCATAGTTAATAGAACAAACTGGTTATGAAGCTCAACAAATTTCAAAAAGAGTACAAATTAAGCTGCTTTGTTTTATGTTGAACGAACCGTGACCCTGCACAATCATTGTTTTGTTTAAGGTGTGAGCCCAAATGTTTCTACTGGTCAGTTGCTCATATGCATTTCAATACCTTTTGTGTTTTGTGCAGGGTCAAGGCAAACGAACAAAAGAAATGGAGAACAAAAACATATAACAAAGGACTGACTGAGTTTCATAACCAGTTTGTTCTATTAACTATGTGCACATGAATTTTTTTTGAGAACCATTTTCTATAAAAAAAAAACTTGCTTCTTATCAATTAAAATATTACAGTTGTTCCATATAATTTCATTTTTGATATTGGTAGTAATACGATCATCAAATAATCAAGAATTGTACGATAAAAAGTAGGGAGGCTCTGTAGCTTAAGTAATTTGGTTTTATAGTTACAGTTTGTCAGGAAAGAGATATTACCGTCGATGATTTACACAATGGTTAATAGGAATAATTTTCCGAGAAGCAGATTATTAACACCTGCATTCGATACTCAGCTAATTAAATCGAATGACCCTCGTTCGTTTCGGGTGTTAGCGGCTTTGGGCACTTCCTATAATTGTGTCATAATCTACATTTATCATTCAAACTTCATATTGATGTGTAGTTTATCTTAGTTTCCTTGAAAACGGCGCGCGTGCGAATTTTTTTCCAAAGGTAAGAAATTTAATTAGTGCGTAATTTTGTCCTAAGAAAGCAGGCGTCATTATGAATTAGCATAAAGCGCTTTTTTGCCTATTATCGGTAAAGGTAGCATTAAATTCGGCGTAAATGTTAGTTTTTTTTAACTTTTAATTAAACTATCAGCCTTATTATGTTAATGCGTTCTTAACAAGAGTTTCCGCTTCCTAACTGGTGGAGCATTTGTCGTTCCAACCCTGGTCTGACTTCTTTATTATAATGAAAAAGACTGAAACATTTGTTTTAGGCTCGGGATCAGCTTTATAAATAAGGCGCAAACATTTGTTTGAGGTTCGGAAGCAGCTTTATAAAGACTGAAATATTTGTTTTAGACTCGGAATCAGCTTTATAAAAGGTAAACGATCATTAACACTTTAATCCCCGGTATCAAAATACAAATTCTCCTTTCTTGTCCCCATACATATATTATAGCAACAGTGGGGAGAAGTTGTTAAAATATCAAGAGAACATTGGGTGATCATATCCTTAATTCTCATAACCTCTCTGATTGATAAAGCATTGTTATAACATAGCTAGCAGAGCCGCGCAATCAAATTCAGTATACGTGAGCGTGCTCAAAATCCCGGTAGTGCACGCTGATAAATAAAAGTGCCATTCTTGATCGTTATTTCTTTTTTAAAAATAGAGAATTTTGTATTTAAACTGCAGTAAAATAAAACTCGAACTTTCAACAGAAAATTTGAAATAAAACCAATTCCTATTTTGTTTAATATTTCGCTTACCGCGAACAATCACTTCTAATATTGTTGTCCGTTTTTCGCGTCGGATTTGATGCACAATTCCACCGACTCCACTCAACAAGCTAGAGTTGCCCTCGGCTATCGCCTCGGGCAACTCTTACGCTTCTTTCGTGCTCTCCAAACTTCCCGCGTGCTCCATAATTCGAAAGTGCACGCTAAAGCATGAACCAATTGTTAAATATTACAAGGAGACCTTTGATGCTGATCACGATTGGGGCTGAATTAAAGGGTGAAACCCGCAAAACCAGTCTTATTCCTTTCTTTGATTTTCATAAAAAAGAAAACAACACAAAACCCGTTTTTTGAATTCAAGTATCTGGATTCGGATTTTAACCAAAAAGCAACCTTCATAACACTTTGCTAATCATGGGCACATCCTGGCACGTAGAAAATTACAGCTCCAGTCAGTCCTAAGAAAGCATATTTATTGTTGAGCATGTGACGTTTTTAGCCTTATTATCAAGCTTAGCAGAAACGTTGGCATTTAAATCTTAATTAAACTTCCCATAAGCCTTAATATGTTGATGTGTTTTTAACAAGACATTTCGATTATTATTTCGAGTATTTGTCTTTTTAACGCTGGTCTGACTTGTTTATTTTAATGATAAAACATCTGTTTTAGTTCAGAGAATCAGTTTTATAAAGCGTGAAGACTCAGTAATCTTGCAATTCTGTGTTCAAGATACGCTTAGGTTATCCGGATACAGTAGATAGGTGAGCAGTAGGTCAGGAATGTTTCAGGTTCCAATTTTTTACGATACTTTTGCAACATTTGAGAGGCTTTCCCATCCTTTCGAAATCTATCGTCAGTTTCAATGTCCAAACTTTCAACTTTCAAGATAAAAATAACTGTGTAAATAGCGTTTGAAAAGCGACTACTAAAAACGTTTTAACTTCAGCCGCGTTCTTACAGAAAGCTTTACAATGAAAGAAAGTGAACGTCTCCATTCAACATACATTGCCAGTTGCGTCTTCAACACCTTTTTATGCTGTACCGCCATCGTGTTAAACAGTGTCACAATCCACGCCTTGAAAAGAACTTCGTCGCTACCAAAACCTTTAAAAACACTGCTCATGAGTCTGGCTGTTTCTGATCTTGGTGTTGGTTTACTGGTGCAACCTTTGTACATTGCAGTTAATGTCATGAGGTTGGAACAAAACATCGAAAACAGTCAGTATTATCGTGCTACGTACACCGTGTTTCTCACCACGACGTATTCATGTACTTTCGCTTCATTCTTTGGTGTGACGGCTTTAAGTGCAGACAGATTCTTGGGTGTTCATCTCCATCTCAGATACCAAGAACTTGTGACTCACAAGCGTGTTGTTGCAGTGGTTATTTCAATATGGGTTTTCAGTGTAGTTCTTTCGTTTGTGGAGTTATACATTGAGGAATACATTAGTTACGTGATTTTTGCCATTATTCTTGTCTTCTTTCTCTTAACTACTATACCACTTAACTACAAGATATATGTAGCCGTGCGACACCACGCAAATCAGATTCACGCCTTGCAAGTGCAACAAGAAGCACAGAATGGCGAAATGGTAGATCATGCGAGGCTAAGAAAATTTGCAGGCGGAATATTCTTCATATATCTCGCGTTCTTGGTTTGTTATTTGCCACACTGCTGTACTTTTGTTGCCTTTGCAATTTCTGGAGCAAGTACAACTATGAAGGCTTTCCGTGTTTATACTGCAACACTGGTGTATCTGAATTCATCTCTCAATCCACTGATTTACTGTTGGAAACTGAGTCATATTCGACACGCTGTCACGAACATACTGCGGAATACAACCGGCCGCTAACTGAGTTTAAGATATTAGTTCATATGTTACTGTTTTGGAGTTCAGATATTTTGTCATATGTTGTTGTTGTTGTTGTGGATCTTTTTAAAAAAAATGGTGCAAAACTGCGGCCTAGCTCCAAAGACTGGTCCACCTTAGCCAACAAATGTTTATCAAAACGACTTACTCAAACAAAGAAATAGTTGTCATTTTAGAAGCTTTAATGACTTTAGCCAAGCAATGGACAGGAACAGTTGTTTTACAAAGCCATGTACTACCTTTTAATACGAAGACATTTCTGAATAAAACCAAAAACGGATTGTAAGTGATGTAATGTCGCGCGTCAGCATTCTAATGAATGAGTTTACAAAGGTTTTTGTACAATTCTCAAGTACTGTTAGAAAACACGCTAAGTTTGGTTGAATATCATTCTCTGGGGGTTATCTTCAATGGAATAGTAGTTTTACGAAGTGTAAAACCAGTAAATAATACATAAATTTGAAAAGGTCTGAACCCTTTCACTTGTACAGTTAAACCGTAAGCCATATAATAAGTTTGGTGAAAAGCCTAAAGTTTGATTATTTAAAAAGAAGCTATCGAGCTGTACATTTCTGTTGTTTTGCATATTTATTGTATGTAAATAAATATGATTTTAACCTTCGCTTCTGTGCGTTAAATTACTAAAGTGTGATCAATACCGAACCCTTTTAACCTTATAAAGTACCATCTTTCAAAACATAACGCTACAATAATAGTTTAAAAAACTTATGGGTCTTAAAACAGATAAGTCTTCTTTGCAGTCTCACTACTCTACCTATTATTTACGTTATGAATGATATCTATAAAGGGTTCTTTGGCGAGCGTTCTTAGATGATATTATGAGCAGTATGAGTGAATTGCTGGGAGTGCTTCTGCGATCTTTCTGCAGGTGTCCGTTTTTGTTTCTTACAGGGTCGTTTTTTCGGAACTTTACGGGTAGATACAATAGACTGAGTGCCGGAAGTCCGAAGTGGAACTCGTCAAATTTTCCTTAAAAAATTACATTATGTAGCATTGCTTTCGTTTTTTCCTTAATGCTAATCATAGGTATATTCTAGGGAGTAGAAAAGTAGAGTGGCAATTAAAGCTAAGAAAACCTCTTTCTTGTTGAACTAAAGACATTATTGGCGAAAAAGGCTTTTTAACGCTAAAGTCTAAAACGGCTCCTCAGAGCATGCCGTGGGTATTGTTCTTGCTATTTCCATTAGCCGGAGCGCTACTTAGCTCTGTTTGAGCTTTTATTGCGCTTAATGAAATTTCCTAAAAGCCTTTTAAGAAAAGGCTTTTTAACAATACTTTCTCGCTCCCTAACTGGTCGAGCGTAAATAATTGTTGCAATGCTGGGCTGCCATATTTATTTTAAAGGATACGATCAAAACATCTGTTTCGTGTACACAGAATTATCTTTGGAAAGGCGATCAGTTTCATGAAGCGCTTGTTGGCAAATGCTGCGAATCTGAGAAATTTTGCAGTCGGGACATTTATCGTGAATCTTGCGTTCATGCTGCAATGAAATGAATTGTAGATATGTTACTGCATAATCCTCAAGTGCTGGTAGAAGCACTGTGTTTTTTACCTATTTAAAAAAATATAAGTTACTTCCACAGAGTAATCTTCAATCAATCATGTAATAAATGCGTAATATGTGAATGATAACCGGCTTAAGTATGGAGAACTTTCCTGCATGGTTATTATTATCATTGCACGTCGCGGCGAGTGTTCTTTCATCTTTATTAGAATATAAACACAAGTCATTGAAACTGGCGTTTTATTCCATTTTTAAATTGCTAAAGAATGAAAATGCAACGGCGCTTAATTATATCTTGACAACATTATTACATTTATCGTTAACTTCCGTTAAATTACATTTGGTGTTAAAAATCTGCTTCATCCACAGTTAGTGGTAAATTTAACTATTATAGCGCAAAAGCCCGCGTGATAACCGACCTAATACTTAGCCGACGAGGCCGTAGGCCGAGTCGGCAAAAATTAGGCAATATCACGCAAGCTTGAGCGCTATAATAGTTTTATAATTCAACACATTGATAACAAAGCACAGTTTGAAAAAAATATCGCCGACAATCCTTTTATTTAAAAAAAAAGCTTACACATGTTTTACCGCGCGAAACTTGCAACATCACACATCATGAATGAAAGTGGCGCCTGCGCAAGCTTGAACACTATAACTGTTTTATTATTCAACACATCACAGTTTCTAGAAAAAATTCATCGAGATATACAACCTTTCATTAAGTAAAAAGGCTTACAACAATATTTCACCTCGCACCATTTCTTAAACAACGAGCAGCGAATGCCGAAACTTTTGCCAAGCTAAAATTAATTTAGCGTACACAATCAGTTGAGAGTTTCTACGAAGAGCTTTTGTCTACTCAAAGAACGGGACAGAGTAGTGACAACAAGAATTAAAACACAGTAAAATTGCAGAATGTCTTAGTTACAAGTGTTTCGTATCTTAAAAAGTTCAATTCAGAATCAAAACAAATTGAACAAACACACGGCTACGTACCTAAACATAGCGGCGAAAAGTCGAAAAGAAGTGCAGCGTGGACAGTATGTCTTACAAAAATTCACAGCTAAAGGATACAAGAAACGGTTAAAACACCGTACCTGTAGTTGATTTGGCTTCTTAGTCCTTCCATCAGCACCAAATTTACAAACATCGAAGTACGAGCTGAGTCGATCAATGTTGTTTACAAACTTGCTCGTTTTTTAGCTCCTACAGCCGTAATGGGACCGCGACAACGCGAAAATTTCGCGCCTTTTTTGTCCAATCATGTCAACAATATTTTTTCTCTTTTCTTTTCTCTTTTTTTCTTTCTTTTCCAGTTCTTTTCCCTTTTTTAACTGATAGTTCACGCACTTTTTCGCCCAAAAACACGAAATTGCAGACAGCAGTCATTTTCACTTTCCTTCAAAATGCGAAATTTACCGCCATCGCTGGTTATACGTCATGTAGACATAACGTATATCGATAACTTTTTTACCATATTTGGGCAGTGTATCAATGTGTTGAATTATAATTAGTGGTATACAACAGCAGCAAGTCGAAAAACCAGCCGAGCTTTGTCGTGCAACCTGTCATCTTTTAATCCATTTAAATTTGTGCCATCGTTAGGCATTCGTATTTTCCTGTATGTTCATGTTATTTTTACCCGGGCTGCAGAAGTACGTTCTCTAAATATCTACAGTGAAATAAACAGCGTTGACGCCTCGCTGTCGTGTCTATGCCGCTTCGCTCGCGAGGTAGATATCACTAAAAAAAATAGCCTCTGGCACCCACATTTTCTGTTCCCATTGCTGTCCCACTTTATGCTCACCACACGTTTTTTTTTTATTCATTCTTATTATTTTAGGTCAAGCGACAAGTTCAAGCGCAAACAAAGCTAAGAGATGACGGTAAGTTCTCAAACGTGTAGTTTAATCCAGGGGCCTGTTTCTCGAAGTCCCGATAACCTTTCAGGCTCGCAGCTACATTTAAAAATCAGAATCTATAGAATGGTGATAAACCATTTTAGCCCGCAAACCAGCCCGTCTTGTTTTGTCAACTTAGAATTTTATTGCTTAGCTTTGTAAACCAACGAAGTTTTAACAACATGTCTGCTTTCCGAATGGTCCGATTGTAATACACCACGAATCGTCTATATCTTATAAAACGCTCTTGTCCACAATAAACAAGCGGCAAGACAAATTATAGAATCGCAAAGGAAAATCGGGGAATTAGAAAAATATAAGAAACGGATGCTTATTACAAATGACCGCCTTTCAGTATAATCGTAGAACGCAGTCGTAAAGTAGAAGAATGGGACGATCAGAAGCATCTGAAGTCGAAGTATCGCGCTTGTTTCAGGTCATTGCTTAATCAACGATCTATATAACCCGTGTGTAGCGTGCTTGTGTTGGGACATGGCTTAAAGAACGAGGTATATTGCATGTGTAGCGTGCTTGTCTCGGGTCATGGCTTAAAGAACGAGGTATATTACATGTGTAGCGTGCTTGTCTCGGGTCATGGCTTAAAGAACGAGGTATATTACATGTGTAGCGAGCTTGTCTCGGGTCATGGCTTAGAACGAGGTATATCACATGTGTAGCGTGCTTGTCTCGGGTCATGGCTTAAAGAACGAGGTATATTACATGTGTAGCGTGCTTGTCTAGGGTCATTGCTTAAAGAACGAGGTATATTGCATGTGTTGCGTGCTTGTCTCGGGTCATGGCTTAAAGAACGAGGTATATTACATGTGTAGCGTGCTTGTCTCGGGTTATGGCTTAAAGAACGAGGTATATTACATGTGTAGCGTGCTTGTCTCGGGTCATGGCTTAAAGAACGAGGTATATTACATGTGTAGCGTGCTTGTCTCGGGTCATGGCTTAAAGAACGAGGTATATTACATGTGTAGCGTGCTTGTCTCGGGTTACGGCTTAAAGAACGAGGTATATTACATGTGTAGGACGAGGACGAGGTATTTGACGACTAGACTTCCGGTAACTCCAGTGGACTCGATGCATCTCCAGTGGACTTCGATGGATTCCATTGGACGATTTTTCTACCCTCCCTGAAGTTAAACTGTTTGGACTTCCGGTTTCATTTCAGGACTAGACTTCCGGTAACTCCAGTGGACTCGATGCGTCTCCAGTGGACTCCGATGGACCCCATTAGACGATTTTTCTACCCTCCCCGAAGTTAAACTGTTTAGACTTCCGGTTTGAATTCACAAATAGACTTTGGGTAACTCCAGTGGACTTTAGATTTGACGATTGGAATCTAGTGGAGTGTATTGGACATGGATGGTTTTTCTAGCTTAAGTTCAAGATCATGAAGGACAGTTAGACAGCACGTTTTTAGATTCGTGTTATTTCTTTTTGTCAATCTCTTGCTAAATGATAACCTGATCAGTGCTCGAAATAATTTTTCTTACTTAGAAGGAAATGTGTCCATTCAATCCTCCCTTTTGATCGGACATTTTACAAAATTGGTCGGACATCCGCCATTTTGGATTTTCCCTGAGATACATCCGTTAGCATACATGACATGCTATAACAATTTTGCGATTTGCATTGTATTATGGTTCCTGATTATACGGTGATTTCAAATCACACGGCTTTGTCTTTAAAAAACGTAAATTCTTATTTTAATGTTTTTTTGAAATCAAATGCGATGGCGTAACAAGAAAAAATTAAGCTAAGTCGTTTTCGTGCTCGGACACCTTGTCCGAGCATACTTAACAACTATTCCCTAAAGTGGAGGTGGCTAATGATGGCCACCGACACTGAGGTGAATAGTTGTTTTAGTATATGCTTAAACAGTGAGATAATATAGCACGAAAATGATGATTTTTATCTCATTTATTCCCATCGACGATTACAATTTTCGCGGGCAAATTGCTTAGAGGTGAATAGCACTTGCTATCCCGAGTTTCAGTAGCCAATCTTACTGATAACGAGCCTTAGTTTGGCTCCTTAAAATGTTTCTTTGATAACTGCTTTGACCGGGGTGCATCTTTCCCCAGGGAATATTCCCTCACCCAGGAGATTTACCCCTTTCACTCCCAGAGTCAATTATGGAGGCATGTAGTGTAGTTCTAACTTTTGAGTCTGTTGACGAAATCCTGTGGTGTGACCATTCAAATGAAACCTCTTCGGTAGTACTTTTGCATGGTACCATTTGTTCTAACTTTTGAGTCTGTTGATGAAATCCTGTGGTGTGACCATTCAAATGAAACCTCTTCAGCAGTACTTTTGCATGGTACCATTTGTTCTAACTTTTGAGTCTGTTGACGAAATCCTATGGGGTAACCATTCAAATGAAACCTCTTCAGCAGTACTTTTGCATGGTACCATGTGTTTTTCAATATTTTACAAAATGAAATTTGGGATTTTTCGTGAATTTTGATTTTTTGTGCACTCTTGGGAGTTAAAGGGTAAAAATTGTCCACCAAGCTCTTACACAGATTAGGTACCGGCATATACAAGGTTCCATTTTTGTTAAGCTGCTTGTTGATTTTACTTGTAGGAAAATGTCCCTATTGACCAGCAAAGAAACGAAAAGGAGGACAGCACTGTGTCACAAATGCACTCGTTTAAAGAACTGTACGACAAACTGCCTGGAAAACTCTCCAAGAACATGTCCAAGAACCTGTCAGTATCCATCGCTTTTGTCTGCATCTTACATCTGGCAAACGAGAAGGTAAAGCTTGTCTCTTGTTTGTATTCAGTGCAAGGTTAAGGGACCAATCCAAGTCGGGTATCTCTGGTAACCAACTTTCATGTAATCTTCTATCTTTTACTTTTTTTGTGTTTGTATGTGTGTATGTATCCTTCTATTCACTGTAATTTTCTGTGATTGAAGTAATAAAGTTGTAAAAAAAAAAAAAACTCTGGTAACCATAGCAAACAGCGACCAAGAGTTTTGCAAGGTTCTCCCCTCATATTTCAGCAGTTGCTAATTTTTTTGATGGAAGCGCATGATAATTGGCCTTCAAACGAGAACGAGTTGCAACCTCGTGTGGTCTTGTTCCCGTTCGATCCCGAGTCTAGACTCCCTGATTAGTGGGTACCCTGTGCCCTGCTATAAGATTTGAGACTGGAATAAAGTTATCATCATTGTCATCATCATCATCCTGGTGAAATAATACACGCTTGTTGATAAAACCTGGGAGATCCAGGGAAGCAAGGATACTCGCGAGTGAGCCTCGCGCGCTCAGTCTCAATGCAGACCCTTCGTGTTAACACCGCGCGCGTTTGTCCGACGAAACAACTCACGCAAAATTACCCACTGTGTTGCAACCTAGTGCTATTCTATCATGTCAGACCATTATTTTGATGTTTGACCACGCCTTCTCTCTTCCGTCAGTTTATTCATAACGTAAAGCTCCGAAAGAAACGACCCCCCCGAAAGTAGCGACCATTCAAAAATAGCGATAAAATTTACGGTTGTTGCATTTCACGGTAACACTCGTAACGCATTCTTGTCTATTCTCTTTCTTCCCTAGTGCCTCAGAATGACTGCTGATCCAGGAATGGCGGATTTTTCCATTTCTCAGAGCATATAACTTTCATCCTAAGCAATGGTCATCATAATCTTAACTTCCGAGTTCCCATAAATAACAAACTCAAGCAGCCTCGTGAAAAAATGTTATGAAGGCGAAGTCTTACTTTTTAAAAGCTAATGAATTAGAAAAAGGAAAACTAGTGTCAATTTTGGAGATGAGCTGCCCCCTTTAAAATCTTAACTCATATCATTAGTTATCTATAATTAGTTTTAGAATAAATATCTGGAAGTTTCTAGAATATTGAAATATTCTTATATGCGAATATATCTTATGTTTTATAGTTTTAACTCGCTAAAAAGGTACAACTTTTTAGTTACATAAATCAGAATAACGTTTCTATGAAAATTACATTCTTTTCCTCAACATGCCTTATATTTGGACATTGCATGCATACTTATATGTTTTTCTGTAATTATGGTATCACGTATGTTAAATCATTTTGGGGTAAATGCTTTTTTGTCTTATTTACTTAAGAAAAAGGGGGGTTTGCACTTAGCAATCAAATAATGTCATTTTCTACTTCACTACCAACTATTTATTATTTTAAGCCAATTTCATAAATTAGTCCTGCGACAAAAGCCTCCGAATAAAACGGAATTCTTGCAGGGTGTATCAAAATACGAAGAGTTGGCGAGTTTTTCGTTAGTCACAATTTGCCGCTTTTTTTAGACGAGGTCTAAATTGAGGTCATTGGTTGTTTCTTTTTTCGAAAACAGTTAAAAGTTGGCTAGGAGTGAGAGCCGTTACCAATGACTTGGGACCAACTCCGCTTTAAAGGCGGAGGAAGTCGAGTATTTTGGCAACAGAGCCAAGAGTTCGACAATGTGACCTGCCAAGAGAAGGTAAAACTTGAACTAAAATCTGTTTTTTTTTTAAGACGGATACGACCGCTACAATTATTAACAGCAGTAGAAATACAAACGTTGCATGGGTTTTAACTTCAGGCTTGATTTACTGAAAGCGAACATATAATAAAGGCCATGGACGGCTACAAGGAATTTATGTGTTGCACAAAAATAAATGTAATCACATTCAATCACTTTTGGACATCATGCATGCGGGAGTCTACTGTATTACAATTTTCCACAGCTTTTAAAAAATGCGACCCAGTGAAGTGACTTATTACTATTTACGATAAGTGTGCTCCAAAACTACTGAGCGTCAAGTGCTCACAAAACGGGACGCTATTACCATATACGATAGATGTGTTCTAAAAAAACAAATTCTTACACTTTACAACAGGTATGACAAACCGCAGCATTATTGAAATTTACCATAGTAGAAATTACAACAGCGCATCAGTAATTACAATTAACGACAAGCGTTATTGCAATTCAACACTGATATTACAAACTGCCACGTTATTTCAATTAACCGCAATAGAAATTGCTAAAGCGCGCTATTGTACAAATTATTGATAGATGTTTTATTACAAACGCGACAAGCGTTAGAACTTGTATTTGAAACCGTGGCATTAATACAATTTACTGTAGGTGTATTATTACAAAATTGGGATTGGTCAATAAAGTACAATGTACATACTTACGAGAGAACATACTTTCCATTTTACAAAGAAAAACGCATAGGGCCGACTTAACATGCAGTGAATACAGACTAGAAGTGTTGACGTCAATAAATAAGATATACAGCTGTTTCGAGAAAGGTTGTCGGAAAAAAAGCGTAAAAGTGCACGCGACAATCCCGAAAGGTATTGTGGGTAGTTTTACGTGACTTCGGGATTTCAGGGAAATCTGAGAAAATGGCACAAGACGCCATGGACGTATGTTTGCGAGTGTTAAGAGAAAGCAACAAAAGTAGGTTCGACAGCTACAGTGTCAAACTGTTATTCAATTGAAGCAATACTTTTTGCAAAATTGTAAAGCGGAAATTTTTCCAGCAACCGACACGACTTTCCAGATCGGCTACTACGTCGAATAAAAAAAAGAAATTCTCTATATCGTCCGAAATCCAGCTCGCCGAGTTGTTTTCATTGGTTAAAAACGGGAAGGTAACAATGTGGGTAGATCCACATAAAGACGTTCTAAGGAGTTCTTTGGATAAAAAGAGAAAAGGTAAGGAACACTATAAGCCACGTTTTGCACGTTTTGTTGCACCTGAAGTTCGGTGAGATTTCTTTCAAATGTTTAACTACAATGATTATGATTATTACTACTCTCAATTTGGTAATCCCAATGGTAACGAGGACGGAGAGGGAGAAGACAGCTACGAGTCTTGCGTAGCACGGCTAAAAGGGAAGCATGACTTTCCTGAGTTTAAATTACGCTGCTGGGCGCGGATGGTGGTAAGGAAATTTTAATTGCCGGGAGTAATTTTCACCTTTTTTGGTTAGATTTCATATCCACCATGAAGCTATATTTTCTATGGGATTGTTTACTTCTTATTTTCTAAACTGAGTTTTCAATCAAGTGTTGTTTGACAAATGTTTACAAAAATTATCATTAAACGCATGCTTCGCACGTTCTTGAGACTGAAATAGACTGGGCTGCTTGAAGCAGCTTCCATAATCACAAACTCCACGTGTGGATGCATGGCAAAACTGTTTAACGATTTTACTTCGCCAGTATCCAGGCATTTGAAATATAGCGCTCCACCGTTCTTGGCGATATGAATAAAGAAGCCGCTACTTCATCTACGCTATATACTAAAAACTCATTTATCCATATGGGCCGCCATCTAAGATCATCACTGCACGGACGAGGCATCGCGGGTCTGATATACTTATTTGACTCATTAAAATTCATTGATAATATCCCAGATTACCTTTCGGGATTGTCGCGTGCACTTTTTCGCTTTTTTCCGACAACCTTTCTCGAAACAGCTGTATATAATATTTATACAGGGTGACTCCAGTGTAAAACAGTTATCAAATGCTTAATCTAAATTGAGATTCAAAATAATCGGCATTTTGGGCAATACATCATCTTTTAAGAATTAATGGAGTTTTTACTATAAAATTCGGCCAAAACAAAACTAAACGGTTTCAGTCGGGAAATTGCGAGTATTTTAATCATTTGTTCTAAAGTAGTAGTGCCATCAGCTTTCTCGCCAGTAATCATGTGGGCGCTGGCGCCGGCGCTCACAAAAGAGTAGTACTGTAGTTCTTCCAGACCTCTATTTTTATTGGCTAGGCCAAAGAACCTCACTCAATGTTTCCCCTACACCTTGGAGCCAAGTAATGAATAGGCCTATTAACTACATGTAGCTACGCAAACTTTGCACATAGATTTTTAAAGAATGGGTTCATGATTAGCGTGCGTCTGTAGAGTGATTGACATCTAAATAACCAATCTTAATATCGAAAACGTCTCACACTCTCTCGTTGAGCGATGTTTTGAGATAATTGAACACAGTGTGACTTTTTTCTTCAACGGCTGCATTCAGCATTCATCAAGCTTTCTATTTATATACAGTTTGTCATAGTTTCCTTGAAAACGGCGCTCGTGCGAATTTTTTCCATAGTACACTGCGTGGCCTGTTCCAGTCGTTCAGATAATAGGGAGCGTAACATAAGAAACACGCGAGGGAAAAATATTGCGAGTGTTGATGGACGGGGGATCAAAACTTCCTACCGAGAATTAGCTTCAATCAGTCCTTTCTTACTGTTAAACATATGAGGTTGTTTTTAGCTTAATAAGCGGCAGAGGTGCTTTTAACTCGGCATGTTTATTAGTATATTCTTCTAAATTAACTTCCTAAAAGCTTAATTTCGCGACTGTTTTTTAACAAGACTTTCTCGCTGCTTCGTAACTGGTGGAGAATTAATCGCTTCAACTCTGGCCTGACTTGTTTATTTTAATGATAAAGGCTGAAACATCTGTTTTAGGTTCGGATTCAGTTTTATAAAGGCTAAAGGATCAGTAAACCGGCAATTCTGTGTTCAAGATATACGCCGTTATCTTGACAATATCCGGATAGATAGGTTAGCAGAGGAGGTCAGGAATGTTTCAGCTTCCATTTTTTTTACGATATTTTTGCACATCTGAGAGCCTTTCCCATCCTTTCGAAAACTATCGTCAGTTTATCCAAACGTTTATCTTTCAAGATCAAAGTAATTCTGCGCAGAAAGCGTTTAAAAAGCGCCTACTGAAAACGTTTTACCTTCAGCCGCCGTTCTAACAGAAACTTCACAATGAAAGGAAGTGAAAGTCTCCATTCATCATACATTGCCATTTGCGTTATGAACGCTTTTTTATCTTATACCGCCATCATGTTGAACATTGTAACAATCCACGCCTTGAGAAAAACTTCGTCGCTACCAAAACCTTTAAAAACACTGCTCCAGAGTCTGGCTGTTTCTGATCTTGGTGTTGGTTTTATCGTTCAACCTTTGTACATTGCACAACACATGGAAATGGGGCAAAAAAGTGAAAACAATCGGTATTATAGCGCTACACACAGCGCGTATCTAATCACGGCGAATTTATTTGCTTTCGCTTCGTTCTTTGGCGTGATCGCGTTGGGTGTAGACAGATTCTTGGCGATTCATCTTCATCTCAGATACCAGGAACTTGTGACCCGCAAGCGAGTTGTTGCTGGAGTAATTTCAATGTGGGTTTTTAGTGCAGTTCTTTCGATTGTGGCGTTATTGGTCGAGCTAAATATTAGTTACGCGATTTTTGCCATTATTATTGCCTCTTTTCTGTTAACTAGTATACCGCTTAACTACAAGATATATGTAGCCGTGCGACACCACGCAAACCAGATTCAAGCTCTGCAAGTACAACAAGAAGCACAGAATGGCGAAATGGGAAATCAGGGGAGGCTAAGAAAATTTGCAGTCGGAACATTCTTCGTATATCTCACGTTTTTGGTTTGTTATTTGCCAAACACGTGTATTATACTTGTCTTTGCAATCTCTGGAAGAAGCGCCATTTTAAAGGTTTCGCAACTTTACACTGTGACACTGGTGTTTCTGAATTCATCTCTCAATCCACTGATTTATTGTTGGAAACTGAATCATATTCGACACGCTGTCATGAACATACTGCGGAATATATGGCGATGCCACAACATGAATGAAATACAACCGGCCAACTAGGTTAAGATGTTTCTTTATATGTTGTTGTTGTTTTGGCTTTTTTTCAAATCTGTGCAACAATCGTCTGTTTAAAAGACATTCAACTTTCAATCACATTCAAGCCCTGTAAGTTCAATAAGAAGCATGGAAGGACGAAATGGCAAATTCTGCGATTCTGAGAAAATTTGCATTCGGAGCATTAGCCATACATCTTGCCTTTTTGGTTTGTTATTTGCGAAAAATTTGTTTTTTAGTTGTCTATATAATCTATGGTCAAACGACAGTGCAGAGGTGTTGAACCTTTATAGTTCAACAGTCTGCATAATCCGAATTCATCTTTCAATCTACTGCTGCAAAATGAGGCACATTCCACAGGCTGTCATGGACATACTAAGGAACATATTAAGCAGCCACAACCTAATGTAAATAGAACCCTGACTAAATGGATTTCTAATATTTCTTTTCCAATGAATAGAAGATGCTGTCAGTTTTAGAAAATGTTTAAGATGCCTGATAAAAGGACAGAATGCAAAACAAACCATAAATACACAAAACCAAAATTTTATCAGTGTAGTATAAGGGGTAGTATCTCGATTGTTTCATACAAATTAAACTGCAGCCTCCAAAAGCTGGTCCCTTACGTTTTTTATAGCCAACAAATATTTATCAAAAGGGTTTAGTCAGACAAAGAAACACTTTCAAGTAACAAAATTGGGAACGGTCAATGCCATGTTACCCATATTAATAATTTATCCTACAGGCCGACGATAAATCTGCTTTAGTACTCATATCCTGCTATCGTACACTGGTATCCGTTTTAATCGTCTTCGAAATGAAGCCATCTGTGCTGTATTTCTAGCGCGTTTTCTGTAGTATTGTGCCTTACTTATTTGTAAAAATTGTTATTTTAGAATCTTTAACGACTTTAACCAAGATTTATGCAAGCATGCGCGTTGTGTGATACACTGAGTCCTTTAAATGTCTCATGGCATGTGAACAGTTGTCTTTGAAAGCCACGTAGTACGTAGTCAGGGACCGCGGAGGGGGAGGGGCTGGTAGGGCAGCGGCCCCACCACTTTTTTGTGAATCAAATACTATGATTTTATTCCTTTTTTCGATTTTCAATATGAAAAAATTATTTTCAATTGTCAGCCCTCCCACTTTTCACCTTGCTCCGCGGTCCCTGGTAGTACTTTCATACCAGTACATAAAATATAAATCAGAAAAGTTTTGAACCCTTTCGCTTGTACAGTTAAACCGTGAGCCATATAATAAGTAAAGTCTGGTAAAAACCCTAATGTTGATTATTTAGATAGAAGCTATCGAGCTGTACTTTCCTGTTGTTTTATACGATTATTGTAACAGTATGTAAATAAAGGTGATTGTAACCTTCGCGTCTCTGCATTAAATCATAAAGTGTGATCAGTACCCTTTATCAAGTACCATCTTTCAAAATAACTATTGAGAGCGTTGTCGGTTACAACAAAAGCTTATGATCACCCTGTATTTATAGGGGGAGGGAGGTGTAATCAATTCCAATTGACGGCAAATTTCACAACAGAAAAAGAGTGGGTGTTTTGATATGAGAAAGTATTTCGAAGTCACAAGTTTACTACAATTCGTGCAGTACAGCGTGTTTCAGTGAATCAGACACTAAGGGGAAATGGTCAACACTATTGTACTCGGACAAGGTCCACCTTTCCACAAAAAGATGGTGGTCTCTTTGTGTACCCTCCTCCCCAATTGTAAAAGATGGTGTCTTAAAATTGTATATCACCCACTTTATCAGAAGTAAAAATTTAAAAACAAATTCAAACATCTCTGTGCCGCTTCACAAATAAACGCAAGCTTCATACTCGCAATACTTCATTTTTCAAGAAAAACACAAATATTATTTTCATGATTTTTTGGAGGGTATGTCGACTTAAACGAATTAACAGCATATGCAGATTCGACGGAAAAGCGGAATGGAGAAAACTTTGATAGTTTAAATATTTATTCTGCAGTGACCTACCTAATTAACGAAACATGTCTCGCAATTATCTAGCTACTAAAACTTTGCACGTGGATATCTATTTAAAATAAGCAATCAAAATATCGAAAAATCCTGACACCGTTTTGTTGATTGATGCCTTTAGATAAACGCAGCGTCGCAAGTATTTTTTTTCCAGCCGCTGCATTTGATACCCGACTAATTCACTCGCATGGCCCTCTCTCGTTCCGGGACGGGGCTTAGCGGTCCCCGGCACTTACTAAAAAACTATCCTTCTTTTCTGTTGATATGTAGTGTGTAATAGTTTCAGTCATAAATGTCGCGACAAACGTTATTGCAATTTACCATTGATATTACAAACTGCCACGTTATTTCAATTTACTGTTATAAAAATTGCGAAAGCGCTTTATTGTAGTAATTAATGATAGATCTTTTATTACAAATTGCGATTGCCGTTATTACAATTTACCACTTGAATTTTACAAACCGCGACGTTATTGCAATTTACCGTAGGTTCATTTTTACAAAATTGGGATAACGCAAGCACGTGAATACTTACATTAAGTACATACTTTCCATTTTACAAAGAAAAACACGTAGGACCGATTTTACAAGCAGTGTCAAGACGACATATAACACAGTCTTGAAGTGTTAACTGGTTCGCTTATAAGCCGATTCAGAGCTTTATCAATAAAACAATATATAATATTTATGCAGGGTAACTACATTGTAAAACACTTTTCAAATGCTTGGTTTTTTGCAACTGATATTTTGGACATCGTCTTTAAATGAATTAATGGCATGCTTTTTATTGTAAAATTTTTTCATAACATTCCACGGACAAACCGAACAAAACTTTTTCGGCAAATTGCTTGTATTTTAATCATTTCTTTTAAAGTAGTTATGTCATCCGCTTTCTGGCATAACCATGTAGTGCTGGCGCCGAAGTTTCTGCCGCTTGCGCCAACAGAGGGTGGAACGAGAGGGCGGCTTGGCCAATTTCGATATATTAAAATTCTAACTTTACTCCAAATTAATTATTCATCCGTGAAACTTAATTATTTTATTCCTCTTGGCCTCAGGGCCATGTAAGAAATAGGTCTATTATCTAGCTACTCAAACTTTGCACATGGATACCGAAATAACCAATCGAAATATCGAAAACGCCTCACACTTTCTCGTTGAGCGATGTTTTGAGATGATTGAACACGGTGTGGCATTTTTTACTTCAACGACTGCATTCAACATTCATCAAGCTTTATATTTTTTATTTAGTTTGTCATAGTTTCCTTGATAACGGCGCGCGTGTGAATTCCTCGAAGAAAAACACTGGCCGCCTGTTCCAGTCGGTCAGATAATAGGGAGCGTAACATAAGAAACACGCGAAGCAAAAATATTGCGAGTGCTGATGGAGGGGGATCGTAAACTTCCTACATTAGCTTCCATCAGTCCTGAGAAACTTTTTTGTTGTTAAACAAATGAGATTGTCTTTAGCTTAATTAGCGGCAGAGGTACTTTAAACTCCGCATGTTTATTAGTATATTCTTCTTAATTAACTTTTATTTTTAATTTCTAAAAGCTTAATTCCACGACTATGTTTTTTTAACATGACTTTCGCGCTGCTTCCTAACTGGTCGAGCATTAATCGCTTCAACCCTGGTCTCACTTGTTTATTTTAATGAAAAAGGCTGAAACATCTGTTTTAGGCCCGGTTCAAACGTCGAACTTTACATGTGCCGAACCTAATAATTAGGTTCGGCACATGTAAAGTTCGACGTATGAATCAATTAGGAACGGCACTTTTGTATTTGGGTCGACTCTGCCGTTCTATTCGACTGAGCTTGTCGAAAAAACCGGCAAAAGATCGACTTCGATTCATACGTCGAACTTCAAATGTGCCGAACCTAATGCATAAATTATGTTAACGTATTTTTCAATATAACCGCGCTTCTGATTGGCTATTTAGTGGGTTTTCGCGCCTTTGCAGACAGAACTCACAGAAGCGTGACGACGGTTACCAGCATTCTGCGTGTAGATTTTTAGACTGAAACTGGACAGGTTAAATCGGTCTTCTACAAAGTTGCTTTTCTTTATATCCATAAAGAAATCGTAATGTATTTTAAAATTTATGGCGTTACTTTATTTTGTCCAAATATCACGATCACGATCTCCTCAACTGTTTCCTTGCCATAACAGAAAACAAAGCACACTAAAATCAAAACAAGAATTTCCAGGCTTGGTGAATTTTACTTTTTTCGTTTTATTTCACTATTTTAAGCAGTAAGTATGATATTTCTTTTCGCCACGAATTAGGTTCGGCACATGGAAAGTTCGACCGTCTGAATCAAAAGTCGAATTTAATAGTTTGCTAAGAGTCGACCTGAATAGGTATTAGGTTCGGCACATGTAAAGTTCGACGTTTGAACCGGGCCTTAGGCTCGGAATCAGCTTTATAAAGGTAACACGCTGTCATGAACATACTGCGGAATATTTGGCGAAGCCACAACATGAATGAAATACAACCGGCTAACTGAGCTTATTGTTCTGGCTTTTTCTTTTTATAATTTGTGCAAAAAACGTTGTCAGTGTTCAAAACCTTTCACCTTTATTAATAGGAAAGAAAACAAAACATCAAACACATTTAAATTTATTCAACCTAAACTGTCCACCGGACAGCGGTTGAAACCTTTGAGGGGAAAAATTTGAAACTTTGTTTTCATAATTTTTTTGGAGAGTTTATTGACTTGGACGAATTAATAGCATAAGTAGATTTGACAGAAAAAAGCGGAATGGGGAAAATCTTAATTGCTAGTTTGAATTTATTCTACAGTGGCCCATAAATGGTGGATAATTGCGAAACATGTCTGGCAATTATCTAGCTCAGACTTTGCACGTGGATATCTATTAAAAATAACCAATCAAAATAATCGAAAAAGCCAGACACCGTTTTGTTGATTGATGCTTTGAGATAAACGTAGCGTCGCTAGTTTTTTCTTCAGCGGCTGCATTCCATGCCCGACTAATTCACTCGAATGACCCTCTCTCGTTCCGGGGCTCAGGGTCCCCGGCACTTACTAAAACCTATCCTACATATCTATTGATATGTAGTTTGTAATAGTTTCCTTCATAATGGCGTGCGTGTTAATATTTTCCCGAACGACGCCCAGGAAGGTAGGGGGTAATTTTAATACCTTGGTTAATCGTAGTTCATTATATCCTAACAAGTAGAAAATTAGAGCTCCAATCAGTCCTAAGGAAGCATTTTTATTGTTGGGCCGGCATATGACGTTTTTAGCCTTATTATATCGGTAGAGGTGGCTTTAAATTCAGCGTAAACGTTAGTATTTTAACTTGTAATTAAATTTCTTATAAGCCATATTTTGTAAATGTGTTTTAATGAGACTTTCCACTTCCTAACTAATCGAGGCTTTGTAATGAAAAGACTGAAACATCTGTTTTATATTCGGAATCAGCCTTATAGACGCTCAATAGGATCAGTAAACGGACAATTCCCTGTTCAAGAAAGGCTTGTATTGACAGATTTCCAGGATATGTTTTATATTCAAATGTGAGCAGTAGAGTTCAAGAATGGTTCAAGGTCCGATCGTTAAACATCCGAGCTTTTGAATTTCCCATCCATTCAAAAAAAAAAACAGTCAGTTAATCCAAAAATAATAAAAATAGCGAAAATCCTGACGCCGTTTTGTTGGTTGATATCTTGAGATAAAGGCTTTGTTTTCTTTAACGGCTGTATTCGATACTCAACTGGTGGGAAATTAGAACTCTAATGTGTCCTAAGAAAGCATCTTTCTTAACATATAGCGCTTTTTCCCTAATTATCGGTTAAGGTAGCGTTACAACTCGGCGTGAACGTTAGCTTTTTAACTCTTTTTAACAGCTCCAATCAGTCCTAAGGCCCAGTTCAAACGTCGAACTTCACATCTGCCGAACCTAATGCAAATGAGTAAAATCTATTGTTCTTGCTAATTTGCATTAGGTTCGGCACATGTGAAGTTCGACGTTTGAACTGGGCCTAAGAAAGCATTTTTATTGTTGAGCGTGTGACGTTTTTAGCTTTATTATCCGCAAAGGGGGCCTTACGCTCATCATTAACGTTGGCATTTTAAATTTTAATTCAACTTCCTTTAAGCCTTAATATGTTAACGTGTTTTTAATGAGACATTCCGATTTCTAACTGGTCGAGTATTTGGTCTGCCTAGTCTTTATTTTAATGAAAAAGAATGAAACATCTGTTTTAGGTTCAGAGAATCACCTTTATAAAGGCTGAAGGATCAGTAAACTGGCAATTCCGTGTTCAGGATACGCTTATATTGACAGGTTACCCAGATAGAATGGTGAGCAGTATAGGTCAGCGATGTTTCAGGTTCCAATGTTTTACTTTTGCATCATCTGAGAGGCTTTCCCGTCCTTTCGAAAACTATCGTCAGTTTATCCAAACCGTTTCATCTTTCAAGATCAAAGTAACTCTGCGCAGATAGTGTCAAAAAAGCGCCTACTGAAAACGTTTTACCTTCAGCCGCGTTCTTACAAAAAGCTTGACAATGAAAGAAGGTGAAAGTCTCCATTCATCCGACATTGCCATTTGCGTTCTGAACGCTTTGTTATCTTATACCGCCATCATGTTGAACAGTTTCACAATCCACGCCTTGAGAAAAACCTCCTCGCTACCAAGACCTTTAAAAACACTGCTCCTGAGTCTGGCTGTTTCCGATCTTGGTGTTGGTTTAATCGTTCAGCCTTTGCAGATTGCAGTTAATGTCATGGAAATGGAACAAAACATTGAAAACAGTCAGTATTATAGTGCCATAAAAACCGTGTATTTCGCTACGGCGAATTCAGTTGGTTTTGCTTCGTTCTTTGGTGTAATTGCGTTGAGTGCAGACAGATTCTTGGCTGTTCATCTTCATCTCAGATACCAGGAACTTGTGACTCACAAGCGTGTTGCTGCAGTGGTTATTTCAATATGGGTTTTCAGCGCAGTTCTTTCGTTTGTGAGGTTATTGATCGAGCAAAATATTGCTTACCTGATGTTTGCCATTATTATCGCCTCTTTTTTCTTAACTACTGTACCGCTTAACTACAAGATATATGTAGCCGTGCGACACCACGCAAACCAGATTCAAGCCCTGCAAGCACAACAAGAAGCACAGAATGGCGAATTTATAAATACTGCAAGTCTGAGAAATTTGCAAAAGCAACATTCGCCGTATATATCGCGTTTTTGGTTTGTTATGTGCCAAACATTTGTACTTTAGTTGCCTTTCCAATCTCTGGAGCAAGTGTCGCTATAAAGGAGATGCAACGCAATACTTTGACACTGGTGTTTATGAATTCATCGCTCAATCCACTGATTTACTGTTGGAAACTGAGTAACATTCGACACGCTGTCATGAACGTACTGAGGAATATATGGCGAAGCCACAACATGAATGAGATACAACCGACCAACTAAGTTTAAGATATATTTTCCTTTTTTTACAAATTGGTGCATGAGCGTTGTCAGTATTAAGAAACTTTATCTTTGTTATCAGGAAACAAAACAACAAACATCTAAATTTAATCTAACCCAACGCTCCACCAGACAGCAAGCGATGTCGACCTGTTTCCAAAGAAGGGGTGGCGAACGGTGGATCCGAGACTCGCCGAGACGCCGAGACCCTTGTTTCAAAATCCGAGACCGAGAACGCAGCAACGTTATAAAATCCGATCCCGAGACCCAATGCGGGAAAAAACCGAGCTCGAGACTCAGTGTCAAAAATATCCGATTCACCTACCAAACAACAAACAAGGATGAAGAATGAGAATGCTTGACGAAAGTAACCGAGACTCCGAGACCTTGAGGAAAAAAATCCGAGACTCCGAGACAGAAAAAGCACCAGCCAAACGAGACTTTGAGACTTAAAATAAAAACTGCCGAGATTTCGAGACCGGACCAAAATTTTCCGAGACCCACGATTTTGAAGGTACCATTCACCACCCCTCAAAGATGTCGCGATCTTTGTAATTACACTCTTTTTTATATATATATAGTTAAAGAATGTCTTATATTTGAGCTGAGGCTGAGCTTTAGACTTTAATTTCAACCAGATTCAAGCCCTGCAAGTTCAATAAGAAGCACGGAATGGCGAATTCTGAGAGTCTGAGAAAACTTGCAATCAGAGCATTCGTCATCAGTATCTCGCGTGTTTGGTTTGTTGTTTGGCAAACATTTGTTTTTTAGTTGTCTTTATAAACTCTGGTCTAATCAGTACCATTGCAGAGATGTTGGACCTTTACAGTTCGGTTACGCAAGTTAATGATCAGATTTATTCTACAGGCCGACGATAAATTCGCTCTGGCACTCGTAACTGCTATCCGTTTCAATCGTCCTCGAAATGAAGCCATCTGTACCGTATTTGTAGCGTTTACTGAAGAATTGTGACTTACTTATTTGTACAAATTGTTATTTAAGAATCTTTAATACATGTTTTAACGACTTCAGGCAAGCAATGGAAAGATTCGTGCAAGCATGCGCATAGCATGATACAGTCCCTTTAAATGGCCCATAGCAGACGAACAGTTGTTTTACAAAGCCATGTAGTACATTTTTATACAAAGACATTTCTGTGTAAAACCAGAAACGGGTTGTAAGTGATGTAATGTCGCCCGTAAGCATTCTGATGAAAAGAGTTTACAAAGGTTTGTGTACAATCCTCAATTAGTCCACCAATTACTGTTAGAAAACACGCTAAGCTTGGTAAAATATCATTCTGTTGGTTATCTTCAATTGAATAGTAGTTTTACAAACTGTAATACCAGTAAATAATATCTGAATTTGAACGGTTCTGAACCCTTTCACTTGTACAGTTAAACCGTAAGCCATATAATAAGTTTGGTGAAAAGCCTAAAATTTGCTTATTTAAAAAGAAGCTATCGAGCGGTACTTTTCTGTTGTTTTACATTATTATTGTATGTAAATAAATATGATTTTAGCCTTCGCTTCTGTGCATTAAATTATTAAAGTGTGATCAATACCGAACCCTTTTAACCTTCATAAAGTACCATCTTTCAAAATATAACTGTAATATATCACGGGCGTTATTACAAATGATTATTGATAGGAGGTATTGATAGGGGGAGGGAGGTATAATCAAATCCAATTGATGGCAAATTTCACCGAACAGAAAAAGAGTGGCTGTTTTGATATGAGGAAATATTTCTAGGTCAATAATTTAGTTCAGTTCGTGCAGTGCAGCAGTTTTCAATGAATCAAACACTAAAGGGAAATGGTCAACATTATTGTATTCGGACAAGACTCACCGTTCCACCAAAAGATGGTGGTCTCTTTGTGTTCCCGCCACCCCAATTTTAAAGATGGTGTCTTAAAATTGTATAGCCCCACTCTGTCAGGAGTAAAACTGAGAAACAAATTCAAACATCTCTGTGCCGTTTTACAAAGAATGCAAGCTTCATGTTCACAAAATATTTAAGCCTTGTCTCAGATTTTCAGGTCAATAAAGTAGGTTCATCAGATAGATTGTGTCTTGTGAGGATGGATGTTGAGCAATGGCGCCGATGGTGAACGCACGATTAAATAAATTGTTGCGCGCAATTTTGCTGGAGAAGAACACGATCTACTTCTCGTTGCGCGCGATCTTGCGTGTTGTGTACGCGCCTCATTTTTTCTTTACAATCGTTCTGTTGAGAATTTCCGCTATTTTAACTTTGTTTTGTAAAATAATTTTATAAAGACAAAGGTCAGTCTTTTCTGCAAAGTTTATTTATTTCATTATTCGTGAATCCTTCTTTTAAAATCGAGGACACTCATTCCAATGGAAAAGGTTAGACATGTTCAAATTCCATCGGGAACGCAGATTTATTTATCTGTGAAACTAAAATTCGCCAGGATTTTTGCGTATTTGTTTCCAAAAGTTTTTAAATTTTCGTCACGTGGTGGCAAACAATAGTTATTTCAAAACATGACTTAATAATAATTTACGATATATTGGTTATTATAGAAATTGTGACAAACATTATTTTCCTTAACGACAATGAATACTTTATTTTTCAAACAAAAACACATGATGTTATACAGCTCTTTTGAAACCTACCTTTGAGGGGAAAAATTTGAAACTTTGTTTTCATAATTTTTTTGGAGAGTATAGAGGTTTTGCACGGCAGCCATGTTGCATGGCAGGAACAAATGCAAAACATTTTCATTGTTTCTGCCATGCAACATGGCTGCCGTGCAAAACCTCTATATACTGTAAACTTGATCGAATTAATAGCATATGTAAATTAATTTGACAGAAAAGCGGTATGGAGAAAACTTTGATAGTTTAAATATTGGTCTGCAGTTATCCCAATTTTGTAAAAATAAACCGACGGTAAATCGCTATAACTTCGCGGTTTGTAAAAGTCAAGTGGTAAATAGTAACGGTAAGCCCGGCCCTGGAACGAGAGAGGGTCATTCGAGTGAATTAGTCGGGTATCAAATGCAGCCGCTGAAAAAAAAAACTGGCGACGCTGCGTTTATCTCAAGGCATCAATCAACAAAACGGTGTCAAGCTTTTTCGATTATTTTGATTGGTTATTTTAAATAGATATCCACGTGTAAAGTTTGAGTACCTAGATAATGCGAGACATGTTTCGTTAATAAATGTCACGCAAGCACGTAAATATTTGCGACAGTACATACTTTCCATTTTACAGAGAAAAACACGTAGGACCGATTTTACATGCAGTGTCAAGATGGCATATAACATAGCTTGAAGCGTTTACTGGTCCGCTTATAAGCCGATTCAGATATCTATCAATAAAACAATATATAATATTTATGCAGGGTAACTGCAATGTAAAACACTTATCAAATGCTTGGTCTGAGTTGAGATTCAAAATAATCGGCGGCCTTTTACATTTTTTCTTCGCAATTGATATTTTGGACATCGTCTTTGAATGAATTTTAAAATGGCGTATTTTTAATTGTAAAATTTGGCCGTAACATTCCACGAAAAAACCGAACAAAACTTTTTCGGCAAATTGCTTGTATTTAATCATTTCTTTTAAAGTAAAGTGGTAATGTCATCCGCTTTCTCGCCATAACCATGTGGGTGCTGGCGCCGAAATTTCTGCCGCTTACGCCAACAGAGGGTGGTTTGGCCAATTTCGATATATTAAAATAGCCCTTTTCACGGTTGGATTTTTCTCATTAACTTTTTCTACTAGGTTTAATGTGCACGGCTCTTTAGAAGACCACTTTTTAGTGATAAGGACTCCGTGAATAAATAAAGTTATTATTATTATTATTATTATTATTATTTGCATTACAACGTGGATGCGAGGCAATTTCGGGCTAAAACTACAAAATAGCCCGAAATTGCCTCACATACATGCTAGATTTCATTGTAATGCAAATGAGCTGAGTTAACCGTGAAAAGGGCTATTCTAACTTTACTCCGAATTAATTATTCATCCTTGAAACTTAATTGTATTATTCCTCTTGGCCTCAGGGCCATGCAAGAAATAGGCCTATTATCTAGCTACTCAAACTTTGCACATGGATACCGAAATAACCAATAGAAATATCGAAAACGCCTCACACTTTCTCGTTGAGAGATGTTATGAGATAATTGAACACGGTGTGGTTTTTTTTCCTTCCACGGCTGCATTCAACATTCATCAAGCATTCTATATAAATATGGTTTGTCACAGTTTCCTTGAAAACGCGTGCGTGTGAATTTTTTCCCGAATGACTCTGGCCTGTTCCAGTCGTTCAGATAATCGGGAGCGTAACATAACAAACACACGAAGGAAAAATATTGCGATTGTTGATGGAGGGGGATCGAAAAGTTCCTACCGAGTAGAAAATAAGCTTCAATCAGTCCTGAGAAAGCCTTTTTTATTGTTAAACGTATGAGGTTGCTTTTAGCTTCATTAGCGCAGAGGTGCTTTAAACTCAGCATGGTTATTAGTATATTCTTCTATTAGTATATTGACTTCCTAAAAGCTTAATTTCAATTAATTAATTTTAACAAGACTTTCCCACTGCTTCATAACTGGTCGAGCATTAATCACTTCAACCCTGGCCTGACTTGCTTATTTTAATGAAAAAGGCTGAAACATCTGTTTTAGCTCGGAATCAGCTTTATAAAGGCTGCAGGATCACCGGCAATTCTGTCCGGCTTCAAGATACGCTTATCCGGATAGATAGGTGAGCAGTAGAGGTCAGGAATGTTTCAGGTTCCAATGTTTTAACGACACTTTTTCAACATCTGAGAGGCTTACCCATCCTTTAGAAAATTATCGTCAGTTTTAATACCCAAACTTCCATCTTTCAAGATCAAAGTTACTCTGCGCAGATAGCGTGTAAAAAGCGCCTACTGGAAACGTTTTACCTTCAGCCGCGTTCATACAGAAAGCTTTATAATGAAAGAAGGTGAAAGTCTTCATTCAACATACATCGTCAGTTACGTCTTTAACGTCTTCTTATCTTATACAGCCATCATGCTGAACAGTGTTACAATCCACGCCATGAGAAAATCTTCGTCTCTACCAAAACCTTTAAAAACACTGCTCCTGAGTCTGGCTGTTTCTGATCTCGGTGTTGGTTTAATCGTTCAACCTTTGTACATTGCAGTTAATGTCATGGAAATGGAACAAAACACTGAAAACAGTCAGTATTATCGTGCCATGTATACCGTGTTTCTCACCGCGTTGAATTTATTTACTTTTGTTTCATTCTTTGGTGTGATGGCTTTAAGTGCAGATAGATTCTTGGCTATTCATCTTTATCTCAGATACCAGGAACTTGTGACTCACAAGCGTGTTGTTGCAGTGGTAATTTCAATATGGGTTTTCAGCGCAGTTCTTTTGTTTGTGAGGTTATTGATCGAGCAAAATATTAGTTTCGTGATTTTTGTCATTGTCGGTGTCTCTTTTTTCTTAACTACTATACCGCTTAACTACAAGATATATGTAGCCGTGCGACACCACGCAAACCAGGTTCAAGCCCTGCAAGTACAACAAGAAGCACAGAATAGCGAATTAGAAAATGCTGCAAGTCTGAGAAAATTTGCATTGGGAACATTCGTCGTATATGTCGCGCTCTTGGTTTGTTATTTGCCAAACATTTTTGCTTTACTTGTCTTTGTAATTTATGGCTCAAATGCCACTTTAAGGCATATGCAACGCTATACTTTGACACTAATGTTTATGAATTCATCTCTCAATCCACTGATTTACTGTTGGAAACTGAGTCACATTCGACACGCTGTCCTGAACATACTGAGGAATATGTGGCGAAGCCACAACATGAATGAGATACAACCGGCCAACTGAGTTTATTGTTTTGACCTTTTCTTTTTACAATTTGTGCAAAAAGCGTTTCAGTGTTCAGAAACTTTCAACTTTATTAATAGGAAGAAGACAAAACACCAAACACATTTCAATTTATTCAACCTGAACAGTCCACCGGACAGCAGGTGAAGAGGTGTTTCTAATTTGTGGCGCGAAACTGTCCTTGTTATTATACTCTTGTCCATAATATTCGCTTAAGATTTAAAATACCATTTTATACAAGGCTAAAAGTTAAAAGAAAAAAGAAAACGAACGAGAACAGTCCCCCTTTTCGCGGTGATAATTACATCGGTGAGACCATGCACGAGAAATGTGGAGGTGCGAATTGATATTAAACATTCAAACCCTTGTAATGACTTTGAACCTGCCCGTCACCTAAACGAGAATTCGTCTCATTCTTTTAGTTGGCGAATCCTTTATGCGGCCCAGTGTTTTAACAAGCGCGGGCAGAATTATTGAAGGCCTAATGATGCAACAATAGTTCCTCAGTTTGAACAAACAAGTTCATTCTTACCTAGCGTAAAATTCTGTGGTGGGGTTCAGAGTTACCTTAAATTTTCGAAAATTTAGGGTAGCTCTGAACCCCACCTACAGAATTTTTTCAACTTTGCCAAAAGTTGCATCTTATCCTACTGATCAAAATTCGACAATAAAAAATGAGGTTCACCGAGTCATTTTTGAGTTATGAACACCTAAAGCTAAAATTAAGGGTGTGTCTTCAGCACGTTATACTGTTGCTATAGTAACATATTGTGTCACAAAAATGATAACAACTTGTTCACCAATCATTGGGCATTCGTTTGATATCATGATTGTAGCATCAACTTATAAAGAGTGGTTTTAATGACCCATCAAAATCTAAGTCTTGGAAAGTGCTGGAAACTGTTGGGAGCCACCGTAATCAAACAAGTTCGTTGTTACGTAGCGAAACTGTTCGCACCGAGAATCACTTAAAACATATAAAATGTGCAGGTCCTGAAGATGATTTAATTAGTCGAAAACGTTCGTTTTTTTGTCTTAACTTTAAGCCTTTTAGGCCCGGTTCAAACGTCGAACTTCACATGTGCCGAATCTAATGCAAATGAGCAAGAACAATAGATTTTGCTCATTTGCATTAGATTCGGCACATGTGAAGTTCGACGTTTGAACCGGGCCTTAATTATACTCTTGTTTTTATATATACTGAGAACGTCTAACATTTGAACTGTGGTTTAGCCGTGACTGAACTTTGTAATTATACTCTTACTTGTTTTTTATATAAGAACGTCTAATATTTATTATTTGAGCTGTGGTTTATCCAGGACTGAACTTTGTAATTATACTCTTTCTTGTTTTATATATAAAGTAACGTCTAATATTTGAGCTGTGGATTTTGCCGGGACAGAACTTTGTAATTATACTCTTACTTGTTTTTTATATAAGAACGTCTAATATTTGAGCTGTGGTTTAGCCGTGCATGACTGAACTTTGTAATTATACTCTTACTTGTTTTATATATAAACACCTAATATTTGAGCGGTGGTTTTGCCGTGATTGAACTTTGTAATTATATTCTTCGTTTGTTTTATATGTAAGAACGTCTAATATTTAAACTGTGGCTTAGCCGGGACTGAACGTTTTTGGGAGTGATTTCAGCCTGAAAACGTTGTTGAGATGTGCTTAAAATAAATTACATAGTATTTAAAGAAGTCTTCATTCAGAATGAAAGGAAAGTTTTGCAATATTGCAAGAATTCTAGCATTTTGGTCTCAGTTGGACTGTAAATGTACTCTGACCAAATTATTACATCTTATTTATTCTCGTTTAGCTCATTGTAAAAATAAGAGGACAAAATAAAGACGTTCTTAACTTAGTCTCAGCCTGGGTTTATGTTCTAACCACGTTCTATTACTAATAGAACTGGCAATTCCCTGTTCATGAAAGACTTATATTAACAGATTTTCAAGGATATGTTGTATATTCAAACGGAGCAGTGAGGTTCAAGACTGGTTCAAGATCCGATCGTGAAACATCTGAGTTTTTGAATTTTTCATCTGTTCCAAAGAAAAATAAAAATAGCGAAACATTCTGACGCTGTTTTGTTAGTTAATGTCTTGAGATAAGCACAGTGTGGCTTAGCGTTTCGCGGCTTAGCGTCTCCGGGCGCTTCCTATAATTTTGTCGAAATCTTCATCAGTTATCATACTTTCTATTGACATGAAGTTATCTTAGTTAACTTGAAAACGGCGCGCGTGCGAATTTCTCCCCAAAGAACTTTCGCGAAGTAGAAAATTAGAGCTCCATTTTGTCCTTAGAAAGCATCTTTCATGAATTAACATATAGCGCTTTTTTGCCTAATTATCGGTGAAGGTGGCCTTAGGAGTGGAGATATTTGTGCAAGCATGCGAACAGTTGCTTTACAAAGCCATGTACTACTTTTTTATTCGAAAACATTTCTGAATAAAACCAGAAACGGATTGCAAGTGACGTAATGTCGCGCGTAAGCATTGTAATAAAATGAGTTTACAAGGGTTTCTGTACATTCCTCAAGTACTGTTAGAAAACACTCTACGGTTGGTAGAATATCATTCTATGGGTTTTCTTCAAGTTTTACGAAATGTAATACCAGTAAATAATATATAAATTTGAAAAGGTTTGAACCCTTTCACTTGTACAGTTGCATGATTATTGTATGTAAATAAATATGATTTTAACCTTCGCCTCTGTGCGTTAAATTATTAAAGTGTGATCCGCATACTGAACCCTTTTAACCCCCATAAAGTACCATCTTTCAAAATATAACGCCATAGTAATAGTTACAAAATATATCACGGGCGTTCTTACAAGTGATTATTGATAGGGGGAGGGAGGTGTAATCAATTCCAATTGACGGCAAATTTCACAACAGAAAAGAATGTCTGTTTTGATATGAAGAAATATTTCCAGGTCAATAATTAAGTTTAGTTCGTGCAGTACAGCAGGTTTCAGTGAATCAAACACTAAAGGGTAATGGTCAACACTATTGTTCTTGGACAAGACCCACCGTTCCACCAAAAGATGGTGATCTCTTTGTGTACCCTCCCATTTCAAAAGATGGTGTCTTAAAATTGTATACACCAAATTGAAGAAACGTTGTCGAGTGACAGGCATAAACCATGAACGATGCGACCCAAAGGTTTCCTGGGAAGTTGGAAAATTTAATCTTCGTCTGTGTCAGAATACACATCATATTAACCAGGATACACAAATCATGCTCTTGAAATGTCTCAAACAAAGAAAACATCTTGATTATCAAGAAATATAATATTACTAGCTTGCCAATGCTGCCTACCCAGAATCCCATTCGGTCTCATCGTTCATGGTTTATGCTTTTCACGAGTCAACGTTTCTTCAATTTGGTGTAGCCTCCACTCCATCGGGAGTAAAACTGAGGAACAAAATCAAACATCCCTGTGCCGTTTTACAAAGAATGTAAGCTTCATGCTCACAAAATATTTAAGTTTTGTCTCAGATTTTCAGGTCAATAAAGTAGGTTCATCAGAAAGATGGTGTCTTGTGATGATGGATATTGAACAATGTCGCTGATTGTGGACGCACGATTGAATTGTTGCGCGCAGTTTTGCCGGAGTCTAGTAGAACACGATTACTTCTCGTTGTGCGCGATGCTGGTTGATGTGTACGAACCTCATTTTTTCTTTACAATCGTTCTGTTGAGAATTTCCGCTATTTTCATTTTGTTTTGTAAAATGGTTTTATAAAGATAAAGGTCAATCTTTTCTGCAAAAGCTTATTTATTTCATTATTTATGAATCTTTTTTTTTTTTTCGCTGTTTTAACTGTGTAAAATCTTTTCTACAAAGTTTATTTATTTCATTATTCAGGAATCCTTTTTTTTTTTAAATCGAGGACACTCATTCCAATTGAAAAGGTTAGATATGTTCAAATTCCATCGGGAACGCAGATAAATTTATCTATAAAACTAATATTCGATAGGATATTTGCGTATTTGTTTCCAAAAGTTTTAAAATGTTTGTCACGTGGCAGCAAACAATAGCTTATTACAAAACATGACTTTAATATAATTTACGATATGTTACGACAGTGAATACTTTATTTTACAAAGAAAAACACATGTTATACAGCTCTTTTGAAACCTACCTTTGAGGGGAAAAAATGAAACTTTGTTTTCATGATTTTTTGGGGAGTATATATAGACTTGAACGAATTAACAGCATATGCAGATTTGACAGAAAAACGGTATGGGGGAAATTTTGCTAGTTTGAATATTTATTCTACAGTGGCATTTAACACAACATATCTCGCAATTATCTACCCTGACTCAGACTTTGCACGTGGATATCCATTTAAAATAACCAATCAAAATAATCGAAAAAGCCAGACACCGTTTTGTTGATTGATGCTTTAAGATAAACGTAGCGTCGCTAGTTTTTTCTTCAGCAGCTGCATTCCATGCCCGACTAATTCACTCGAATGACCCTTTCACTTTCCGATGCTTAGCGGTCCCCGGAACTTTCTAAAAAACAATCCTACATATCTGTCGATATGTGGTTTCTCATAGTTTCTTCATAACGGCGCACGCGTGCTAATTTTTTTTCCCGAATGACGCCAAGGAAGGTAGGGGGTAATTTTAATACCTTGGTTAATCGTAGTTATATCCTAGGAAGTAGAAAATTAGAGCCCCAATCAGTCCTAAGGAAGCGTTTTTATTGTTGGGCATTTGATGTCTTTAGCCTTATTATATCGGTAAAGGTGGCCTTAAATTCGGTGTAAACTTTAGTATTTTTAAAATGTTTTATATTCGTAATCAGCTTTATAGAGGCTTCATAGGAGCAGTAAACGGACAATTCTCTGTTTAAAAATGGCTTGTATTTACAGATTTCCAGAATATGTTACATATTCAAATGTGAGCAATTGAGTTCAAGAATGGTTCAAGGTCCGATCGTTAAACGTCATCATTAAACGACACTTTCGAAACATCCGAGCTTTTGAATTTCCCATCCTAAAAAACAATCCTATATATCTGTTGATATGTGGTTTCTCATAGTTTCCTTCATAACGGCGCGCGCGTGCTAATTTTTTCCCGAATGACGCCCAGGAAGGTTGGGGGTAATTTTAATACCTTGGTTAATATAATAACCAAGGAAGTAGAAAATTAGATCCCAATCAGTCCTAAGGAAGCGTTTTAATTGTTGGGCATATGACGTTTATAGCCTTATTATATCGGTAAAGGTGGCCTTAAATTCGGCGTAAACTTTAGTATTTTACCCTGTAATTAAACTTCCTATAAGCCTTATTACGTAAATGTGTTTTAACGAGACTTTCCACTTCCTAACTAATCGAGCCTTTTTAATTTTATATTCGGAATCAGCTTTATAGAGGCTCCATAGGATCAGTAAACGGACAATTCCCTGTTCAAAAAGGCTTGTAATTACAGATTTCCAGAATATATTATATATTCAAATGTGAGCAATTGAGTTCAAGAATGGTTCAAGGTCCGATCGTTAAACGTCATCGTTAAACGACACATTCGAAACATCCGGGCTTTTGAATTTCCAATCCGTTCAAAAAAAAAACAGTAAGTTAATCCAAAAATAAGCAAACTGAATAGCGAAAATCCTGACGCCGTTTTGTTGGTTGATATCTTGAGATAAACACAGTGTGGCTTTGTTTTCTTTAACGGCTGTATTCAATACTCAAAAAAAGTCGAATGACCCTCGGTCGTTTCGGGGCTTAGCAGCTTCGGGCGCTTCCTATAATTTTGTCATAATCTACATTTATCATTCAAACTTTCTATTGATATGCAGTTTATATTAGTTTTATTGAAAACGGCGCGCGTGCGAAGTTATTTCCAAAGGCCTTTCGCGAAGGTAGGAAATTAGTGTTCCATTTTGTCCTAAAAAAGCAGGCATCTTTTGTAAATTAACTTATAGCGCTTTTTTGCCTAATTATCGGTAAAGGTAGCCTTAAACTCGGCGTAAACGTTAGTTTTTTAACTCTTAATTAAACTATCAGCCTTATTATGTTAATGTGTTCTTAACAAGGGTTTCCGCTTCCTAACTGGTTGAGGATTTGTCGTCGTCCAACCCTGGCATGACTTCTTTATTATAATGAAAAAGACTGAAACGTTTGTCTTAGACTCGAATCAGCTTTATAAAGATTGAAACATTTGTTTTAAGGCGGGCACATACTAGGGGACATGTTGCGGGGACATGAAGCGGGGACAAGCCCCTTCGTGTGCATAGCATACTGGCGCATGTTGCAGGGACAGTACGCAAGCTGGTGCACACAAAGCGGATTGAGGTATAAAAATCACAGAAATCACTAAGGGCACCTGGGAACTAGTATACGAGCAAAGAAAGATGGCGGACTCTATGGTTAGGAAAAAGAAGCTTCTACTACTGTCAATGATATTACTAGATGAAGAAATGTGTAATTATGTTCACCGAAAACGACGGATACGCAAGTGGCTGAAAAGAAGAGAAGAAAAAGGAGCCTACTACACCTATTTTGTAGCGGGGACAGTTTGCAAGAGCAGTGCACACGATGCGATATCGAAATGGGGGCCATTTTGTCCCCGCGTCATGACGCAAGAATTCAAACCAGCTGAATTTCGTGCAACATGTTGCGGGGACAAAATTGTGTCCCCGCAACAGAACTTTTTCGCAAAAACAGGGATGTCACACGAGGAAAACTGTCGCTGCAACATGTCCCCGCTTCATGTCCCCGCAACATGTTCCCCAGTGTGTGCCGGCCTTTAGACTCGGAATCAGCTTTATTAAGACTGAAACATTTGTTTTAGACTCGGAATCAGCTTTATAAAGGCTGAAACTTTTGTTTTAGACTCGGAATCAGCTTTATAAAGGGTAAACGATCATTAACATTTTAGTCCTCGATATCAAAATACAAATTCTCCTTTCTTGTCCCCATACGTATATTATCGCAACAGTGGGGAGAAGTTGTTAAAGTATCAAGAGAACATTGGGTGATCATATCAGTTAATTCTCATAACCTCTGACTGATTAAGCATTGATATTACAAGGAGAAATTTGATGCTGATCACTATTGGGGCTTAATTAAAGGGTGAAACCGGCAAAACCGAATCTTATTCCTTTCCTTAGTTTTCATGAAAAAGACTGAAACAACGCAAAATCCGTTTTTGGATTCAAGTATCTGGATTCGGATTTTCTCCAAAAAGCAGTATTCATATCACTTTGCTAATCATGCATATCCTGGCACGTAGAAAATTACAGCTCCAATTAGTCCTAAGAAAGCATTTTTATTGTTGAGCATGTGACGTTTTTAGCCTTTTTATCCGCAAAGGGGGCCATAAGCTCAGCATAAACGTTGGCATTTTATATCTCAATTAAACTTCCTTTATGAGCCTTAATAACTTCTAACTGGTCGAGTATTTGTCTTTTTAACGCTGGTCTGACTTGTTTATTTTAATGAAAAAGACTGAAACATCTGTTTTAGGTTCAGGGAATCAGTTTTATAACGCCTGAAGCATCAGTAAACCGACAATTCTGTGTTCAAGATACGCTGATATTGACAGATTACCCGTTACAGTAAATAGGTGAGCAGTAGAGGTCAGCGATGTTTCAGTTTCCAATGTTTTAACGACACTTTCGAAACATCTGAGAGGCTTTCCCATCCTTATGAAAACTATCGTCAGTTTATCCAAACTTTCATCTTTGAAGATCAAGCTAACTGCAGATAGTGTTTAAAAAGCGCCTACTGAAAACGTTTAACCTTCAGCCGCGTTCTTACAGAAAGCTTTACAATGAAAGAAGGTGAAAGTCTCCATTCATCATATATTGCAATTTGCGTTATGAACGCTCTGTTATCTTATACCGCCATCATATTGAACAGTGTCACAATCCACGCCTTGAGAAAAACTTCGTCGCTACCAAAACCTTTAAAAACATTGCTCTTGAATCTGGCTGTTTCTGATCTTGGTGTTGGTTTAATCGTCCAACCTTTGACCGTTGCAGTTAATGTCATGGAGATGGAACAAAACAGTGAAAACAGTCAGTATTATCGTGACGCGTACACCGTGTTCCTCACCACGACGTATTTATTTGCTTCGGCTTCATTCTTTGGTGTGACGGCTTTAAGTGCAGACAGATTCTTGGCGGTTCATCTTCATCTCAGATACCAGGAACTTGTGACTCAAAAGCGTGTTGTTGCTGCGGTAATTTCAATATGGGTTTTCAGCGCATTTCTTTCGTTTTTGAGGTTATTGATCGAGCCAAATATTAGTTACGTGATTTTTGCCATTATTGTTGTCTCCTTTCTCTTGACTACTATACCACTTAACTACAAGATATATGTAGCCGTGCGACACCACGCAAACCATATTCAAGCGCAGCAAGTACAAGGAGAAACACAGAATGGCGAAATGGAAAATCATGCGAGGGTAAGAAAATTTGCAGGCGGAATATTCTTCATATATCTCGCGTTCTTGGTTTGTTATTTGCCACACTGCTGTACTTTTGTTGCCTTTGCAATTTCTGGCACAAAAATTGTCACTATAAAGGAGATGCAACGCTATACTGCAACACTGGTGTTTCTGAATTCATCTCTCAATCCACTGATTTACTGTTGGAAACTGAGTCATATCCGGTGTGCTATCATGAACATATTGCGGAATATATTGCGAAGTCACAACATGAATGAGACAACCGTCTAACTGAGCTTAAGATAGCTCTTAACATGTTGTTGTTTTGGACTTTAAGACCCATCGTCACTTACCGTGATGCACCGCGTATTGTTTATTTTGATTTGGACCCAGATAAATGCGATCTCTCGCGAAGTGAAATTTTTGCTTCTCACCTCCAGGAAGAAATGAACATTGAGTTTGAAATTTCGTTCGACAATTAATTTTAAAATTTATTAGTCCCAAGAAGCGGTCCTGTTAGATATCAAAAGCCCGCTCAACCCGCTTTAGTGCGTAGCTCCAGGCAACTCCAGTCGTCGAGGCGGTTTCTTCCGCTTCGAAAGTTCGCATCAAAAACAATATTTTCACGTAGTGGGACGCTGTAAACCTCCTGCTATTTTTACCGAAAGTTTAAGGTCGATGCCGCTTAAAACAAAACCTCCAGCGAGCCGAGAAGTGTTTGTTTTTTTGTGGGCTGTTCTGTCGGCATTTGCATCGGGCATAATTAGTGAGCTCTGCTGGCGGAGGACGTTTTATCGGGTTCAGAAGTTTGCATCGAAAAAAAATCGACGGCTTGGGGACGGGAAAAACCTCCTTCAACTTCCATGGAATATTTCACATAGTTGCTGGCAAAAACGACTCCGCCGGCGAGCCGAGAAGTTTGAGCTTTTTCTGTTGTTTACATCTCCAGGAAGCACTATTCATTCCGGTCGAACGGTCACGGTTATCGATGGTAAGATTCAAATGTCAACTCACAGTATCTGGAAAACGAATGTACTAAAAAAATATAATAAAAAGATTCGAAGATAAATCTTAGCTAGTAGGCAATCTAATAAACCTATTTCCTTTCCACGGACGACCGAATTTCTGAGCCAAACCTTCTGAAGGTTCTCGTTTCTTGACAGCCGGCCTCGAGCGCTGCTTAGAAAACGTATCACTAAAACGATAGAAAATAAAAGAAAACATAGAAAAACAAGATGCAATGCCTTGAATATGGACTAAATATTTGAAAGAAATGATCTTGAAGTTAATAGACGATACAGATTCCCCGATGTAAACTTCCCCGACACAAAACTGATTTCGTGGCCTCAGAAATTCTAGAACGCCCGCAATGAATCACGTTAAGTGACGATGGGTATTTAAGATATTTTGTCATATGTTGTTTTTGGACCTTTTGGTTTAAGAAACTTTCAACTTTCAACCACATGCAAGCCCTGCAAGTTCAAAAGAAGCACGATGTGGCGAAATGGAAAATTCTGCGAGTCTGAGAAAATTTGCAATCGGAGAATTCGTCATTTATCTAGCGTTTTTGGTTTCTTTAGTTTGGCAAACATTTGTTTTTTTAAGTTGTCTTTATAACCTGTGGTCCAGCCAGTACTACTGTAGAGGTGTTGGACCTTTACACTTCGACTCTGCAGTTTCTAAATTCTTCTTTCGATCCACTGATTTACAGCTAGAAAACGAGGCACATTCCATACACTGTCCGGGACATACTAAAGTCACTAAGGAACATATTACGAAGCCACAACCTTATTGTAGATCGAACCTTTTCCTTTTCCAATGAATAGAAGGTAGTGTCAGTATTAGAAAATATTTAAGATAACTGATATAAAAGGACAGAATGCAAAACAAAACAACAAAAATACACAACTTAAACCAAAATTTTATCAGTGTATAAGAGGCGGTATCTCGATTGTTTCATACAAAACTGCGGCCTCCAGAAACTGATCCAAAGAAACAGTTTCAAGGAACAAAATTGGGAACGGTAAATGATTTAATTTATTACATGCAGGCCGACAATAAATCTGTTTTTATAGCACTCGTATCCTGCTATCGTACACTGCTATCCGTTTTAATCGTCTTCGAAATGAAGCCATCTATCGTATTTGTTTCGTTTACTGTAGTATTGTGCCTTGCTTATTTGTAAAAATAGTCGCCCAACAGGCGCATGTGATTACTGCTAAGATGTATAAGGTGAAAAATGCGAAATGTAGAATTGTCCTATATATGAGGTTCTGTGGATAAGAATCGAAGCAAATGTTTATAACAGTGATGAATCTTGGTGATTATCCTTCGAAGAGTCAAGGTTTCAGTCAGGTTTCCTCATACGAGGCTTTTATGTAAATACCGACCTAAAAGCTGAAAATTACTCAGGCAACCTTTCATCCGAGCGGTTAGAAACAAAATATGAAAGCTGTGAGAAGTAAATGTTGTAAAATTAACAGGGCTCGAGATTAATGGTAGCCAACTAGACATAGTCTAGTAAAAAAATCAGTTTTGGCTAGTAGATTTTGGCTTTTACTAGCCATTTTGGTTAGTGAAAATGGTAATGAACCGGACGGAAACGAAACTGGAAATTATTTCCGATCAATCGCAAAGGCAAACTTGAGAGAACAGAAACTAAAACATAGACTGTAAACGGACATCATATTATTTAATGCCATAGAACCATAGAAAGCTTGTCTTTCCATCCAAAACAGTGGGCCACAATGAAGTCCAATTATTTTTAGAGAAGTTTCCAAAGCTCAGGGCAGCTGGAGGCTTTGAGATATTGAGAGCCTCAGGAGGCGGAGGGGGACAAAGACCTCTTACTTTAGTCTCCCCAAGCAGGGGAGGGTACACTGTTCCTCATCTGAAGGAAAGGATTGGACAGGCCATGGCTTTTGTAAGGACCGTTCAGGTGGACTTGGATGAGTCACCAAATGCACATGAAGTACATGATTGTAAACTTTGAACAATATTTGTATGGTATGGTACTGGTATGTTCATGAGTACAAATAAATAAATAAAAATAATAACCTTATTTAACGAGGGTAAAACATTTACAGTAGTGGACTGATAAACTCGTGGCTCTCACTTAGATTACAACATAATATGCCTCCTATAATTACAGTGTTTATGACATTAATAGATATCAAGATAAAAGGTTCTACTTAGAGTGATTGGTATATGTGTTTTTTGTTTGCCATCCCTTTTGCCTTCAAAATTCACAACCCTTAGTTCCTTGTTGGTATAACACAATGTAATTACTTGCTGAAAGAGGAAGGTGACCCTGATGAAAGGTCAAAGCTTAAATAGATTGATGGAGAAGGCTTTCTTCTAAGTTCCCTCCAAGCCTTAACAGCAAGGAACAAAGCCATTCCACTCTGTACCTGGCAAAGTCGATGTTGCTATTCACATCTCCGCACTAGAGCTTGTTAAGAGCACCACTTAAAATGCTTTAAATTTTAGGCAATGAGTTCATTCAGGGATTGATGTTGACCTTCTTGCAGCGCTATTTCTCCGCGTGCAGCTAAAATTCTTAACAGTGCTTCATGTAATTGTACGTCATGTGTAGACATATTAACATCAAATCGAGGCTTCGATTACCTCGCATAACCGCTGACAATACTTACGATCTAATAGCATGGAATTACGATCTAATGGCATGCTGTTCCCTCGGAGGTACGGTCAAATGCAAGATAGGATCTAATGGCATGAAGGTACGATCCAATGACATAAAGGTACGATCCAATGGCATAGAGGTACGATCTAATGGCATGAAGGTACGATCTAATGGCATAGAGGTACGATCTAATGGCATGAAGGTACGATCTAATGGCATAGAGGTACGATCTAATGGCATGAAGGTACGATCCAATTTTTATTTATTTATTTATTTATTTATCCAGGGGCATCCAATTTAGCAGAGCTAGTTTAAATGGAGCCCTGACACAACACAAAAACAAAGACATTAAAAGATTAAAACTAGAAAAATTAGTTAAGTTACAGAGGCAACATGTATCGCAGGCGTTACTGTTTAAAATGGCGCTTTAGCTTGATTTTAAATTCGCTAAGCGTCTCTACTTGTCTAATGATTCTCGGTAGGGTGTTGTAGGTCCGAGCACCGTTTATTCTGAAGCTACCTTGGTATTTAGTAGTTTTTGCGAAGGGAGGGCGCAGCAAATCACGGCTTCTGGTGTTATAGCCATGTAAAAGGTGTGCATGCCTAAACTCTGAAAGTAAGTACGAAGGCGCTATTGCGTGAAGACACTTATGGACTAAGACGCATTTGAGATAATTTCTGCGTGCTTGTAAGTTGGGCCAGCCAAGTGTTGATTTTAACTCCTCAGCCCCGATAGATCGACCTTCAATAATACATGCCGCGCGTCTATTTAGCTTATCTAGATAAGTTTTGCTTCCAACCCCGCAACTGTCCCAGACAGGTGAACAGTAATCGAACAATGGCAAGACTATAGTATTGTAGAGCATTTGACAGGTTTGCTTGGGAAGAACCTTTCGCGCTCTACGCAGTATACCCAATCTAGACGAGATCTTATTACCGATATATTCTATGTGGTCCTTCCAAGATAGGGTGTTGTCAAGGAGGACCCCAAGATATTTAAACTTGTCATAAAGAATGGCATAAAGGTACGATTCAATGGCATAGAAGTACGATCTAATGGCATGAAGGTACGATCTAATGGCATGAAGGTACGATCCAGTGACATAGAGGTACGATCTAATGACATTAAGGTTAAGATCTAATGGCATTTTTGTCCAGAATGCCCTCCATATATTGCGCTATAATTTGTTATGCGTAAAATCAAGCGGAGCTTCAAAGCATCACGTTTCATTTTGCATAAACAAAGAGGTCACGTACACGTTTTTCCCAAAGAAAGTATCTTTCTTGTTCAAGAGTTTGAATGATTTTGAAAATGATTTGATTTCTGTATTTACAAATTCAAAATAAGTTAAAACGGAGCAAATTAAGTCTGTTTTTTTTTATATTTTAATTTTCAAAGAGATCGAATAGCCAGCCGAGGTTTTCGTTTGTCAGTCGGGAACTATCGGCAAATCATCGTTGATACAAAATGTTCAAGAGAGACCGCAAGATGGATATTTGTGTGTGCTGATTAGCTCCGAAGTATATTCTATTGTTACTTATATTCTGTTTTTACTTTACTTCAGACGATGGCAATAGTGACTGCTGCGCAGGGGCAGTAGTCACAAAAATTGTTATTTAGAATCTTTAATGACTTTAGCCAAGCAATGGAAAGATTTGTGCAAGCATGCGCATTGTGCTATGCAATCCTTTAAATGGCCCATAGCATGCGAACAGTTGTCTGAAAGCCATGTAGTACGTTTTTTATACAAAGACATATCTGCATGAAACCAGAAACGGATTGAAAGTGATGTAATGTCGCGCATAATTATTCTAATGAATAAGTTACAAAGGTTTCTCTGGTTTCTGTACAGTTCTCAAGAACTGTTAGAAAATACGCTTAGCTTGGTTAAAATATCAGTCTTCAATTGAATGCGGTAGTAGTTTCACAAAACAATTTTTAAATTGGTAATGGTATGAACCCTTTCACTTGTACATTTAAAGCCATATAAAAAGTTTGGTGAAATCCCTAAAGTTTAATTATTTAGATATAAGCTATCGAACTGTACTTTTCTGTTGGTTATCATGATTATTGCATGCATATCAAGCTGCCCGACTATGGAACACTATTCCAAATTACGTGAGAAATATCGATACCAACCGCAGTTTCAAATGTAGGCTTAAGGAGCTCGACCTTGTGTCAGCCACGTTAATAAAGTTATTATTATTATTATTATTATTATTATTATTATTATTATTATTATGTAAATAAAGGTGATTTTAATCTTCGTGTTTTTGTATTAAATCATTAAAGGTAATCAGTACCCTTTATTAAGTATCATTTTTCAAAACAACTATCGCGGGCGTTCTTACAATTAAAAGCTTAATAATCACTGTGTATTTATAGGGGGGGAGGTGTAATCAATTCCAATTGACGGCAAATTTCACAACAACAAAAGAGTGGCTGTTTTAACATAAGAAAATATTTCAAGGTCACAAGTTTTCAGTGAATCAAACAGTGAATCAAACACTTAAGGTGGCTCCTAATAGTTTAAACACTCCCATCATGATATACATCTAACATTCAATCACAGCTACACCAGTAAAGGTAAGAGAAAACGTTTAGTACAGGTTTGTGAACACTTAACCAATGAACAATTTGTTACCATGGCAACGTCAAAAGAGGCCAAAAAGACCCCATTTTCAACCTTTTGAGGATCATAACTTCAAAACTGCTCAGTGATTTTTTTTTATTTTTATATATTTTCGTCTTATAAACATAACAAACATTTGTGCCAATTTGAAAAAATCTGTACATAGGATTCAGAGATATGTCATTTTTACATAAATTTAAGGTAGATCTGAACTCTATGTACAAAATTTTTTAAAAAATTGTTAAAATGTTTCTCTTGCCAATTAAACAAAAATATATGAAAAACAAAAACTTTCACCGTGTAGTTTATAAGTTATTAGCCTCAAATAGTCCAAAATAGCGTATTTTTGACCTCTTTTCGCGTTGTCATGGCAACGAATGATGATGATGTCATTTGGATACCACTTTGTTGACTGATAAAAGATTTACTGGTTTCAAGTAAGAGATTTTTAGCCACACCATCGGGCTTCCTGTAATGAAATGCAAAAGACGAGAGGGCTGAACAATATGGAGCCACCTTAAGGGAAATGGTCAACACTATTGTACTCGGACAAGACCCACCGTTACACCAAAAGATGGTGATCTCTTTGTGTACCCTCCCATTTTAAAATTGTATAGCCCCACATCTCTGTGCCGTTTTACAAAGAACGCAAGCTTCATGCTTCAAAATATTTAAGCCTTGTCTCAGATTTTCAGGCCAATAAAGTAGGTTCATCAGATAGATTGTGTCTTGTGAGGATGGATGTTGAGCAATGTCGCTGGTGGGGGACGCAAGATTAAAGTGTGAGGCGCAATTTTGCAGGAGAAGAACACGATCTTCTTTTCGTTGCGCGCGATCTTGCGTGGTGTGTACGAGCCACATTTTTTCTTTACAACCGTTCTGTTGAGAATTTCTGCTATTTTAACTTTGTTTTGTAAAATAATTTTATAAAGACAAAGGTCAATCTTTTCTGTAAAGTTTATTTATTTCATTTAATATTAATAAATCCTTTCATTTTAAAATCGAGGACACTCATTCCAGTTGAAAAGGTTAGATATGTTCAAATTCCATCGGAAAAACAGATTTATTTATCTATAAAACTGATATTCGCCAGGATATTTGCGCATTTGTTTCCAAAAGTTTGAAAATGTTCGTCACCCGGCAGCAAACAATAGGTATTACAAAACATGACTTTATAATAATTTACGATATGTCGGTTATTAGAAATTGTGCCAAACATTATTTCCCTTGATGGCAGTGAATACTTTATTTTACAAAGAAAAACACATGATGTTATATAGCTCTTTTGAAACCTACCTTTGACGGGGAAAAATTTGAAACTTTGTTTTCATGATTTATTGGAGAGTATATACAGACTTGAAAGAATTAACAGCATATGTAGATTTGACAGAAAAGCGGTATGGGGGAAATTTTGCTAGTTTGAATATTTATTCTACAGTGGCCTTTAACACAACATGTCTCGCAATTATCTACCATGACTCAGACTTTGCACGTGGATATCCATTTAAAATAACCAATCAAAATAATCGAATAAGCCAGACACCGTTTTGTTGATTGATGCATTGAGATAAACGTAGCGTCGCCAGTTTTTTTTTTTTTCAGCGGCTGCATTCCATGCCCGACTAATTCACTTGAATGACCCTATCTCTTTCCGGTGCTTAGCGGTCTCCGGCACTTCCTAAAAAACAATCCTACATATCTGTTGATATGTGGTTTCTCATAGTTTCCTTCATAACGGCGCGCGCGTGCTAATTTTTTATCGAATGACGCCCAGGAAGGTAGGGGGTAATTTTAATACCTTGGTTAATCGTGGTTTAATTGGGCCGGCATATGACGTTTTTAGCCTTATTATATCGGTAAAGGTGGCCTTAAATTCGTCGCAAACTTTAGTATTTTAACTTGTAATTAAATTTCCTATAAGCCTTATTACGTAAATGTGTTTTAACGAGACTTTCCACTTCCTAACTAATCGAGCCTTTTTAATTTTATATTCGGAATCAGCTCTATAGAGGCTCCATAGGATCAGTAAACGGACAATTCCCTGTTCAAAAAAGGCTTGTATTTACACATTTCCAGAATATGTTATATATTCAAATGTGAGCAAATCAGTTCAAGAATGGTTCAAGGTCCGATCGTTAAACGTCATCGTTAAGCGACACATTCGAAACATCCGAGCTTTTGAATTTCCCATCCGTTCAAAAAAAAAAAACCAGTCAGTTAATCCAAAAATAAGCAAACTGAATAGCGAAAATCCTTACGCCATTTTGTTGGTTGATATCTTGAGATAAACACAGTGTGGCTTTGTTTTCTTTAACGGCTGCATTCGATACTCAACTAATTAAATCGAATGACCCTCGGTCGTTTCGGGGCTTAGCAGCTTCGGGCGCTTCCTATAATTTTGTCATAATCTACATTTATCATTCAAACTTTCTATTGATATGTAGTTTATCTTAGTTTCCTTCAAAGCGGCGCGCGTGCGGTTATTTCCAAAGGCCTTTCGCGAAGGTAGGAAATTAGTGCTCCATTTTGTCCTAAAAAGCCGGCATCTTTTGTGAATTAACTTATACCGCTTTTTTGCCTAATTATCGGTAAAGGTAGCCTTAAACTCGGCGTAAACGTTAGTTTTTTACTCTTAATTAAACTATCAGCCTTTTTATGTTAATGTATTCTTAACAAGAGTTTCCGCTTCCTAACTAGTTGAGCATTTGTCGTTCAGTTCAATCCTGGCCTGACTTCTTTATAAGAAAAGACTGAAACATTTGTTTTAGACTCGGAATCAGCTTTATAGGTCTAAAGGGTAAAATATTTGTTTTAGACTCGGAATCAGCTTTATAGGTCTAAAGGGTAAAATATTTGTTTTAGACTCGGAATCAGCTTTATAAAGGTAAACGATCATTAACACTTTTATCCCCGAAATCAAAATACAAATTCTCCTTTCTTGTCCCCATACATATATTATTGCAACAGTGGGGAGAAGTTGTTTAAATATCAAGAGAGCATTGGGTGGTCATATCCTTAATTCTCATAACCTCTGACTGATTAAGCATTGATATTACAAGGAGAAATTTGATGCTGATCACTATTGGGGCTTAATTAAAGGGTGAAACCGGCAAAACCGAATCTTATTCCTTTCTTTAGTTTTCATGAAAAAGACTGAAACAACGCAAAATCCGTTTTTGGATTCAAGTATCTGGATTCGGACTTTCTCCAAAAAGCAGTTTTCATAACACTTTGCTAATCATGGGCATATCCTAACACGTAGAAAACTACAGCTCCAATTAGTCCTAAGAAAGCATTTTTATTGTTGAGCATGTCACGTTTTTAGCCTTTTTATCCGCAGCTCAGCATAAACGTTGGCATTTTATGTCTTAATTAAACTTCCTTTAAGCCTAAATATGTTAATGTGTTTTTAACAAGGCATTCCGATTTCTAACAGGTCGAGTATTTGTCTTTTTAACGCTGGTCTGACTTGTTTATTTTAATGAAAAAGACTGAAACATCTGTTTTAGGTTCAGAGAATCAGCTTTATAAAGCCTGAAGAATCAGTAAACCGGCAATTTTGTGTTCAAGATACGCTGATATTGACAGGTTATCCGGATACAGTAGATAGGTGAGCAGTAGGTCAGGAATGTTTCAGGTTCCAATTTTTTAACGACACTTTTACAACATTTGAGAGGCTTTCCGCCACCATCCTTTCGAAAACTATCGTCAGTTTCAAGATCAAAGTAACTCTGTGCAGATATAGTGTTTTCAAAGCGCCTACTGAAACCTTAGCCGCGTTCTTACAGCAAGCTTCACAATGAAAGAAGATGAAAGTCTTCATTCATCATACATTGCAATTTGCGTTCTGAACGCTTTGTTATCTTTTACCGCCATCATATTGAACAGTGTCACAATCCACGCCTTGAGAAAAGCTTCGTCGCTACCAAAACCTTTAAAAACACTGCTCCTGAGTCTGGCTGTTTCTGATCTTGGTGTTGGTTTACTAGTCCAACCTATTTACATTGCACTTAAAATCATGGAAATGGAACAAAACAGTGAAAACAATCGGTACTATAGTGCTACGCACAGCGCGTTTCTCACCACGGGAAGTTTGTTTGCTTTTGCTTCGTTCTTTGGCGTGATCGCGTTGAGTGGAGACAGATTCTTGGCGATTCATCTTCATCTCAGATACCAGGAACTTGTGACTCAAAAGTGTGTTGTTGCAGTTGTAATTTCAATATGGGTTTTCAGCGCAGTTCTTTCGGTTCTGAGGTTATTGATCGATCCAAATATCAGTTACATGATTTTTGCCATTATTGTTGTCTCCTTTCTCTTAACTACTTTACCACTTCACTACAAGATATATGTAGCCGTGCGACACCACGCAAATCAAATTCACGTCCTGCAAGTACAACGAGAAACACAGAATGGCGAAATGGAAAATCATACGAGGGTAAGAAAATTTGCAGGCGGAATATTCTTCATATATCTCGCGTTCTTGGTTTGTTATTTGCCACAATGCTGTGCTCTTGTTGCCTTTGCAATTTCTGGTGCAAGTACAACTATAAAGGCTTTTCGTCTTTATACTGCAACACTGGTGTATCTGAATTCATCTCTCAATCCACTGATTTACTGTTGGAAACTGAGTCATGTTCGACACGCTGTCATGAACATACTGCGGAATATATGGCGAAGCCACAACATGAATGAGGCAACCGTCTAACTGAGCTTAAGATATTTATTTACATGGTGTATTTTTGGACTTAAGATATTTCGTCATACGTTGTTGTTGTTTTGAACCTTTTTTTACAAATTGGTGCAAAAGCGTTGTCATGTTCAACATGACAATAAAGTTTAAGAAATTCAACTTTCAACCACATGCAAGCCCTGCAAGTTCAACAAGAAGTACGGAATGGCGAAACGGGAATTAAATTCTGCGAGTCTGAGAAAAGTTGCAGTCGGAGCATTCGTCACATATCTCGCGTTTTTTGTTTGTTTATATTTGGCAAACATTATTTCTTTTTTTTAGTTGTCTATATAATCTGTGGTCCAACCAGTACCACTGCAGAGGTGTTGGACCTTTAGTACACTTCGACTATGCAGTTTCTAAATTCATCTTTCGATCCACTCATTTACAGCTAGAAAATGAGGCACATTCCACACGCTGTCATGGACATACTTAGGAACAAATTGCGCAGCCACAGCCTCAATGTCGATAGAACCCAGTTACTTAAATGAATTTCAGATATTTCTTTTTCAATGAATACAAGGTGCTGTCAGTTTTAGAAAACGTTAAGATGCCTGCCTGATAGTAGGACAGAATGCAAAACAAAACAATAAATATACAAAACCAAAATTTTATCAGTGTAGTATAAGGGGCAGTATCGATCTTGTTTGTTTCATACAAAACTGCGGCTGTCCATTAGGTTTTATTTATAGCCAACAAATGTTTATCAAAACGATTAAGTCCGACAAAGGAACACCTTCAAGTAACAAAATTGGGGATGGTCAATACCATGTTCCGCAAGTTAATAATTTATCCTACGAGCCGACGATAAATCTGCTTTAGCACTTGTATCCTGCTATCGTACACTGCTATCCGTTGTTTCAATCGTCTTCGAAATGAATCCATCTGTACTGTATTTTCCCCGGGGGGTGGGGGGTACTCCCGACAATTTAGGATAGGTGTGTGCCGCCAAGGTTCTCAAGCCCTGACCCTATTTAAGGGTAGAAAATCGAGATTTGATACCCTTTTTAAGGCCCAATTCAGGCGTGTAGTACAGTTTTAACAGACCATATCTTTTTCGTTTTGCGCGTTGGGGCGGATACTGCAATTTAGTGACCCTATCTAAGGAATATCTAAGGATCACAATACCAAAAAGGATACCCTATTTAAGGACTGAGCACCTCAAAAACCCTACCCTATCGGGCGGCACATACCTATATAGCGTATATAAGGGAGTACCCCCCCCCCCCCTTCCCGGTGTATTTCTTGTGCGTTTTCTGCAGTATCGTGCCTTACTTATATGGCATGCGAACAGTTGTCTCTGAAAGTCATGTAGTTCTTTTAACCCGTGAATACGCGCATGCGTAATGAACGGGTTATCGGTAACGGAGAGAGATATGCAAATGAGCATTCGCTTACTCGCTGTCGGGAAAGAATCACGGTTAGCGTGACTTAGTGATTTCTGCGTAATTAAATATTAATTAGAACTTGTAGGAGTAAGGTTATGATATACCTTTGGACTTGTAACGCAACAGGAGTGGATTTCGTAACATAGGATTTCGCAATTGTAAACAAAGTTCAAAGTTAAATTACTGCATGAGACTGATGTAACTGCACGCATTTACTTAGCCTTATAAGGAAAAGAAACGTGTAATTGTGTAATAACTACCAAATTTAGGTCCGTACCATTACTGTAGTTTGTAATTTTACTGTACATGTGATTGCTGGAAAAATACTCTGATGTAAGGACTATTTAGGTCTAAGGAGGTTAAGAAATAAGTTAGTTCTGGAGAGAATTTGTTCCGTTAAGACCGTTTTAAGATAGTCGGTATCAAGAATGTATTAGAATGTATCAGATGGTCCCAACGGTGTGGGAGATAGTTACGAAAAAATAAATCGTCTTGAAAATAGAAAGATACAGTCCTCAGTGATTGATAACCAGCGCAGCGCGGAGTTAGGAGAATTCCGCGACACTCGCTCACTCCTTCCATCAGCTGTAAACTTAGTGACGTAATGTTTTATTACGAATGCGTTTTGTAACAAGAATAACGTGAATCCAGCGATAACAATAACTAGATTGTTGTAAATGAATACAGCTGTTTCAATTAACGTTGTCGGATGAAAAAGGCGAAAAGCCAAGACCGCAAGGTTGTATGGGATTTTTATGCAATGGCTTTAACCCTAACCCATACTATCTTGCGGTCTTGGCTTCAAGCTTTCATCCGACAACATTAATTGAAATAGCTGTATAAACAACAATAAGCTTAAAGATGTTACACATTTGGAGTCTTTAATGCAACGTTAAAATCGATCGAAAAGGATTTTTCAACCAAGACACGCGTTTTGATGCGTATCGACCTTGAAGTAATTAAATTTATCCTGTTCTAAGTTATTGATCGCGGTGGTTGAATGGTGTAAAGCGCGGAATGACAACCGAAAGGCTCCAGGTTCAAGTCTCGCTCGTGCCATCCTTTTTTTTCCTCTCTTTTTTTTCTTTCTTCTTCCGACCGAACATTATGAAAGTGATGTACTTTATTTTTCTTTTTGTGTTTGTCAAAATCCTTACGTTTAATTTTTAAAAAAATATTGAACCTTGTCAGTGCGAAAACATAAGCTTACCTCAATATTGCGTTACGCGTTAGCATTTCTTATTCACGGGTTGGCTCTTTGGAGCCTTTGATTTTATACAAAGGCATATCTGCATGAAACCAGAAACGAATTTTTAAGTGATGTATAATGTCGCGCGTAAGTATTCTAATGAAATGAGTTTACAAAGGTTTCTGCAAAGTCCTCAAGTGCTGTTAGAAAACACGCTAAGCTTGGTGAAAATATCAGTCAATTGAATGCAGTAGTAGTTTTACAAAATTCCATACCAATAAGTAAAATATAAATCTTAAAGGTTTTGAGCCCTTTCGCTTGTACATGCATTTAAACCGTGAGCCATATAACAAGCAGGGGCGGATCGGGGGGGGGGGGGTGAAATGGGTGAATTTTCACCCCCCCCCCCCCCCCCCCCCTTCTTATGAGACCCTTTCTTTCTTTTTTCTAAAGTATTTCTCAAATAAATAATATTTTATTTCTCTGATATCTTTTTTTGATTAAAATTTCATCCCCCATTTCAAAATCCTGGATCCGCCCCTGAATAAGTGAAGTTTAGTAAAAACCCTAAAGTTGATTATTTAGATAGAAGCTATCGAGCTGCACTTTTCTGTTGTTTTATGCGATTGTTTGTAAATAAAGGTGATTGTAACCTTCGCCGTCTGTGCATTACTTATAAAGTAATCATCTTTTAAAATAACTATTTCGGGCGTTCTTACAACTAAAAGCTTATGATCACCCTATATTTAAAGGTGCAGCATGGAGGGAGGTGTAATTAATTCCAATTAATTTGACGGCAAATTTCACAACAGAAAAAGAGTGGCTGTTTTGATATGAGAAAATATTTCGAAGTCATAAGTTTACTTCAATTCGTGCAGTACAGCATTTTTCAGCGAATCAAACACTTAAGGGAAATGGTCAAAACTATATATCGTTTTCGAAAAAGACCTACCTTTCCACAAAAATATTGTGATCTCTTTATATACAATTTTAAAAGATGGTTTCTTAAAATTGTATATTACCCACTCTATCAGGAGTAAAGATTGAAAAACAAATTCAAACATCCCTGAGCCGTTTCACAAATTAACGCAAGCTTCATACTCGCAATAATTTATTTGTCAAAGAAAATGCACAGGGCCGACTTTTACATGCAGTTTCAAGATGGCATATAATAAATCAGACTCGAAGTGTTTACTGGTCCGCTTATAAGCCGATTCAGAGTTCTATCAGTAAAAAACAAAATAATATATAACATTTATGCAGGGAACGCCAGTGTAACACACTTATCAAATGCTTGGTCTCAGTTGAGATTTAAAATAATCGGCCTTTTTAACATTTTTCCTTCGCAATTGATATTTTGGACATTATATCGTCTTTGAATGAATTAATGGCGTTTTCATAATAAAATTTGCCAAAAAAAATTCCACTGACAAGCCGAAAAAACGTTTTCGGGTAATTGCGAGTATTTTAATCATTTCTCCTAAGTACGTAGTGTCATTCGCTTTCTCGCCAATAACCATGTGGGTGCTGGCGCCGAACTTTTTGCTGCTGCGCCAACAGAGGGTGGGACAAGAGGACGGATTGGCCAATTTCGATATATTAAAATCTAACTTTACTCCGAATTAATTATTCATCCCTGAAACTTAATTATTTTATTCCTCTAGGCCTCAGGGCCAAGTAAGAAATAGGCCTCTTATCTAGCTACTCAAACTTTGCACATGAATATTTAAATAACCAATCTGAATATCGAAAACGCCTCACAATTTCTCGTTGAGCGATCTTTTGAGATAATTGAACAAAGTGTGGCTTTTTTTCTTCAACGGCTGCCTTAAACATTCATCAAGCTTTTTATTTATATATAGTTTGCCATAGTTTCCTTGGAAACGGCGCGCGTGTGAATTTTTTCCTGAAGGACAATGGCCTGTTCGATTTCCAGTCGTTCAAATAATAGGGAGCGCAACATAACAAACACGTGAAGGAAAAATATTGCGAGGGTTAAAGGAGTGGGATTAATTAACTTCAATTAGTCTTAAAAATCCTTTTTTTATTGTTAAACATATGAGGTTGTTTTTAGCTTAATTAACGGTAAAGGTGCTTTTAATTCAGCATGTTTATAAGGCTTCTAAATTAACTCCCTAAAGGCTCTTAATTCCGTGAGTATGTTTCAAGACTTTCCTAACTGGTCGCCCATTAATCGCTTTAACTCTGGCCTGACTTGTTTATTTTAATGAAAAAGACAGCAACATCTGTTTTAGGTTCAAAGAATCAGCTTTATAAAGACTGAAGGGTTAGTTAACCGGCAATTCTGTGTTCAAGATACGCTTATTTTGACAGCCGGTTATCCGGATAGATAGGCGAGCAACGGTCAGGAATGTTTCAGGTTCCAATTTTTTAACAATACTTTTGAACATCTGAGAGGCTTTCCCATCCTTTTGAAACTATCGTCAGTTTCAATATCCAAACTTTCATCTTTCAAGATCAAATTAACTCTGTGCAGATATAGTATTTACAAAACGCCTACTAAAAACGTTTTACCTTCAACCGCGTTCTTACAGAAAGCTTTACAATGAAAGATGGTGAAAGTCTCCATTCAACATACATTGCGAGTTGCGTCTTCAACGCTTTCTTATCTTTTTCCGCCATCATACTGAACAGTGTTACAATCCACGCCTTGAGAAAAACCTCGTCGCTACCAAAACCTTTAAAAACACTGCTCCTGAGTCTGGCTGTTTCTGATCTTGGTATTGGCTTGCTCGCGCAGCCTTTGAACATTGCAATTACCGTCATGGTAATGGGACAAAACATTGAAAACAGTCTGTATTTTCGTGCCACGTACACCGTGTCTCTCACCACGACGTATTTATTTGCTATTGCTTCATTCTTTGGTGTGACGGCTTTAAGTGCAGACAGATTCTTGGCTATTCATCTTCATCTCAGATACCAGGTACTTGAGACCCACAAGCGTGTTGTTGCAGTTGTAATTTCAATATGGTTTTTCAGCGCAGTTCTTTCGTTTGTGAGGTTATTGATTGAGCCAAATATCAGTTACGTGATTTTTGCCATTATTATTGCCTCCTGTCTCTTAACTACTATACCGCTTAACTACAAGATATATGTAGCCGTGCGACACCACGCAAATCAGATTCAAGCCCCGCAAGTGCAACAAGAAGCACAGATTGGCGAAATGGGAAATCGTGCGAGGCTAAGAAAATTTGCAGTCGGAACATTCTTCGTTTATCTCGCGTTCTTGGTTTGTTATTTGCCGCGCTTCTGTGTCTTTGTTGCCTTTTCAATTTCTGGAGCAAGTACAGTTATGAAGACTTTTCGAATTTACACTTCAACACTGGTGTTTCTTAATTCGTCTCTAAATCCACTGATTTATTGCTGGAAACTGAGTCATATTCGACACGCTGTGATGAACATACTGAGGAATATATTGCGAAGCCACAACGTGAATGAGATACAACAGTCTAACTGAGTTTAAGTTTTGTTGTTGTTTCGGACTGTTTTTTACAAATTGGCGCAAAAAGCGTTCTTTGTTAATATGAAACATTAAACATCAAACATCTAAATCCCTCATTCATGAGGGTAGGTTATGGTAAGTAAATAAATAAATAAATAATAAATAAAATCTAACCTAAACAGTCCACCGCGGGCAGCAGGTAAAGAAGTGTTTCTGAAGGTAATGCAAAAATTTCTAAGTTTGTAATTAAACTCCTTTGTTTTCGTAACAACGTCTTACTAATATTTGAGCCGTGGCTTAGCCTGTACTGGACGTTTTAAATAGTCCAGTTTCGAATTCGCTATGACCGCTGAATTCAAACACCAATGACACATTGATACAGCGTTAGACTCGACCTGATGTAAAATATTCACAAATTCAGGGAGATACCACGCAGCTCTTTACAACCTCAAATTTCATTGGACCTGGATATCACGCAGCTCCATTGTTTTTAGGTCTAGGGTTCATTGTTGTGTTGTTTGTTCTATTGTTTTCTCAGCAAATCAGAGAAGACCTTGTAAGAGCTGCGTACTGCCCCAATTCAGGCGAGAAGATGACCTGTTCAGAGCTCTGTCTATTGTTTAATTTTCAAATTTCACGCACCTTCTGCCGGTATTTGTGATTATTTTACATCAGGTCGAGTCTAATCCTGTATCAATGTGTCATTGGTGTTTGAATTCAGCGGTCATAGCGAATTTGAAACTGGACTATTTTTGGCGACTTGAATCTGAAGACGTTCTTAACATGCTTTTATGATATAAATTGTATTGTTTCGGTATATCATAGTTCTGAATGAAAAGAAAGAAATCCGTGAAAGTGTTATACATATTTGCTACTTTATTTTATTACAACACTGCAACTATTTTAGTATTTTGGACTCAGGCGAACTGTAATTGACGCTGACTAAATTATTAAAAGGGATAAACTTATATTGTGTTGTCCGCAAAAATGTATTTTTATCAAGCTTTCTATTGATACATACTTTCTCGCAGTTTCCTTTAAAACGGTGACATTTTTTGGAGATGTTTCCAAAAAGATTGCCGAAAAATTATTTTAAAATTTGTTGCACAAAAATTTTATTACAGGTAGTCGCCATTTGATGTATTTAACCCTATTCGTACAGTGCTTTTTTCGCAGCGGTGTACGGGAAAAATTTTGTCGGGGGGGGGGGGGGGGTGGGGAGTAGGGATGCTGAACGTAACTTGCCTGAATGAAACTCGTGACGTCATGTTTATTCGTCTTGATGATTCTAGCACTCGTGACATTTTACTTTTCTACTACCGTGAATGATCCAAGAATGATCTTCTACATAGTCCGAGTCAAATTCGCTCTCGCATTCTTCGCACTTCACACGGTACCGATACAATCTTTTACGAGACTTCGACGAAGATATACTTTAATCGCCCAAATACCAACCATATATACTGTCCCAATAAGCAAGATGGTCGCCAAGTGTTATACTTAGTTTCAGACCCTGGGCGGCCTGCATTATCATTCCCAGTCTCTGGGTGGACCACAACGCAAATTTGTCGTTTTATGCGTGCTCACGGGGTTAGCATCTAATGGTGCTATCACATGAATGACATGATCGATGTAGTAAAGAAAGTTAAGTAAGTAATGTGAGTTACGGGATAAAAACAATTAAATTAAGACATTGAATCACAAAATAATTCAGTAATTTTACTGTGTATGTGGTGCCCGAATAGTCGCCCAGTTTTGCCCGAATAATACTTTTCGAATAATACAAACCCTACTTCCAAGCTAAAACCTGGGAGAACCTATTCACCGACGTGGAGGTGGGTAGTGGTGGATATTTACCGAGCCGCATCCACCACTACCCACCTACACTGAGGTGAATAGTTGTTTTAGTATATACTGAAACAGTGAGCTAATATAACGAAAATGATGCTTTTTAAATCATTTATTCATTTATTTATTTATTTATTTATGGTATAGGATATGGTATAGGTATAGGTATGGTATATGATATGGTATATGGTATAGGTATGGTATAGGATTTAATGGAGCCGAAACCAATTGTGGAATTGCACGCATTTTGGGCATCCTACTGATGAACAGTTACGAAATTCAGATATATTTAGTAGCCACATTTATTTGCGGTCTGTCCCCTTTGAATTCATGTCAACGATTACAATTTTCGCGCGCAATTTGCTGGGAGGTGAATATCACTTGCTATTCCGAGTTTCAGTAGCCAATCAGAGCGCGCCAACAATGCTATCCACTGTTTCAGTATATACTAAGCACGGATACTCGCGAGTGAGCCTCGTGCGCTCTGTCTCAATGCACTTCTTACGCGCGCTTCAAACGCGCGCGTTTGTCCGACGAGACAACTCACGCAAACTTACCAAGGGAAGGTGAAACTTGAACTAAAATCTGTTTTTTTTATTAACAGCAAACACAAGCGTTGGATGTGTTTTAACTTCAGGCTTGATTTACTGCCAGAAAGCGAACAAGTAATGAAGGCCAAGGACGGCTACAACTAATTTTTGTGTTGCACACAAAATAAAAATATACTCACATTCAATCAAAACTAATTTAACACCAAAAATAAATCAACAGTTGTCCTCCAGCACGGATGCTGAACCTACACATTTATAAAATTGGCATCACGCCGTTTCTATCCCATAAATTTTTTATTATTATTAATATCCGTCAAATAAAAAGGGCAACATTCTTTAGATGTTGTTTACTTCCTACATTTGTATCTGTTTTCTAACTATATATGGTTTTACAAAATGTCTTTAAATACTATATAAGTTATAATAACCAGTATCTTAACAGTAAAAATATATTTTCGTGCACATATCTACAATATCACGTTTGCTTACTATCTTGACTCTTCTATATATTGAATGAGCCTACATGTGAAGGGTTATTATAATAGTCTAAACATCTTCACACACAGTTCTCCAGGACAAGTTGAGACATACTTTCGAGACCCCTTGTATATTATAAGAAAATTATGACATAATCAGAAATAATAAATTGATACATGGTTGACAGGAAGCATGGAATTTCTCCCCTCAGGCGAACAACATAACTTATTTGCCAACCCCCTTATGAGATTCAAAATGTCAGTTCTCTCTGTAGAATTTAATTGAATGCATTTCTGAATTGCCTTATATTAGCTTCGTTTTGAAAGCAAGACCTGGGCCCGGTTGTTCGAAAGCCGATTAACGCTAATCCCGGATTAAAAGTTAACCGAGGATTTCATTTCTCTGTTTAAAAATGTTTTCAAACGGTCATTTATAGCTCGTAATGAAGACAATTAAAAGTCGAAACTGAAGGACAAAAAACTTTGGAAATGTTTCAGTTGTTGAGTTGTTTAACTGGATTCAAAATTGATGCTAATCCTGGGTTAGCTTAATCGTGCTTTGAACAACTCGGCCCTGGTGTGCCGAGTTTTATACTGAGAATTAAAAATCAGTTTCATTCCCAGGCAAAACTGAAAAACTTATTTTCATCCAACAAATGTGAAAAAGAGACTTAAGGGGACACTGTCCCGACTGAAATATCGTGTTTTCGTGATTATGGTCAGGAGCTTGCTTTAAGCTTACTTTATTATCTTGAAATAGGAAGAAAAATCGCCAAAATGTGATGAAAGCAAAAAATAAATAAACTACAGAGATAAAATAACGGCTAAAACAAACTTAAAATCTCGCCATCAGAATGGCAATTTTGATTTCTTGACTTTTTCCCATCACAATATTAATGAACTGTAATCCACTTGCACCATTTGTCCATCCTTCTTAAGGGCGGATCCAGGATTTTTCTTAGGAGGGGGTGCACCTCTAAGGAATGACGTAACTGAAGGGTGACGTAAACAAGAATACTAGTTATATTAGAAAGATGCAGGTCTTCTCGGGGGGGGGGGGGGGGGGGGGTGCGCACCCTCTGCACCCGTCCCCTAGATCCGCCCCTGCTTCTTGTCCTGCACTTAATTCCAAAACTATTCCGAGTTTCAGTAGCCAATCAGAGCGCGCCAACAATGCTATCCACTGTTTCAGTATATACTAATACATGCTAAGACCTAAACACTGATTAACCATACTAACCTCCATTAGCTTATAAGTCTGTGAACAGGCTTCTATTTGGGTGTATTTTAATAGGTAAAAGAAATCGGCGAGCGGGGACTGGCAACGCCTCCGCCGCCCCTTCCCTCTACCCCGCCTTCTTTACTTAATATCCCAAAAAGGAGCCAGTTCACAGGCTATACTAACCATTAAGATGATTTTCAAGTTCTTAAAGTGCCCCTATGATCGAATTTTTGATTTTCGTTTTTTTTACATTTTCCGTGTGCTATTAGACTTTCTTACTCATCTTGCCAAACTTCAATCCATTACGAACATCAGAAGTCATTTTATTTTAACACTTATTTCCGAGAATTTAATACGGCCGCCATTGCGAATGGCAGAAAGTGACGTCAAAGACTCAAACATACCTCACGGATTGAAATTATAATAACAATCAGCATAGAAAATTGCACGAAGAACAAGTCCTAAGTTTTTGTTGCTTTTCGCGTGATTTTCAATACTTATTGTTATTATAATTTCAACCCGTGAGGTATGTTCGAGTCTTTGACGTTACTTTCTCCCATTCGCAACCAAGCCTTGGAACAAGGTTGATTAATGGCGGCCGTAAATTCTCGAAAATAAATGTTAAAATAAAATGACTTCTGATGTTCGTAATGAATTGAAATTGGCAAGATGAGTAAGAAAGTCTAATTGTACACGAAAATGTAAAAAAAATGAAAATCAAAAATTTGATCATGGGGCACTTTAACGTCTTTCTCTACTCAAACAAGAATCCAGTGTCTTTGGTCCCGATTCCAATGCCGTTATAGTTAATGTACAGGCATTACTTCTTTGATCTTCTGAAACTGTTTACTGCTTAAAACTCAAACCTTAATTGAACTAGGTTGCTTGAGTCAATCGAGGAGCGGCTTCATAACCAGAGACGAAGTCTAGCTATCTGACATCTTTGCGATTAATCAGGAGCTTCTGGCCTGTGCGCAGTTTCCATTAATGCTATCAGAAAGTCACAAGGTTCAGGTTTTCCACAGTCAAATTCTCTTGAATTGTCCACAGTGTGTATGTGTTTACTGTAAAATTGATCAACGATGTAAATTTTGCTTTGAATGAAATATAGGTACCATGTGTTAGAATCTTCCTTTATCTTATGCCAATCAGCTTTCCCTTTTCACCAAAATGAGAAAAAAAATGATAGATCACCAAGTAAGCTTTAAAGAAAATTTCCCAAAATACGAGGCTCTTTTCGCAGGGCTGTTGTTACCATGGCAACAGTTTGTATTGCTAGACAATGTATTATACCCCCACCCTCAACCCGATGGATGGCAAGATTTTTGGACCTATCCCTCGACCCGGATTTCCTGGCCCTCTAGACAAACCCCCTCCTCCCGCCAGTATTTCCAAGCCCGGAGGACCCGCCCGCCCGCCCGGATTTGCATTATCTTTTGGAAACCACTATTTTTAAAAATAAAATCGCATTCAGGGGGTCCTTTTTGTAATTTTTAAAACTTTGGTAATAAATTATTGCTATAAATCGGTAAAACATTCTTTTTCAGTAAATGTTGCGTGACCAAACTGGGCCGAAATGAAATGTTTCCATGAAACAAGTTCCTTAATAAAACTTTTATTTTGCCATCTTTAATACGATTTTTCAACATTTTCAGGTTTCACAGTTAAAATTTTGTCGCAAATACACAATTTTGTTTGATGCAAAGTTGGTGTTAAATGTAATTGGGTAGCACGCTCTTTTTTTCACGATCATGAACCGAAAACATTTTTAGTAGAACAATTTTGAATGAAACGCGTATTTCCTTGAATGAAAACGTCTTTCCCTTGAAGAAAGAGTCAATTACTTATCAGAATTCAGTGGATTTTCTACTTGCGGAAGTCTTGGCGATTTATTTTTGGTTACTCAAATTTGACTCCTTTGCGAAGAGTCTTGCACAAAGAAACTACGCATTTGCAAAATGGTGCATCTATTTTTTAAAAATCTCTGTTTTGTTTTCTGTTTTTTTGCACTTCAGAGTGCTTCGGTATGTTAACCCCTGCCTCCATTCTTGAGTTGTGTTTTTTTCCCCTTTCATCGGGTTTAATCTCCACGAATATGACAGAACCAAAAAATCGACCCCCGCGATAGGACTTTTAGGTCCATACCACCCCCCACCCCCCTTTCTGCCCGGACTACCAGAGCCCTCAACCCCCCTCCCGCGAGAATTTCCATCACGCCATCCATCAGGGGAGCGAGGCAGTTTCTTGGTGTTGCGGATGTTGTGATCACCAAATGACGAAACACAGAAGATTTAAAAGACAATGAACAATACCCACAACACAATAGCTAACCGGCAACAGTTTCCGCAACAACAAGAAATACCCGGGAGAGTGGATTTCTTTCTGGAATAAACCATTATCATTTACAGTGAGAAACCTCATCACTTCATTGTGATAAAAATTACTGGAAACAATTCTCCAGATTAATGTAACATCAACTGAAATGGGGCAACAAACGGCAAAGCTGAATGGCTCTACTACAATCTTAGTACTTCCCATATTTTAACAACTGCCAGCATTTTGTTGTCGACCAAAACAATGGGAGGACCTCATTTTGTTCTAAGAGATCAGGTGTGCTCGAATGACATCAGATGTGTTTCGCAGACATCAAAGAGAATTTAACAAAAACCGAACATGTTCCCTTGATCGCGAAGTTAGTCGGTCTGCAGTGTTGTCTTGGAATGTATCTCAGGTCTCTTCTCCATATAGTCGTCTCCATACCAACTTCTTAGGATGTTGTCTACATCGTCGGAAACTCCAAGGTATTTTCGATCGTTTATCGTGACTTGGGTGGATGTTTTGAACCAGCTTTCAGGGGATGGGTAAAGATCAACATAGCGTTGTTCCAGAAGGTTGTTCTTTACAGGCAGTAGTTTCTCCATTTCTTTGAGCATTTTGCTGTCAAAAAGAGCTTCACTTTCCAGGCTCTCCTCTTCTTTGAACAGTCTACCAGTATCCGTTAACACCGTTGGAGCAAAGTGCGGGTATACCCTGGACGTTGGAGGGTTCATTTTCCATGCCACAAAGTACCTGGGTCCCAGAATGTGCTGCATGAGACGGAAGCTGCTGTATCTGTCGTTGTCAGTTTTGGAAATTGCCACATCAACATCGTCTGAGTACGGGATAAAGGCCCGACTTCTTACTGCACCGAGGAGCGTGCCATAGACAACACGGTAATCAATTCCAAGTTTATTCATGGCATCCACAGTTGCGGCGAGGATGTCATCCATGACAACATCGCAACAGATTGGAAAGCCATTGGCTGCTGCTAAGGTGTTAAAGCGAGAGCTTAAGGGTGCTTCAGGGCAGAACTGTTTGTCATCTGCACACTTGGTCCATTCAACTTTATCTGGACGTACAATCCGCAGAATGCTGTGAAGCTGGCCGAGCGTTGAGTAATCGGTAAAATCACGGGTGCCTTCGAGGATGCCGCGATCAGTGTACACAATTTCAGGTGAGAAGACGCAGTTTAATAATTTGGCTATTTTCAGAGATGCGTTTGATCTTACAAAAAAATCAAGATGGCTCATACTTCCGCAATCAGGGCGCCACCTTAACGACAGAAAAACCTCTTTGCGGAGAAGAAAGGCTCCTTCTGCGATATTGCATTCTTGATACCACCCTACCCGGCTGTCTTCTCTGGCATCATGGTGAATCTGTCCAAAATTTCGAATGATCATTGTCCAGTTTTTGACCAGAAATCTGCAAGAACTTTCCTCGAGAGATGCTTTGGCATTTTCGAATCTTTCTGTTCGCCTCCGAGTGGCAGTCCCCGTTGCTCCATCGAACTCTGCATGCGTGTCAAGGAATCCAGTAAGCTTGAATAACGCTTGTTGGTCCGCCACAGCAAGCCTGGACGCACCCTTAGTTTGGTGATGGGGAATCATGAAGACGTACTTCACATTTTCTTGCGTTAGTGTCGATTCAACTTTTTCATTGGGTTCATAATCCCATCCAATAACCTGAATTGACGAGACTTGGGTTCTTTTTTCCCCCTGAATGACATGGGTTTGTCTCGCCCTTCTGTTCATTTGTTCAGTGGATGGTTTCATGGAACACTTCAATTGTAGCACGGCAAACCCCAGACAACAAACCAGGAGAAGCAAAAAAAGAAACTTTGGCATGTATTTGTTCATCTTTTCACCTTGGACGACACCGAAAATTATATGCACCCTAGTAAAGAGATCCAAATAAAAGTAGTTTTGTTAACATTTTTTCTGAATAAGTTCCATTGAAGATATGACAGACATAAGTTTGTAGCAACAAGCACTAAAATGGAATCCTCTCAATTCATAGCATGTCCAATGGGCTCAATAAATATTGTCCCATTCAGATTCCAAATTCCTGTGTGGACAGCTACGTGTGCAGCGCTCGGAGGACAGAATTGGAAACGCCCTGGAACGCACATTTCAACAAGTGTCAATGAAGAAGACGAATGTCAATGAAGAAAACGACTGAGAAACAATGCAAATCACCCAATTCTGAAGTTATTCAGAATTATACCCTAATTTTTTATCCCTTTTCCGAGATAATAGTCCACTGAACAGACCCCATAAAACATTAAACTGGTGAAGTTTTAATAATTTTAATACAAACCTCTAATTGTATGCAAAAGGAAAAGGAATAATGCATTGTAAGCAACATGCAAAAAGCAGAACGTTACTTATTATGTGCTACGGCCCATCAGAGTTCAAGAAGACCTTACGTTTCGCAGTTTCAAGGATAGCATTTGGGAAACCATCTCACTTAGATAAATAAGATGGTTGCTAACAGATGTTTGTGTTGCTCTCGCGCTCCGGAAAAAAGAGCGTCTGATCACAGATTACGTTGAATGCCACTAATGTAACACAAGGCACTTGGGGGACACAATTATGATACCCATAATAATTTATACATATAGTTTTCTTGAATATAAAGTTATTATATCCTTCGATGGTTTACGTATAGAAAATAATACATGGGTCCACACGAGAAGAGTGGTTTTATATTTCCAAGCAGCCATGCATTATTAATTTTTATAAATTTTTCGAAGATTTCAGGTTGTTCAAACGTTTCTGATCATTTCCCAAAGTTTTCCGACGATTGCCGAAGATTTCCGAGGACGATCCTACGATGTTTCGAGAGTAGTCCAAAACAGTGCATAATTGTTTTAAGTTATTGACTGAATTATGTATCAATCAATCAGTAACTTTATTCAAGTGTCTTAAAAGCTTCTAGCTGGTCACAAGTGCCTACTAATTGGGGACACTATACAGTCTTGCTTATTCTTCTTCCTTTTTTTGCAATTTTTGTTATCAGTTTAGACAATTTTAGTAGCATGACACATGTAATCAAATATTGTAAATGGTATCAATTTAGTGTCCCCAAGAATAGGTAATAGGCACCTTGACTTATAAGCCCACTTGCACACTAAACAAATTGTGCCTACAAGCCACAAGCCACTCCCAGCCCCCCCACCCCCAAACACTTTTCCTCATTCCTTACAATGTACAACTTCAAATAAAAAATTGGGAAATAATTTATAAAGCAAGAGTGCAGATCAAAAAGTATACTCAGAGTTTCGTCAGATCTTCACATTTAAACCAAAATTCTCAAATTCTGCTGCATGTTAATTAATTAAGGAGCTATGTCAGGGGAATTTGGACGTTTTGGTGTCAAAACTGCCTCAAAGACTGAGTACTTTTGTCACGAAATGCTTATAAAACACCAAGAGTAAGATAAGACACGAGCCAAAGCGCTTGAATAAATTCGTTGCCATTGTGGTCATCCGCAGCCAAACACACATATTTATCATTTCAGTGCACTTGTAGAGCAGTTATTTTAAAAGTGATACATAAAATACTGTGACATAGCCCCTTTAAGTTAGCTTTAACTTGATTCTAATCAGTTTTTTTATACCGCTGATGAGCACCCCCCCCCCCCACCACCAAAAACCCCTTATGAAGTTGTATAAACCCCAAGCGATGCCTGAGTATCTCCCCTATTCATATTTTCCTTTGATTTGGTGTATTGAACATGCTTTCACTTACGAGGCGCAATATTTTAAACTCAAACTGGAATTTTACATCGAATTTAAACGCAACAGTCGAACTCAACAACCTTTCATCGTCTACGTTACCACCAATCTCCGATCTACAATCTGGAGCAGATTAAAGTGCACATGAAGTGAAATTTCACTACCGTTTTGTTATATGTATCACCTTTATTTCATTTTTAGTCGCGTTCCTCTTTTGCGCAAAGAGGATCCACTATTTTTAGCGATTTGAAAACTCCCACTGGGGCCTGAAATTTGCGACATTTTGAGCGCGGCCAAAAAGGTACAAAAAAAATGTATTTATGACGTCATTTGTGTGTTCAATCACAACAAAACCTTGCGGAGAAGGGGACGAACCCGGGGTAAAATACGCGTCGCTTTAAAACATATATAATTGAAACAATCCTTCCAAAGTTGCCAAAATTCCACTGTAAAACAAGTGATGCGCTCAGTTGTAAACGCATTAATGACGTCACTAGAACCCAGGTCCTTGTCTAATATGCTTGTTAAAATATGTTCCCGCTTATTTACCCATCAAAATAATTCTTAAAACACCTATTTTCAGATCATCGAAAAAAAATGGTAGTGAAATTTCACTTCATGTGCACTTTAAATCCAAAACACTGTATTGCATTTTGGTTTGGAAAGTTGAAAAAAAAACCAACATCGATTAAAAAAATATGAAGACACCTAAATATAATATAAAAATAACAAAAAGGATCATGTATTCATTCTTTTTGTTTCAGTTTTTTTTTCTTTTGTATTAAAATTTTTTAAATAAATATTTAAGTAAAATTTTTTTTAAAAAACGTCTTTAAATAAAAAAAATCTTGTTTATCCTTGCACATTTTGTTTCGCAGTTTATGTGTTTCCTTTCCATATTCATGGAACGCACGGTCCCTCTGTTTACGGCAGAATAAATATAACCTCCTGCCTTCTTTGCTCCATATCATTTGAAACCCTCTAAAGCCAAACACAAGGTATTAAAATCGCGCTACTACTCCATTACTCCACTGCCACTCTTGCCCTGCTGGCAGAGTCACGCTTGCTCTTTTCGCATAGATCTGAAATAAATGCATGTACTATTAAATACAAATCACAAAATACAGTTGAACCCCATTACCACAGACACCACCCAAGCCAGAGAAATTTCTGTATTAATGGGGAGTCTATATCAAGGGGAAAGGTAAAGTCTAAGTGGCCACATAACTGCTGGAGCTTAACTGGTTTCTGTAGCATGTCAAGCAACTGAGAGTATCTCTACTCCCCCCTGGATGGGATGCTAGCCCGGAGGAAACTCTCATATGTAAGCTACGGTATATGGGTATGTGCCACTGTGAAGGATATGGTCAGTTTCAAGCAGTTAAGTCTGGGATAAGGTATAGAAATAAGAGAGTTTTGGTCTAGAATAGGGTATCATTTGCCAGGAAACTGATCAGTAGCAGAGTGATTTTCCTCAGACCGTGAAACAGTTTCTGGTAGTTTAATAGTCAAATAGACACAAAAGAAAACAATGGAAATAAGATCTATTAGTATATACTGAAACAGTGGTAGCATTGTTGGCGCACTCTGATTGGCTACTGTAACTCAGAATAGCAAGTGCTATTCACCTCCCAGCAATTTGCGCGCGAAAATTGTAATCGTTGACAGGAAAAAATGAGTTGAAAAGCATCATTTTCGTTATATTATCTCACTGTTTCAGTATATACTAAAACAAATATTCACCTCCACTTCGGTGAATAGTTGTTAACTAACCTCTATTAGTGTACTAACTATTTCACGGTCTGAGGAAAATCACTCTATGAAGAATTAAGTCTAGAATAGGAATTGAAACTCAGAAGAGAAAGAGCCTTCCCTAAACAGGAATAACATAATCGCGGCAACATTGTTGACAAATGGCTTAGGGATTTTCGGCATCTGGTCCAGTATAGGGCTGCAAAATCAGCTGAACATGGTAAGGGTTTCAGAGTCTCAGTGTTAGGTATGTACCTTATTCTTACTAAATTTCGCAATTTTTGCGTTTTGGAAAATTCGCAAAAATTAATACGTGAAAAAAAAAAAAAGAAAAAAGAAAAAAAGAGAGCGAAAATTAAAATCGCGAAATTTAATACCATATTATATAAGAAAACAATACATAAATTATAAAGGTTGTGAGTCACAGAATTGTTAGTAATATAATGTCCTGAATTAAACTTGTCACTTCTGTCCTTTAAATTCTTAAAAATCATTCCTTTCTGGTCTTGATTTTGTGCATAGCAAACTGTTATGTTCATTTTGTTTATGTTACCAAGGAGGCTAAGGTGATTTAACTTCTTGTAATTCAGGTCCCCTTTTCTCAAAGTTAGATAGCTTACAAGGGTACTTTAAGTCCAAAATCTTGGCCGTTTTTTAAACTAATTTTGGTAATTTCAGTCCAGAAGCTAGTACCCTTCAAAATTTAATTTCTTCTTGGTCTATAATAGCTATTTTGTGAACATTCTTTTAGGGCTTGGGAGATAAAAGAAATGACAAAATCACGAAATTAAATATGCTTTGTTCACTTTTTTAATGAAATAGCGAAAATCATACTGGCAAAAAATACAGCTCTTGAATTTTTGTGCAATTAAGTATGCACGAAAATTAGTAAGAAGAAGGTATGCACTTGGGTGAAGAGAAACAATGTGGAACAATGTTTCCAGCAACAACTTGATGGCAGAGATCGGGACTTGGACCACCAACCTCCAGATTGAAAGTCTGACGTGCTAAACATTAGACCACACGTCTATTTTAGAGAAATGGGAAGGGCTTTAATCCCAGAGGGACAGAGTAAACCTGACCATGATAATGGTTTGCCTGTAGGAAGTGGGTTTCTATACAAAGAGGGGTTCAACTGTTTTTAAAATCTTATGTATTACACCTTCCTGCAAAGAAAAAATTAGGGCCCCACTGGGTCCGTGTGTTCTGCTGATATAGCATAAAATGTGTAGCATACGAGCAATTATTATTTGACAAACAATTTGAGTGCGTTTTCTGGTGAGTTGATGTACTGTCAGGAACGCTGGTGATAAATTTAAAACTATCCATCAAACTTAGACGAGTGTTACAGTGGGGAGAATACCATCGACTCGTCAGCTGGCTAGCTTCAACGCTTTCTTGATAGGCTTGGTAGGCTAAAATTAAATTCTAGTCGCAGATAAATTCTGAAATCTTGATCGCTTATTCTTTAGCCGTAATTCAGTCTTTAATTCAAGTGAATTGACAGAATATTAATCGAGTTATGAATTCTCAAATTCTGAAATGATTTGTAGTGTCAGATAAATTCTGAAATCTCGTTAGCCTACTCTTAAGCTGAAATTCAGTCTTTAATTGAAGTGAATAGATGGAATATTATTTGAGTTATGAGCATTCACTCGAACCTATTGTAACACTGGAAATGTTCTCTTACATTGATAACTCTATTATTACACCGGAAATGTCACCTTATATTGACAAAATTACGCTGTCCATCGACATTACTGTTCGTTGACACAAAAAGTCTATCATTTGAGTTTACAAAATTTATGAAACAGTGTTACATTCCAAGAATGAAATACAATTATTAAATTCCAGACATTTGAGTTGTCACAGATAATACAAAGTTACAGTCAATCTGCCACATGTGTGCCCATTATTTGTGAGATTAATCAAAGGGCTCTTAAGAGCCATCTCGTGAATATGAAACAACTTAACTCCCTCAGAACGTGCCCTATAAATATTGTTCCTTCAGGAATGATAAGGAAAAAAATTTCTGAAAAATTTTTATTATTTGGAGGGTAGCGTGACAGTAGTCTAAGCCAATCACTGAGCGAGTTTGAGCCAGACAGCTGCCATTTGACTAGATATCTGGAGGATAAAATGTTTTTTGTGCCGAGAAAACCAAAATCAAGACGCGATGAGGGATCTTTTCTTATCATGTATCGTGTTTGCATAATTAATTAAGTCAAATTACATGCAGGAAAATTTTATTTGCACGTAAGTGGAATTGTGTGCATGGATTCACTCTAGGAAGATCCTGGTGCTCTATATAACAAGGAAACTTTTTGCTTTCAACATTTTACTTGTACTACACATCAGTTTGAACCAATATGCTTTTTTTGTCCAAATTTATAGGCAATTGTGGAATAGTTATGCTGATTTACGCTAATTAAATGCAACATTATGGTATATTTGTTCAAAAAAAATTTTTTTGGAAAAGTTATTTGCTACCCTTTCACATGAGATGTGGCTTTCCACACAACAGCAGGGTTTTCATTAAGAATTTGAGTAGCAGGAGAATAGTGTAAAGTAACAGGAGAATATTATGAAGGAGCGAAGATAGCTACATATTGCCATCAAAATTCAGCCGGAGAATTGTTCGTAGTAGGCGGAGAATTCTCCGATCTCCGATACCTAATGAACACCATGAATAGTAAATACCTTTTGAGAAAAAAAATAAAGAATAACGTTGTCCATATTGACACTTTTGATGTGTCCTGTAAGAATTAAGGTTAATTTTATCTGTTCTTGATGTTTTGATATTAAGTTTTAAGCTTTTGCTAATCCTTAACTTGACTTTTAGCGGTGTCACTGCAGTAAATAACTTTAAATGATAAAAACATGTAAGTGCGATATAAATATGCATTGTGCGAAACGAGACAACCGGATGACAATTATGGCTCCTGGTAATACACTGGGGAATTACAAACAAAGGTTTTACAGCCAAGTGAGTGAGAGATGACAGTGATCGAGCAACATTTTCCCCTAAAAATACTACAAAATCCATTCAAAGTCCACAGATAGGTAACTTTCCACACTGAGTTTGAAGTCAAAGAATTGAAGTGTAAACAGATTTAAAATAACTAAAACATTTTAGTGGGACATAAATATGCATTGTGTGAAAAGAGACTGTGGAGACAACTGGCTGATGTAATCACACTGGGGAATTACAAAAAGGTTTACAGCCAATGGAATGAGGGAGTGAAAATTTGCATATCTGTCACATATATGATGTAATGTTTCAAAAACAAGTCCGAGTGTTCTATGGGGGTTTCATAATCCAAGTGAAATGTCAAATGCCTCGGCATTTGAAATTCTCACAAGGATTTTGACGTAAATATTGTATTTATTATTGTTTTCAAGGAGTAAATGTGTACACTGTAGCAGTAAGTAGTTGTATGTAATATATCAACAACGAGTGCGAGGATTTCATCAGAGGTTCCAAATATGAAGGTATATCTTAACGACTGGCTCATGAAGTTTGTCATGGAAGTGACTAAAGAGTCGGGTGAAAGGTATCTACCTACAACTGTGTAGGGGATAGTATGTGGTCTCAAGCGTCATTTGGAAGACAAAAATAGTGTTGAGGCATTGAATCCACTTGATGCTCAGGATAAAAGGTATGGGAAATTAAACAAAGTTTTGTTTGCTTGTCTGGTATTATTTCTTTTGCGAATACAGCTATATCAATTAATGTTGTCGGATGAAAAAGGCGAAAAGCCAAGACTGCAAGGTAGTGTGGGATTTTTAAGCAATGCTATTTACCCTAACCCATACTACCTTGCGGTCTTGGCTTTAAGCTTTTTTCCGACAACGTTAATTGAAATAGCTGTATTTAAAAATATTGTTTAAGTAACATACTCTTGTTTGTTCTTGTTTGATTAACTAGGTTTGGGATCTTTCGACGTGCTTTAGATTCAGAGATGAAGACAATAATTAGCTGTATTATTGTAATTTTTCCGGTTGCTGATTAAAATTCAAGTGTCTTGATCAGTGTCTTGATCAGTTTTTGAACTAATCAGTGATTTCTTGACCTGTATTTTCATTGGGTATCAAGATACATGCACCTGACCGAAATGGAATACTCCGATTGGCTAATAACCTTTTGAATAATGAATGAGTTTGAGAAGCTAGCTGTAAATTTTCAGTTTGTAACCAATCGCTTAATTTTTTGTTGTAGTCTGTTTGCGTGTCAATAAAGTTTTCAATAAAAAATAAAACATTATAGATCTCAAGTTCAATTCAATTTCCAAAAATATCTACAGAAATCTTGGCACAACAAATGTCCAGTTGAAGACATTGGAGCGTATCCATTCTATGTCGAATTTTGGTCTGTTTTTTTTTTTGCATGTGGTCTCCAATTTAAAAGAAAATCACAGCCCTGTATTTTTTCTGCTGGTTTGCACTTCGTTTTCAAGTATACAGCTGTTTGATTAAACGTTGTCATTGATCGGTCTCATCCCTACGCGACCAGACCGAAAAGGATTATGGGGAGAAATCAATTCACATTCAATAACTGCACATTATCAAAATACGGAACGTCCTTATCGAAGCGACTCTGGTTGTCTTTGCGTAACACGCGAAGACAAACATGAGTTTTGTTCTCCGTTGTAAACGCGATATAGAATAATTAATCATGCATTTTAAATCACCCATACTCCCTTTCGGTCTGGTCGCGTAGGGGTAAGACCGATCAGTGACAACGTTTAATCAAACAGCTGTATAAAAATGTATGCAATTGGAACAAACAACCAGGGGCTATGCAATGCTTCACTGATTTCATTGGTCGTGGCCGGGAAAACAAAAGCTTTTTTTAAAATATCTCCAACAGCGCCACTGAGTTTGCATACGATTTTACTCGAAAACGAAGCACAAAACAGTGGGCAAAAATACAGGGCTATGGTTTGTATTGAATTAGAGACCACATGCAAAAAATTCATCTCATTTGGACAAAAAGAAAAAAAAACAGACAAAAATTCGACATAGAATGGTTATGCTCTGACATCTTCAGTTATTCTTGGCTGTTTTAAATTCATTTTGAATCTAAAGTGTGTACTTGGAGACAAAGTATAAGTCAAAATACACCAAGTTAATATCAAGTCAAAGTGGAATTCAATTATGGGATTGTATTGTACAGTCACTGTTGAACAATTTTTCCTGTTGTTCTTTTTTGTTTTGTTTTTGTTATTCAAATTTACCACAAAAGCACCGTTTGTTTCAATTCAACGCCCGACTATTTTAATATGACAAAACATTTCGCATCCTGCATAATTTCCAAATTGGCATGGTATCAATAGAATACCCTGCCACTTATTTACATATCCCTAAACGTTTTATAGAACAAAGCATATGAAAAAAAAGGGTCCGTTTTTATTCAACGAGATGCAAATAAGTGGCCGGGTATTCTAAAGTTTGGCCACCGAAAATTAAGCTTACTGTTCCATTTGCCGCTGAAATATTCAGAAATTTTAATCGGAATTTTAGATCGAATGGATAGCGAACGGAACCGAGACATAAAATTTCCAAATAATAAAATATAAGCTTAATGCATTACCATATCTTTGCTATTTTAATAAAAGATAAGACTCTCAACTTCTTTCATCGAAAACAGCTATTAGGGACAAATATATGAAGCTTATATATTAAAAAACAGCTCGCGAGAGTAGCTCATCAATGACGAGGCTTCGAAAAGGATAGCAGTCGTTTGTTGTAAATTGTTAATTAAATGACACAGAGCTGAAATCCTTTACTTTGCCCTGGTCGATAAACACGACCACTAACTCTTTATAGTAACATCATATTAAGGAACAGCACAATAATGTGCCTGTTTTTGGAACTGAAGAGGTTAATTGGCATAGATGTACAACTTCAACACATAACTTAAGCTTCTGTGCACAAACAACAAATTAAAGCAATCATGGCCGCCCTTTGAAACCCACGTCTTTCGCTTTTTTCAATACGAGATATGATGAAATAGAGTAAATATATCATATTGATACAGTCTCACTCACCTAGACATACGGCCAGTGTGATGCCCATATATATAGCTGCCAAGACTCTCTCCGCGCCCAACTTTGCGAATCATAAACGCCAGTGTCTCTCTTGCTCTTGTCACGAGTTTCTGCTTTCAGCCAGCGCCCGCCCTTTCCGCTGGACAAGGGTAACGCGGAACAACCAAAGATGCAAGAATTTATCCCGCGGTTACCGCGGTGTCACGAAAAAACATTCCGAGAACGACAGAAATACGTAAAAAAGAAATAAGAAAATTGTTGTATTTCGTGGCAGCCAAAAGGTTCAGTTCAATCCTCTTTTTACAACGAGTTGCTTTCCTAGGCCAAGTCGTTCAAAGCACGATTAAAGCTAACCCAGGATTAGCGTCAATTTTGAATCCAGTTAAATAACTCAACAATTGAAAATTTTCCAAAGTTTTGACTTGAACTTGTCTTCACCACTAGCTATAAATGACTTTTAGAAAACATTTTTAGGGCCTGTGGTCACACTACAGTCAAAAACAAAAATCCGCCCGTGCAAAACTCGAGGAAAACAAAAGAAACCGCTCCGGTGGGACACGCTTTTTATGGAATGTTTTTGTTTTTATGTCATTTTACACGGGTTAATTTTTGTTTTTGACTGTAGTGCGACCAGGCCCTAACATAGACTGCAAAACAGTCGTATTTTTTGCGGATTTTTTGCGTTGGTACGAATGCGCGCGGTCTTTGAACGAAAGATCTGGAGCGGCTGTGAATATGGAGAGTGCGGGCGTGTGAGGCTCGCGCGCTTTGCGAGCGGGTATCCACGCTTCAGACGCTTTTGGCGCTAGCGAGCCAGCGGAAAAAAAAAAACGACTGTCCTAACAGAGAAATAAAATCCTCGGTTAACGTTAACTTTTAATCTGGGATTAGCGTTAATCGGCTTTCGAACAACCGGGCCCAGAATGGCAAAACATAAATTATAATATACTCAACAAAATATACAGTTTCTGATTGGTCAATGACGAATGCATAAATAGATTATAGAGTGCAAATAAGGTTATAAAGTGCAATACGAAAGTTGCGCGAAAGTGAAAGTTGAAAGTCGCGCGCAGTGTACCGTGACGGCCTCACCAAAATTTTGTTGTGAGTATTATAAACAAGAAATCGTATGAACTACTCGTGCATTTCGTGATTTATGGGCACTCGTGATGTTTTGAAAGTTCTCAAATTGCACTCGCCGAAAGCGGCTCGTGCAATTTTGAGAACTTTCAAAACATCACGAGTGCCCATAAATCACGAAATACACGAGTAGTTCATACGACTTCCTATACTTAACGGACGATGACAAAGCATTTTGATAAAATGCAGAATTCGAAAATAAAATAGTGGAAGATAATGACAAAATCGGAAATGTGCATGAAATTTCATCACGTTTGTTCATCCCGTTAACTCTAAAGTATTAGCTTTATACAGTTCTCATGTGATTCGCTGGCTTTGCGAATCATGAGAAGTCACGAGACGTTCCAGTCAGTTTGCACGTGCATCGGTCTTGTCAGAATTGAAAGCTAAAAAAGGAGTCGAACAAAACTTTTTTTTTTTTGAAAAAAAAAAATCGCTGTAAGATATTAAAAAAAGAAAACGATCAGAAACACAGAAACTGTGACTGCTCGCACGTTGCGATTTTGACCTTTAGAAGTGAAAAGACCATCTCTTGTTTAATTTTGACAACATGACGAGTTTTTTTTTTTTTCAGCAACATAAAAAAGCTGTAGTATTCAACAACTTATCGGTAACTGAAGAAAATAAGAAAATAACAATGGGAAATTAAATAGGATATGGTATAAAAAAAGAACATAAAATTTACAAACATTTTACGAACTTTGGTTTTCATAAGCGACGCAGGCGGTAGAAAGAACAATAGCCCTTATTTAATCACCGTATGACGGGCACAATTCAAGCATAAGCCGGCATCTGAATGCAAAAAATGTCTTTGTCTTTGTAAATGATGCATTTATAGATCAGTAACACATGAAATTGACTGCAAGAAATATTACTAACTGAACCAGCCATATTTTCACATAAGATCTGTGTAAAGATCCGATGTGAAATCCTCGCCGGTGAACCAGTATTTTCACATAGTACATTATATCTCGCCTGCGAATACAGCCGCCTCTCGTCGCTCCCGGCCGTTAGGGGCTCTCCCGCGCGAACGCCCCTAGTGGCCAGGAGCGATGAGAGACGGCTGTTTTCGAAGACTACATTATATCGTGCTCAGTTATACGTTTATTAATCAGTGGTGGATCAAGGGGAGCCCCCCTCCCCCCCCCCCCCCCCACCTCCGCTTATCTTGCAAATAAATAAGCTCCCCCCCCCCCCCCCCCCATAACGATGGACTAAATGTAAATTGTGACGACGGGATTATTTCTAGTAAGAACTCGGGTAAGAGAATGGTTGACTTTCGTTTCGTACAGGCCCAAGATCAAGATATCGATTCTCCTTACGGAATGCCATACATTTCTTTTGGTGCTATTTGCCTGATTTGGGGATACACCAAGATAAAAATTATTGATCGATTATTCTATTTTTTCGTCACAAGTCTGGTTAGTTCCCAGTTTTTTCAGACATTTTGAAAGGGGCGTAGTGTTTCTTTGAGTATTTCAGGCCTGTCAAGTTTCAGAAAAATTCACCGTCCGAAGACATTTAAGATACTGTTTGTCAAACTCTTTTGCTGGTTATATCTGAGGGCCACCACAGAAAAGTACTGTTTGATTAAAGGCGTACTTCTGTTTGATTAAAGGCTACACTTTGAGAAATTACATTGTAAACATATCGTAAAACAAGTTCTTCTCTACGCTGATTTAATGGTCACACTTCTGGATTTCATCCACAGATGAAAAATTAGAACCATCTTGTACAGCACAATAAACAGTATCACATGAAAGTACTGCTCATTAGTATCTTTCATTTGAATAGTCAAACTTTAACCACCTTGTACAGCATAATAAACAGTACCATAGGAAAGTACTGCTCAATAGCTTTGAATTCATTTGAATGGTCATACTTCAGTGTTACTGCACTGATAAAATATGTTACATTGGTAAGTCTACCCCCCCCAAAAAGCACAAAAATAAAGACTTTTTTTTCTTGGGATCAAACACCGTTTGCATACAAAGTCATCGTACAAAAACTGATCACTTGTCCTCAATACAATGGAAATGAAATAAGAAAACATTTTTACTCACTGATTCTTCAGGGACCGTAACTGAGGCGAGGCTGGATTGTAAAACCAGATACAATTTGCCGTCAACACATACACACTCGATAATTAAGTCTGCTGAATACCGATACTGTAGTCACGTATCGCTACGGGCTTATTTCAAATCAAGTACAGGTTTTCACGTGTCTGACAGTTCCAGCAGAAGTGACATGTGGCAACTGGCCAATCTTGTTTTGGCATTTGTATTCGTATGAGGGTTTCCGGTCAAGAACTCTTCAAGTGGGTCTTATTTATTGGGAGACCAAAAACAAAGTCCATAAGAATGAAAAAAAAAAAAACAAATAAACAAAACACTTGATTCTGCAATATAAGAAAGGTGAATGTTCGCACATTGCGATTTTGACCCCGTCTCAAACTGGTTCTTGTTTCAATCATTCTCTTCAGTAGCCTAGAAAGACTGTAGCATTCGCTATTTGGTAACTTTGGAAAATGAGAAAATATGAAAATGGAATAATGAACAGGATGCGGTTAAAAAACACCAAATTTACATGCAGCGCACGCATGTGCAAGATCAGAAAATGGACGCACCGACAAACACGTACGCAAAAAAAAGAAATGTTTTTTTTTTCGTACTTGCGATTATTACGTCGCGGTAATTTGCAGCAAAACATCAGTCGAAGATCTTTTAACGCGTTAATGCAGTTGCATTGCTGCCGTTTTCACCGGAAAGGCCCTAACGCTTTTAGTCATTTAGTCCCGAGATCAAGATGTTGATTCTCCTGAGTGAATGTCATACGTTTCTTACAATGTCATTTGTGAGAACTTGGGAGTACACCAAAATATGATCCCTAATTGGTCTGGTCGTGAATCTGAAAAATGTATTGATTGTGATCGAGGGGGAGTTACTGATATATTATAGTTTTTTGCAGGACTATGGAATTTTGTTAACACGACAAGGAGATATCTCGCGTAAGATAGACTTCAAAACAAGCGATTGCTAAACGCAAGCATAGCTTTATGTTTAAAAGAAGCTCAAAACATTAAAGTCATTTTCCGGCCACATGACTAATCCCACTCCTCGACTTTAATAAACAAACTAACAATGAACTCATTTAGTAACTCCGTACCGCCAAACTTACTCAGCTCAGATCGACAGATGTGATCTTTCGGCTTAAAATTGAACAAATGAATGATTTTGCACTTGTTTTAGAAATTAGTCGCAGTGCACGCATGTATACAATCAACGTTCGGAAAAGTACCGCTGAGTAAAGTTTATGAGGACAGTTAATTAAGAGATTATTTTTTTTATTTATTCATAATTAAAAATCCAATGCTCCAATGAGCCGACTCGTGTATACGAAACATTTGGACTCTACCCTCTCCTAGACGTTTTGCTCAAAACTGACCTCCCGCCCCGATCCGCTGTGTCCAACTCGCAAAGGAAATAAAAGAAGTCTGTGCGCAGACTAAACGTAGGCAAGCTGGCAGAACTTTCTCGGGGGGGGGGGGGGGGGGGGAGGGAGGGACTCCCATATAAAAATGACGGGGGTGCTCGTCGGAAGTTTTCGAAAAACACCCTTAAAGGTACCAGAATCTCGTTTGATGGGCGTGGCTCAAAATAATTTTTACCCCTAAGAGGTACCAATTCGAAAACAACACATGTCATATTCTGTCTTATTTTTTCGGCTCATACCCTAAAAGGTACCGCGATAATTCTAATGGTGGTCATTTTAGATTTCAACACCCTAAGGGGTACCAATCTCCAAATTTTGACCCCTAAAAGGTACGACGAGCACCCCCGTCATTTTTATATGGGAGTCCCCCACCCCGGGAGAACTTTACCATGGATCCAGAGGTCCGTTTAAACCGCAAAAACGGTTAGAAGAAGCCAGGATGAAGCTGAGAAGGAAGAAGGAAGAAGGAAGGTTTCCTGGAAGCTCTTTTTTCTCTCTTTTTTATTGTTTTTTTTTTTATCAGTCTTCCTTATTTCCGTCATTACGCAAGATATTTCTTTAAAATAATAATCACGTATTCTTGGTTTTCACATGACGTCATAAAAATTCAAAAATCTAAACTATACATCCTACAAAGCTGTTTCTAACATGGTATGTGGATATCAGTGTTATAATCCTTCACAAAAAGTTTCAGGTTTTAACGATGTTTTGCTTCCGATTTATAAAGGTTTTAAATAGGTCACGCAATTGGTCACGCTATTTCAGATAAGCCGTAAAAATAACCAAAATTGAATCAGCTGAAAATAATTTTTTGCATTATAAGTGCGTATAAGCCGATTTAATAGAACTTATAGCGAATACAATATTTTTTGATTTGATTTTTGGTGTAATTGAGACTTTGAATTTTTGGCCGCAATGTTTGTGCCCCTGAGTGGGGTCGTGACTAGAATGGATACTCCAAAATCAGGTTGGATCACCTCGGACACTTATTGAGAATTATATAACGTAATGTCGACACTTAGAATTTATTTTCAATAAATTTTTAAGTGTAAAAAAGAAAATCTAAAACCCCCACTCAGGATTGAACCTGTGACCTCAGCTAGGCTTAAGCTTACATAGCCTACCGTACCATTGTACTACCTAGCTTCTCGGGTTGCTTAGTGCTAAATTTAACTATATAAACTGCTGCCCCTAACCTCGACTGAAAGCTAACCAGTTACTCCGTTATATAAGTCTCAATTAGGTGTCCAACCTGATTTTGGAGTATCCATTCTAGTCACCACCCCTGAGTGGGGCACAAAGATGGCCGCTCCATACATTTCTTACTAAAAATGTCTAATATTCGTTTGCCTATAACTCGTTAACAAAATGCTCTTGCGCTTCAAAATTTGGTCCAGATGTACAGTTTTAAATTCTCTACAATCCCATGAACATTTTGGGATCGACATCTGTTGTTTAATGCTTCCGAATTTTGATATGACGTAAGTGAAAACCGAGAATATACTAATGTACATTTTCCTCATTGTACCTGAAGAAGGCTGGTAGTAATAGTACTCCCGTCAATCTTCAGTTCCCCCTGACTCCATCTTGCTCTTCGTTCAGCGGACATCCCTTTCCTTTGTGTCGATTATCCGTGTCAGTTTAAGGTGGCTCACAACAGTTTCTAGTAATTCCAGTTCTTACACTTTGATGGATCGATACTATCATTCTTTATTAGTTGATGCTACAATAATGGTATCAAACAAATGCCCAGTCATTGGTGATCAAGTTATAGTCTCTTTTATGATGTAACAGATTACCATAGTAACAGTATAATGTTAAAGACACCCTTAATTTTAGCTTTAAGTGCTTATAACTAAAACACGAGCTCGGTGACCCCCATTTTTTAATTATTGAATTGTAATTAGCGCCAAGATCTTAAGATTCAATGTTTTGCAAACTTTAAAAAAAATTGTGAAAAGGGGGTTCGTGAAATTTTCAAACATTTAAGGTGGCTCTGAGCCCCTTCCCCTGACTGGGCATTTGTTTGATACCGTTATAGCAGCATCAACTGATAAACTGATGGCAGTATTGATCCATCAAAGTATAAGTGATTAAAAATTATGGAAACTGTTGCAACTACCTTAAGAGGACGTCTATTACATCTACTTCATTGCAAAACTAGTTTTCGAAGATTTTTCAGGTCGTTTCTCCATGTAGTCATCTCCGTACCAGTCTGTCAGAAGCTCTGTGATATTCCCTGGATTCCCTTGATATGTTCGATTGTTGATGGTCACATTCGAAAATCCGTTGAACCATTCTTCAGGGGAGGGGTAAAAATCTAAAAACCGACGCTCTGTGGAACTGTCCACTATGGGTAAAAGGGTTTTCATTTGGAGTAAAATTTCTCTCTTGAACAAAAGTTTGCTTTCTAAGTCATCTCCTTCAAAAAATCGGTCGGTATTAACCTCTACAGCGGGCGTAAAATTTAGGTAGACGCGGCTTATCGGAGGTTTCACTTTCCAAACGACTCGATACTTGGATCCTAAGTGGTTTTGAAGGGCAATAAATCTCGAAAAGTTGTCATTGTCGGTTTTGTGCACAGCTAAGTCTATATCATCGGAATATGGGATAATCGCACTGCTCCTCACTGCGCCAAGGAGTGTTCCGTACGTTACGCGATAATCCATCCCTATTTCATTCATCGCTTTCACGGTCGCAACTAAAAGATCATCCATAGGTGCATCACAGCAGATCGGAAAGCCATCGGAAGGTAATGAATCTAACGATCGGGATGCCGAAGGCTTTTCGGAGCAAGAGTCCGCGTGGTCGGAACATTTCGTCCATTCTATTTTTTGCGGACGCACAATGCGTAAAATGGAGTGGAATTTACCGAGTTTGGAATAATCTGTGAACTCCTTATTACCCTCTAAGCTTCCCCTATCTACGTAATTCAGGGATTGGCTTAAATAACAGTTTGATAATTTAGCTATTTTCAATGCTCCTTTGGATCTCAGGAAGAAGTCGACATGATTCAACAATCCATAGTCCGTGCGCCATCTCAATTCCAAAAAGTGCTTTTTACGAATAAGAAAAGCACTTTCAGTGATGTTACATTCCTGATACTCCACGTCCTTATTCCCTTTTGTTCCCATGCCGTTCTGGAGTTTGTTGATCTTTCCCGAATTACGAATAACTAACGTCCAGTTTTTCACCAGAAATCTGCAGGCGCTTTGCTCCAGCAGCTGTTTGGTTTCAGCGAATCCCCTCGCTTTCGTTTCGCTGCTTATTCCAGTCGCTCCGTCAAACTCTGAGTGCGTGTCAAGAAAGGCTTTGAGCTTCAACAAAGCTTCACGATCGCTGGCTGTAGATAAGCCGCTATCACCCTCCTGCTTAAGCTTCGGATCGAGTCTGTGAGGAATAATCAGGATATACCTCACATCTTCCTTACTTAAACTGATCTCCATTGGTTCTTCTGGCTCGTAATCGGAACCGATCATTTTAACAGAGGAATATTGGGAAGTGTCAAATATGCTAGACGATTCACCCTGACCATGTAGTATGGCTACAAACGAGAAGGTTGTTGGTCCGTCTGTGAGATACCACAGGTTCCTGACGCAGATGATCAGGATCACCACTGTGAGTGCTAGCGACACGTAATGCCACTTTCTAAGCATTGTCTCCAGCCTCTCCGGGTTGCGGTTTGTATGCGTTTGACCTGTTTAAATAGCAATAACAATAACAACAATTTATTCAGGTATTTCCATTTCTATACATGGTATTACCAGATAATAAAAATTACAAAAAGAAGTTCATCGTACATTACTATATCAGGGTTAATTATAAATAAAATAAAATAGAGGAAATAACAGTATTGTGTATATAATATGGAATAATTTCTTATGTGTAATTTTTAAAAGGTATCTTCATTTCTCTTATTCATTGCATTAAATATAAAAGCAGCCGTTGATCTACAAATAAAAGGATCTACACTGTTAAACAGAAACATACTTTTGCATGTATGATCTAAGTTTTTGAAGTGTCTATTTCTTTTATCTATTTCATCATAAAAGGTACTTCAATCTGAGATTAGCGTATAATTCACAATGAAAAAGGAAATGTATTTCATTTTCAACAGAATCTGAATTGCAGTGAGTGCATATCCTTAAATTTTCTGGAGTTTTTGGTATTGAATATCTTTCAATTTGAGTCCCACGACAAGAGTATATATAGCCAATTGAAGATGTATATCTCTGAATAACCATCTTCCTCAAACGACCACGTTTGAATAAGTATTTAAAGCTGTATTTTAGGATTATTTTGCATGATAGACCACTAGTCTCAAACGAGCTTCTTGGATTGGGGTATCTAATCAAACGAAAAACTAATCGAACTAATCGAACGCCAGTCGTTCGATTTGGTTCGCCATCTGGGTGAGTTCGATTCTCTTGATGCGTGACACTCCCTAAAGAGTTCAGTTATTGAACGTTCAGTTGAGGTTCGATTGAGTTCGGTCGCCGAGCGTTCGGAAATCGAACATTCAATTGGGCAGTTTTCTTGCGAGTTCGATTACCGACAGTTCGAATAGATATCTCGGGTCAACGACGAAAGACACGATTGCCTGAGTAGTATGCACAGAACAAAGCTGTAAAAGACAGTGCCGGACACGAGATGCCACAAACAGTTGGCACTATACATGCATTTTTTAAGTCGTGTAAGGCGCGTCAACCTACCTTAAATCTTGCTCAGTTAGTTTCTCCGGTCAGCTTTAGGGAGATCCTTGTAATTTATACCATTTTAGACCTGTATTTGCGATGCGTTATGGCAAATAACATGGCCGCAATACTGATCCACAAACAAGTCTACGGCAGTGTATGTCGGGAAATGCAGCTTGACCTTTCGGTATCATTAACAAAACTTAACAAAGGTGACCTGTTACGCACTTTAAAGAATTAATTTCGTGACAGTCGAACGACAAGCTGAGCACATGGCCTTTGCACGTGGTTTTAGCCACCGGCCACTGGTGAATACCCAGGAGGTATTATTTAATATACCTTGATTGTTCTTTGTTTCTTTTATGCTTTCATGTTCGAATAAAAGCCATGCGGTTTCAGATAGTTGAGCCATTCATGAAGGCAAATGCCCCATGGCGGGGACAAAAAAGCTGTGCAAATGCCCCAGGCTACTGAGTAAAATAGAGAAGTGTTTTATATATGCACACCACAGTTCCTTAACGGTTAACATTAGATAACATCGGGTGAAACTGTGGTGTGCATATATATATAGGAAGGGTGCAACCGCAGTCTCATAATGTGCCTAGAACCGGCACTTTACGGTACCCAAGAAATGGCTAAAATTTTAATTGATAACCGAGAAATGTCCAAAAATGTAATTGTTCGATCAAAATATTCCTGAAAAAGCTCTGGGGAATTGTTTATTTATTTAACTACTCTTTTTCTCTAGTCTTTCTTGTGATCTATCTGTATATGTATTACATACGTGTAACCACTGCTCGCCTCGACTAGCTGACGTGCTAACTGCGGGCAGTGGATATTGCTTTTTGTAAAATCTGTAATAATTAATAAACAGTAAACAGTAAACAGTGATAACTGAGATTCCACACCCCCATGCTGGCTCCTACTGGCCAACTATTAGTTGGATCGTCACACAACGTTCCTCTCCACTGGAGAGGAGCAAGCGTTGCGTGACAACCCAAATCGCGTCTGTGCAGGCTAATACCCTCAGCTGTTTTTTTTTTTTTTCCTTTTTTTTTTCATTTTTCTGTTAGCCCCTGAAGAAGGTTTGTTTTCAAACCGAAATATTGGGCAAATTCGTTTTAATATATATATATATATATATATATATATATATATATATATATATATATATATATATATATATATATATATATATATATATATATATATATATATATATAAATTTTGTTTTATTCTTTTATTTACTCCTTCATCGCCTTGCCGTAAGGATCAGTTTGCCGTTTTCTGGTTTCCATATAATCGTCCAGGTAGTCTCGCTCGTTTAAAAAATTATTGAGACGACTGGAATGCCATATGCAAACACTACCCGAACGATCGCAAACGATCGGGACGACCTCACCTCGGTCGCTTGGATAGAACTGACTTCTATCCGGACGACCGTGAAAGATCTGAAGCTATCAGAAGAGTGCGATTATGGCTAAATCGGAGAATAGTAACGAGGCGATCCAAATCTATCCCAGAAAGCATCAGGTCGGTCCCAGTATTCCTTCGTTGAACTCTAGCCCTTCTTCCACGACACAAAATAGCAAGAATGAGCAGATAGCAAGCAACGATGCGCTCTTCGGTTAAAATCCGCCATTTTGCATGGTGGCGAAAATTATGCTGTCGGACCCAGGAATTTTGCTGACGACCGCGCGCCCGCTCTGGAAATCCTATGGTCGTCCGGAACTCCGGATCGTCCCAATGAACGACTGGGACGACCCGGACAATTATATGGAAACCAGGCTTATATTAGGCTATTTAGCTATGTGGATATGTTCCGCTGTGAAGAATATGGTTTTTAAACAGTTTAGTCTGGGTTAGGGTATAGAAATCAGAGAATTTACCGGGAAACTGATCAGTGGTATGAAGATAAAGTTTCTATTAACCCTTTCACTCCCAAGAGTGCCAAACATCAAAATATTGAAAAACAAATGGTACCATGCAACAGTACTGCCGAAGAGGTTTCATTTGAATGGTCACACCATAGGATTTCATCAACAGACTCAAAAGTTAGAACAAATGGTACCATGCAAAAGTACTGCTGAAGAGGTTTCATTTGAATGGTTACACCATAGGATTTCATCAACAGACTCAAAAGTTAGAACAAATGGTACCATGCAAAAGTACTGCCGAAGAGGTTTCAATTGAATGGTTACAACATAGGATTTCATCCACAGACTCAAAAGTTAGAACAAATGGTACCATGCAAAAGTACTGCTGAAGAGGTTTCAATTGAATGGTTACACCATAGGATTTCATCCACAGACTCAAAAGTTAGAACAAATGGTACCATGTAAAAGTACTGCCGAAGAGGTTTCATTTGAATGGTCACACCACAGGATTTCGTCCACAGACTCAAAAGTTAGAACAAATGGTACCATGTAAAAGTACTGCCGAAGAGGTTTCATTTGAATGGTCACACCACAGGATTTCGTCCACAGACTCAAAAGTTAGAACGTACACAACATGCGTCCATAATTGACTCTGGGAGTGAAAGGGTCAAAGCTTGTCTCATTCTATCACTGGGATTTCAACGATCTTTCTGGGGCGTGAATTACCATTTAGCTCTGACAAGTGTCTCAATTTTAAATAATTTATTACAAACCATTTAAATACTATACATCGAAGGTCATAATTTAATATGACGAATTATTTTTTGATGTTGTTGTTTAGAATTTATTTTCAAATTCCTCGAGATTAGCATTTAAAGAAGACTTACGCAAAGACATAACGTTTTGTACAAGTCATTTTATGCAAAGTACAACGAGGGTATGTTACAATGGTTTATGAAAGTTGATATCTCTGGAAGTCATCTTTAAGATTCCCTCAAAGCTTGTTTTATTACTCGTGCCGGTAGGGGAACGAGTTAATGTTTGCCCTCGTTTTTCTTTTTCTCCGTGTTTTCGTATCTACGAGAATACGCACGCATGTACTGCGAGAAAACTTTGAGCCCACGATATTTGGGATTTGGTGTGATGCAAACAGAAGCGAAACAAATTTGGGTTTTGTTTGTTGCTGTTTATTCGTGACGGATACGGCAACGAGGTAAGGTTCGCCCTCCGTTTTTCTTTTTATTTTTCGTGTTTTCGTCTCTCATTTGTGCATCGCATTAAATCTGGGTACGAGAATACGCACGCATGCAAGCAGAAGCGAAACCAATTTTGGTTTTATTAGCCTGTTGCTGTTTTACGTCCCCGCGAGTAACGTACATTACCGGCACGAGTGTAGGCTACGCGTAGCCTCTTGTTTCTCAACGAAGGCTGGTTGAGATTGTACGCTACAAATTACCAACTTATAATCCTTAAATTATTTTATAATTACATTACAGTTTACCAAAAATATGAAAATAGAAAAAAAGACCCTATATTATTTAGAAACATAACTTGCGAGTAATCTCGTTGCTTTTTATTTGTTTGTATTGCTATTTTCCAAAACGTTAGTGGAGTGAACGCAAGATTATTCCGCAAGAAATCTAGAATTCTGCAAATAGGAAAATCTATTAAGTCTAAGAAATAGAACTTTGCTGTCATTTTTCGTCGAAAAACTCATGAGCGTGCACCGTCTTCTTGTGTACGCGAAGAGAACTTGGTTGAGTGAAAGTCTTATTGCAAAAGTCACAAACGAATGGCCTTTCTCCTGTGTGAGTCCGTATGTGTGACTTGAGAGCACCTCGGTCTGCAAAAGCCGAAGGGCATGCCGGGCAAGGATATGGCTTTTCTCCAGTGTGACACCTCACGTGACGTTTTAATCCACTGGAATGCGTGAACTTCTTGAAGCAGTGGTTACACGAGTACGGCCGCTGACCGGTATGGATGCGTACGTGAACATGCAGGCTGCTGTATGAACTGAAGTTTTTCTCGCAGTGTTTACATTTGTATTTCTTTTTCTTTGTCTTTGGAAGACATTCGTTGTTTGCGTCCTGAGTAGTTTCTTTCTTGATATTTGTTACAGATCCAGGCAATTTATTATATTCAGTGGCTTCAGCTTCACCATCCTTACAAGCTTCAAGCGGACTGGTCGGCTCTCCCGTCCGATTCACACTCGGAGAGTTTTCAGTGCAAGATGCTTCTCCCGATTCTATGTCATTGTTCAATTCGCCTTTGGTATGAGTATCCCGAGGTGAAATTTGCTCGCGTGCTCCTACACTGCTACTTTGCTTAAAACTACACAATATCCTCGCGGTATCATGCTCTTCTAATTCTCTCTGGGTAGAAGGATCCACTTGATCGATCGGCTCTGTCTTAACCTTTGTTTCAGTCTCACTACTCGAAGGCTTCGTTGTTGTACTCACGCCCTCGCTTGTCTTCTTCACTTGCTCGGGGACGCTTTCGTCATTAAGTTCCTCGTCGCTCGCCCACCCATTCTGTTCCTTGTGCGTCTTCATATGTGACCGTAGGTACCTTGTCTGTATGAAGCCCTTACCACACACTCCGCACTTGTGAGGCCGGTCCTCTGTGTGAGTCATCTTGTGGTAATAGTAAGAGCTGTAGTACGGGAAGCACCGGCCGCACAACTCGCACTTGTGCGGTTTAAACCCGGTGTGGCTGCGTGTGTGGATTTCCAGCTTGCGGTGATGATCAAACGTCTTGTGACACAGCGAGCAACAGTACCGACCATTCTTATCGACCACCGCGTGCGATGAGATGTGGTGCTCGAGTTTTTTGCCGTTGCTGAACGACTGGCCGCAAACGAAGCAGAAATTCGCACCATCATCTTCTTCGTTTTTCTCAGAGCTGGGTTTAACGCTGGTGACGCGACTTTCTCGTTTCAAGTCTGCGTTGTTTGGTTTGGCATGCTCGGGGGTTTCTACTTCAACCCGCTGTTTTAATTCTTCCGGTAGGGGATGTCGAAACTCCCCTCGGATATCCCCAAGTTCAACTTCATCCCGTCGGCTTGTTTCCCTTGTCAATGTAGTTTCTTGCGCGATCCTGGTGTTGAGTTCACGCCGAATTACGGTCTCCCCTTCGTGTGGAAGCGACGAGCGACGGTCTAACCTTAAACGCTTTCTCTGAATAGCCAACAGTTCATCTCCACCTTCGTGAGACATCAAGTGATCCAGAAATTCCGAGCGACTAGAAAAGTTCTTTTCACAGCGAAGACACTGAAGATCTTGCGCAGAGCCGTGATAGCAGTCCAAATGAATCTTGAGGAGTTTCTTGTGACCGAAATAAATCCCGCAGTGATGGCAGGTAAAATCCCGTGGGTGTTTTCGCCTCGGCTGGTACCCCTCGTTGAGCTGGCGGGATCGCCCTGGGGATGCAGCAAGAGGGCTTTCAGTGTACTCGGATCTTTTAGGACTATCACCAACACGATTTGTGATTGGTGGCGAATTAGGTACCGCCAAGCGCTGGGGTTCAGCAAGCGGCCTCGCGAGAGCCCCAAGCTCGGGCGCGCTTGCTCTTCTCCTGAGGGACAATGAATGCAGCAGTGCCTCTTTGGTAATGTTGTTGATACTCTCGCGGGTGGGCAATTCTAGAGTATCCCGAGGGCTATCACGAGGGCTATCCCGCGGGTTATCCCGTACTGGGCTTGGAGGGACTGCTCGTTCTAACTCTGGCGGCCATTTGGGGGCGAGGATGGGAAATGGTACCACCCCTGGGTATCTGAGCGCTGAATTTGCTGAAGCTGTGCGGGCGACGGGCCGATGTACTCTCAATAAACCATTTTCTGGCTGCTGTGTAAAAGTATGAGATGCCCTGGGATGTACAACAGGAATTAGAGGAGGGGGTCCACCAAGGGGTAAACTGTCCCGATCCCTCTTCGCTCTGGTTAGTAAAGGATGCTTCACAACGTCGTTGGATCGCTCAGTTCTTTCGTATGCCGTGAAAGCCGAAAATCGAGGCCTTGCAGTTTCCAAACCCGGCATCTCGGCGTCAGAATCGTTGTTTGGAGTACTCCTAACTGGTGAGAATGCCTTTAGCTCATCCGGCACTCGCCTTTCGGCGCCAAAATGTTCGCGGTCACGCTCCATTCCCTCGTGACGTTTCGGTAGAAAAATTCTCGTTTTTGACTCTGGACCTATTAAAAGGTTCGCCTTCACTTTGCTGTACCATTCGTCTTGTTCTTGAGACGAAACGGTCTCTTGTTTATGGTGGCGGAACGCACCAAACATAGGGAACCGCCGGTCAACGTAAGTTCGTAAATCGTCAATTCGGCTTTTCTTCGGATCTGGAATATCATCATATTGCCTGTTCGCATTATCTTTACCATCGAAATCATCGCCGTTTCTATCGCGATCTCTTAACAGAAACATTTGGTTTTGCGAGCGAAATAGACTCAGGTTTTCACCCGGCACCGGGGCGCTCGCCATTCGTCGGAGAGGTTTATGTTCTTTCCGCGTCTCCTTAGAATTCTTTAGTGTAGTTTCGTGAGATGTGACGTGACTTACGAACTCGGAACGGTTACCGAAAGATTTTCCACATTGATAGCACTGCAAGACGTCTAAAGAGCTATGGTACGAGTTCATGTGGATCTTTAGCAGGTTCTTGTGATCGAACTGGAGCCCGCACTCGGAACAGTGCGGCTTTTTATGGCGACTTTCCACATGAGCCTTGAGCTCTCGCCAGTCTGGAAATCGTTTGCTACACAGCGTGCACGGAACAGTCAAACCACGCAACAGATCTTCTTTATCAGCGGGTGGACTCGTACGGTTTGCTTCGCAGAACGTTGGACTTGCCCGATCAGGTTTTTCTCTTTTCTGGATATCATCATCCGCATCATCAGCAAAGCTATCTCTTCGTCTTGCCTCCAATTTAATTCGCAAGCTCGATTTGAGCACTTCAAGCGCACGATTGTCCGGAATCAAGTCGTTTTGCGTCTTGTTCAAGTGATCTCCCTTCTGGTGCGAGATCAAGTGATGAAGGTACTCCATTTTGGACAGAAACTCCTCCTGACAGCGATTGCAGCGCAGCGTGACGCGCTTTGTCGTGTGCGCCTTGGGACTGGCGGAGTCCGAGTCGCCGCTCTCGTCTCCTGACAGCGTGGAAGCGGGCGATCCCACGTAAGATCCCGCGGGCGATCGCGGGCTTTCTTTAGGACTGGCATCATAGTCAGTAACAACAACAAGAGGTGTTTCTTGTGAAGCTTTTTCATGCTCTTCTGCTTTGCGCTTTAAATTTTCGCGCGGGTTTGGCTGTGCAATCGGCGGTGAAACACTGCCAGTAGTAACAATAACAGACGATCGCTGCGGTTGAACTGGAACATGCCTTTCAACAGCTACTAGGGAGAAACCACTATCCATCCCTTCTAAAGCTACTTGGCCGCTTTCGCTTTCTGTCGTTACCATGGAGACTTCTGTCTCACCCGTCAATCGAGGCGGTGAAACAGGACTCTGCTGGTGAGCTTGCACGCCCACGGGGATTTCCGTTTCTTTCTGTATAATGAAGCTCTCTGTTTCTCTTGGTTCTAGATCAGTTCCTTTGTAGGCCTCCACGTCTCCTCCTTCACCTTCACTGCTGCCTTCATCTCTGGAATCGCTGCTATCACGGGACATCGTATCCTCGTCGTAATCGCGACGCTGATAACCAAACTCCCACTCGTTGGGTACCATCCCATTCGCGTCCTCGCGACTCTCCTCAAGCTCCACCTGTTGATTTTCACTGTCAGCATTTTCCTGTTCCATAACAGCACTTTTTAACTCTATCTCCGCATCTCCAGGCGTCTTCTCTTCTGCAACCGCCTTGGCTTTTCTACCGCTGGGTGTGTTCCCACTCTTTTTAGCCCCCTTGCTCCCAATCTTGTGGTAATGCTCCATATGTAGGCGCAACAACTTGTCATGGTCAAACTTTAGACCGCAAGAAACGCAAACTGGCTCCGAATGATGCGCTTTGATGTGCAGTTTCAAAACGTTCGGGTGTTCGAAAATGTCTTTGCAACGTGGACAGCGCACCTTCACGTTGTGATGGACCCGCATGTGGATGTGAAGAAGATTCGCGTGTTCGAATTCCTCGTGACACGTGCCACATTTGAGCACGTGGCGAGTGGCATTTTCGTGCTGTTTCACCTCGTGGATCTTGAGCGCACGTGACGATGCGAAACTCTTGCTGCAGTGAGAGCACATCCACATTCTAAGGGGAAAATCAGAAGGGAATGTAAAATAAATGGAGACTAAACAAAACATCAAGGTCGTGATATAGAGCGGTTTTCAATTGAGTATCGAAAGTGATTATGTGATTGCTTTGGTGTTTTGAAATTCCTAAGGCTGTGTTCTATTGGGATCAACCATTTTCGGTTGGTTGGGTTGGTTGGATTTTTTTCGTGTTCTATTGGGAAAAAACCGTTTTCGGTTGGTTTGGTTGATCAACCAGCTCTGAACCTGGTTGAAATGGTTGAAACCGAAAATGGTTGAAAAGTGTTCTATTGGGACACCTCAACCAAATCAACCAAAACCGGTTTAGGTTGAAACGGTTGATCCCAATAGAACACGACCTTAGTAGGTTGCCATTGTATGACAGTGCTCAAGCAAACTAAAATTGCAGCCTGCAGGGAACATATTTATCATTTTGTTAGAAATTCGCCTGCATGTAGCAGCCTGAAAGGAATGAAGAAAGCTGGGACAAGTAATAGTCTAGAGAATTCAAGAGAGCAGCCAGAGGCAAATCAAAATGGCGGTGGTGGGGATGGTAGTGGGGGAGGGGTAAGGATTGGAGTTGAGGAATGGGGCCTTCTTGCTCATCTTGGCTCTACTTTATTTTTACTTCCCCCTGAACCTTTGTGACTAATTAACAAGAAAATTAATAAACACGGGAGACCAGGCCCCAAGGTGTACGGTGTTTTAGCTGTGTTAGAGTCTATTTATGGTCTGAAATAGCCCTTAGGGCATGGTATACTTTTTAAAGAGGAAGAAAGAACCAACAAACTTATACAGCTGATGGATGATTCATCTTGAGACTAAAGAGAAAGATCAAGAATTAATCCCAAAGGCAATGGACTTCAGTATTGTGTTTTAGGTGTCTTATGAAAATACCGGTAGTTTACCTGCCTAAGAAAGGTTAAAAATTGTTCCAACAAAAGGAGCATCTCCTAAATTATACAGTTTTGATGTTCCAAAATTGTGTTATGCTAAACTACATGAAACTTTTAAAAAATGGTATAATAATTGTGCCCTATGTTTTCAGGATTGTGCAGTCCTTCCCTCAAACTATAACATTATTAGTCCATTTACCTTCAAACAGTCACCAAAAGGCAGCCAAAAAGAACATAAAAATGGAGATTTAAAGGCTACTAAAAACATTAAGTTTACTCCAGAATTGATAGTTTGTGCAATAAAATAATAATTGAAAATAAAATTAATCTTCTGAAATTTAGCTCAGATGCGTCCGACTTAGTAGTATTGAAGTTTGAAAACATGAAAATGGAAATTATATGTGCTCTGGGCAATTAATAATGAAATATGGTATTAAAAGGAAAATAATTTCTAACCCAATTATATTAATGATACACTCAAAATTATCTTTCTCACCTGCAACATTCAGTAAAATTGTGCATTTTCATGCCATCGCTTAAGTTTTCCTTCTGCCTCTTTTTATTAACAACCTCAATATTGTTTGCTACTGATAAATGTTTGTTATCAGATTCTTGTTCTGTGCCATTACAAGCCATGGTTAGGTTTTCCTCGGTAGCTATCACAGCCTTGTCTGGTGTGCTTTCTAGCACAGCTTGATCCATTTTACTCTATAGCAGAGCTTGTATGTTGAACTCTGTTTTGTGCAACAATCTCACAGAGTTTGAAAACGTTATATGCCAGTGTTTATGAGGCCTTCCTCTGCAATATAACACATTTAACATTAATATTTTAACATATAGGTATTTTCACAATAAGACAATTTTCCCTGAAGATTTTATAGTATGTACAGCATGAATACCCTGAGATATGAGAACATGACATCTTATAACAAAGTTAATCGATAATAAACTGTGCTCGCCAAAGGTGACATATAATTCACCCAAAAATAGAATTACCTGTAGGTTAGAATATCATTAACAACATAACCAATGCATATATAGTACTCATCACATCACATGAGGTCATTAGAAGTAAGATATAAAAATTTTATGAATAGTTTGTGAGCTTAAAAATATTATTATGGTATCTAAAATAAAATAAATGTAATGTAAATTAGTAATGTGCTTCTTAGTAAACATATTTTGTGAATTACCATGAACCATAACAGTCTCACATAAGAACAACAAGTTGTATTGTCATTAACTAATTTTGAAACTTTTAGATCTTGGTATGTCTGTATGTGATGTTATACAGAACAATTATAAATATTGCAACCATTGTAATGTGTGTTTCCATTTTAACATTTAACCCTACGTCTGCCAGTCAAGCGTGTGTACATGAACAGACTACAGTTGACTTAATTAATTTGATATCCCTGTTATGGTCAGTGGGTGTGCCAGTTGTGATTTCCTAAACATCATGGCTGTATGCTACAAGTAAAACTGGTCTTTACAAATTCTTTCAGTATTGTTCCACCCTCTTACTGTAGAAGCCCTCTCAAGAGCCAATAAAATTATATCTCCAGAAGAAAAAAAAAAGAATCAGGGATATAGAGATACTCCCACATGCAATTTTCATCAAAATAACAATACTTTGATTCAGTTAAAGCTAGCTTTGTAACAATACATAGATCTTATCTTGCACTGGGTTTGTACTGAAACACTTGTGTGTGATCCATGCATGTCAAGTTGGGAAATTAAAGGTGCAACTGTCACAGGGATTTTGCTATATGTGACTAAGTAATGTTACTCTTGCAAGAAATGGTCTTAGAATACCATGAGTAATATCATGCTCAAGTGATTCCTTGAAGGGAGGGAAAAGAAAAAAAAAAGAGATCATATGGGAAAAACTTGTTAAAATTGCCAATTTTTTCAAGTTACATTCCATTTTCATGCATATCATCTGCGTTATCTGCATCCGTAGCCAAACACATTTGATAATAGTTTCAGTGAATTATCATATAGTAGTTGTTTACACAACTGGACAACTGTTTTTATGTTTCCGCAGGTAAAAAAAATGTGTTTTTTAACTTTCTGAAGTGATGATAAAAATTGATGACCACAACGACCTTCAAAATAATGGTGACTTAAGTTGAGATCAATACACTATAAGGCTACTTGAGGTGTAAGAATTAAAGCAACAAAAGACACTCAATATTTTTAGGCCAGAATGCAGTGGAACATTTATATACTTGCAAAGACATGCCACCACACAAGTCAATGATATTACAATACAATCAATTTTAGGATACAATGCCTTGAATTTCTTTGATAACATGAGCTTCCAAGCAGCATTATTTTAAAGCAGAAGTTAGCTGTAAATAGAACATATATTTGTATACCACATTTTCCCTCCTCAGGGGGTGAAGTATAGTAATATTATTCAATAATATTGTCCAACAAAGATAAAAATATACCGGTAGTTCTTTTTATGCCCCACAGGAGTATAATTTGAAGAATTGCATTCAAATTTGCTTTACCCCTTATTTAGCACACATCTAATGTTTTTGACACATTTTCGCCTCAAATAAATTTGCACTTGGTGTTTGGAGATAATAAAATATAAATGTATCCAGTAAAATACCTATTAGTTATATTAAGTACATGTAACATTACTATAACTAGAAAGTGAACTCATAATCTGTGTATCTACTGCTAAATTTAAACAAGTAACTATGCCAACAAGACTAATGATCAAACAGCTGAAGCGGATATCATTTTATATTTAATACTAATATCTGTAGGAATATCACTGAATGAAAGGATCAAATTGTACAAACTGTTTTAAACAAAAGGCTGATAGAAATTACTCACAGATTGAAAGAACAATTCCTGGCAGAAATAACATCTAAAGATTATTAATTTTAAAGTTGAAATTAATACACGATATACATGACATTTTTAACAACACTTGAAAAGAAAATATCAACACGTGGCTAAAAATAGTATTTTTAAAGGCTATGTTCAAATTTTAAATTTCACAATTTTTTTTTATACCACATCAAAGGAGTTTTAATCCTTATAATTGCATAACCATTATTGATCACTAGATTCATTCATTGCTGATTTTATCTTTTCTTGAAACAGTTGTGTGTGTGTGATATTCCTAATGTAAATCAACGATATTGTAACATGGATTATAAAACTTCAGAGCAAAACTACAGTGAGAGAGAAAATGACGCGTAGTTATGAATTATTAGCGACGAAGAAAACATTTATTTAGTTCTAAATAGAATATCACGATATGTATACACAGCGAGATTAATAACGCCTGTACGTGCATTTTAAAATTCGCAAGGCACGAGTCAGAGCTTATAAACGCTTTGTACTAATGATCGATGACAATGCCAAAACTGACGTCGAACTTCGACAAGGCTTGCTTGAGTAAACCATTATAAAGGATCACATTTAAAATCCCTACATGCCTTTACCTTAGCATTATAAAATAACTTAATCAGGTTTTTGATTGCATTTCAACAAGGCTGCTTCTTTTTGGCATTTACACGAGTATCGATAAAATCAAGTCTCTAAAAATCTCCCAACTTTCTGTAGCGCGCGTGTCGGAAATATCAAAGGCCGAGAAAAAATTCGTACATTTCACCTACCACTAAACGACAAACCGTTCATAACATCTTGGGTGGACCCAAAAAACTGATATTCTTTTCAGGCACTTACAGAACAATCGTTAAAGCAAGAATACGTTTAATTATGAAGCAAGAAGTAGCCGCTCTTCGAGTATAGGATGTAGGCGAGCCGACACAGGCCAGAGAATAAGCTTTATGAGTGAAGGATTTTACACTTCAAAACTACAAAGGAAATTCTTTACGAAGCGGGCTTGACTATGAACTATAGAAAAATACTTAAGTGTTTCTGTTATAAGAAAAGTTAAAGGCAAAATATAGCGATATATAGTCTTGTACCGGAGGTCAACGATCTGCCGAGGGAAGTGACATCATTTCTCAACAACGATGTTAGTACTGTAAGGCTAAGCTTATACACATAAAAAATGGCACGTCGAATGCGAGAAGATTACATTTGAACTTACTGTGAAGAAGCAAATCCTCCAGCGCCATAATTCGTCTAATTGCTTTTCAAAGTAAACACTTCTATAGCGATTAATAATTCGAATAAAGGCAGAACACCGAAATAACAGTCCGCCAGCATCAAAACCTATTGAATTACGAAAACTGTGACTTCATCAAATGTAAATGAGGCTGTGATGACGTGGGTGGTGTGGAATCTAGGCGTCAAATTTGTTTTGGTGGTTGAATTTCTAACAACCGTGACGGAAGTAAAGTCTGTTTTGCAGAGCGCTTGACAAAGCCAACAGCAAACAACTTTGAAAGCCGTTGTCAGAGAAAGTAGTTTTCCCAATGAATTTCTTTGCAAATTTTTATCGCACCGGCTCGCTTTTGTAAACTTGCAGCACCGGCCCGTTCAATGTTCCAGACTAATCGAGACTGCATAAACTTTCGAATTGAATATAAATTGCTTACCGATAATTATAGATAATTACTCACCTCAAACACGTATTAAAATCTTGCACACACCGTTTCGAAAGCGGAGACAAAATAAGGTAAAATTCTACCCGATTTTATAAATATACAGTTCACAACTGGCAGTCATCTTATTAAATGTGCCCTGTTTTAAAATTCCTCGATGCGAACGTTTGTTGCAAAAGTCATTCAGCCAAAACCATGCTGAATGCTATTAAACAACAAGCCCAAAACTTCAAATCCTAGTGATGAAACAGTCTTGTGACGACTAGGGCTACTGATATGTTGCGAAATATCATACGGTAATGCCGTCTACCTCGGTATTTATTTTAGATAGAAACTTCTGGTTAAAAAACCGGAAGCATCAAATAAACACGACAGTTAATCGATAAGTATAAATTAATTAATTTGATTCGGTCAGAAATATCCGAGACTAGTAAAAGCAAATCAAATTAATGTTGTTATTTTTTTCAGTCGCTGACCCATAAGTTTTAAATTTCAGGATTAAGTTTTTGCAAAAACAATGGACTTTTAATACAGCATTTAAATTTATTGTGAACCGAGCCCATCAAAATGGGTGTGAAGACAGTGGGCGTTTATATTATTACATCACATGATGTATCATCGCCCATATTCAAGCCCGTGACAAGTAAATGCAAAAAGGAGGATGATATTTTTAACCGTTTGGTTGTTTAAGTTATCCCAGGTGCATATGAAGTTGTCTTCAGCTCAAGCAAGCCAGCAAAATAGTAATAATAATAATAGTAAAATGGCGTTGAATGCGACAAGATGATAGTGCAACTGTGGCCACATTTATACTCGATCTTTTTTAATTTTTCCAATTATAGATTTTTCTGTTTTTTCTTTTACCCTGGGTTCCCTTTGTCAAGTTGTACTTTGAAAAATAATTATAATTTATAATATAATACATAGGCTGCTAACCTAGGGTAAATTGACCACTATTGAGTTGATTTCACAGTCAATTGCCAGCTGCATATGAAAACAAGACAAAGATAAGACAGTTGATGCTGGTCAACATATATTGCTCATTTTAAAAGAGAAAAGCCAAGTCACAAAAGGCAAATCCATACGTCATGCTGTGGACAAAAGGATATCTGACAAAGTGTCCTGAAAAACTCCTTGAAGCAGAAGAAATATCATTGGTGCGTCCAGACTCCATGCCCCTCCACTGGATCTGCCACTGTCTTTGCCTACAGCAACTGTATCATAGACCATTGTTACTTAATAATTGACTGGGCTGGAGACATAACCAAGCTAAGCCAAGAAAGCACTCTCTTGCTAAAGTAATGGCATATTCATGTAAGTTCAAGTAAAAGAGAGCCAATCAGGCCAAAAGATCACAAGAAAAAGAAGACAAAATTAATTTTGGCTACAAAGCATGCTGCATAACTCTTCAGGTCAAAACGTATGTGAAATGATTTTGTCTATTGGATTTTTTCTCTTGTACCTCAGCTATTGTTAACCAGCCATTATTTTAGCCACAGAATGCTTTTTGTGGTTCAAAAACACAATATGAAAGTGAAAATTTTCAAATTTCAACAAAAGGGTGTTTATGCCCCCCGCTCTTCAATTATTGGCCTGTTTACAGTTGCACCTCTCTGTATGTTGAGAGTCCTGTGGTTACTATTGAGAGACCCGTGGTTACTGTTGGGGGGGGGGGGGGGGGGGTTAGGTTATCGGAGATTCAACTACATGAAGTCACAGCCAACGCCGCTCCCTCAACAACAGAACAGATTAACTCTAGAGTCAGAAGTACGCCAATATAAATATAATTTGTCACAAAATAATAAACAAGAAAATATTCTTTTTTAATAAAATAATGGCATTATTAATAATTTTTTACATACTAATAAAATTGGCTTTTGTTACCCTTGTAACAGTGTGACGTACCTTACCGTTAGCACCTAACAAATGTTTTTACCAGTTTCCACAATATCACCAGCAAATTCTTATGTATTTTTGGAACTGCAGATATGTGTGAAGCAAAAAAATGAACAAAATCTTTGCATTTTGTAACTAAGTTTACACTCCTGTAATAAACACGAAGCGACAAGATAGACAAGATCACTGATGAAGACTCGAGTTTTTGTAGTCGAAACGTCTATTTTTACAAACAGAAAACGTTTTAGTTCTTAGTAGCTTTTACGTTTTTTATTCAAGCCAGTGTCAACTCCTTTCCAGTTTATAGCAATCAATCATGCTCAACTTTACAAGGAGACATTGCCTTTAATTGAATTTGTTTTCTGATTGGCTGTAAAAAAGTTTGTTGGGTGCTCACAGTGAGGAGCATTGCACAGTAAGTACTAAAAAAATTGCCTTTTCTTAGCCTTGTTAAATATTTATATATAGTATTTTATATCTTTAGCAAATTCAACGTCTCATATTTGAACATGGAACTTTATAAAACTACATCTGTACACAATAGCGACTTAATCTCATACCCAGATCTCCAGGGTTCGTACCCTTTTTCAGAAACAAATTTTCAGGACTTTTCCAGGACTCAGATGTATTTTTCCAGGACTCCCAAATGCACTTTAATTATTTTTCAGCTGTTGGAGTTTTCCATTCAGCCTCTCTTCAATGTCTTTCAAGGCTGCCATCTTATCTTAGCTTACAGATCTCCAGGACTTTCAAGGACTTGTAGTCATTTTCCAGGACTTTCCAGTTCTGGAAAATGCCAAAGTAAAATTCCAGGACTATCCAGGACCCGTACGAACCCTGGATCTCACTTGTGCTTGCACTGTATCCTCCGCCTGACTGTGGGACAGGGTTGTCCACAACTTTTCAAGTAGCTGGCAAAAATTTCTAAGTAGCCGGATAGCACCAGTAAAGAAACAAATAATTTGTCTTTAAAAAAATATATTTATCACAAAAGTAGCCGGCACAAACAACCAAAGTAGCCGGTTAATTCTGCCGGCTGCCGGCTGTTAGGGACAACCCTGGTGGGAGATCTCTGTACAACTTTACAAATGACTCACTAGAATATTTATTTGCCTACTTATTATTGAGTAAGTCGGTAAATGGTGCAGGAAAATTTCCTGGAGTAATCTTTCGTGATGTGAACAATAGTATCTTTTTCCATCATAATAGAATGATCGGCATCCTGAATCCAATTTTTGATGATAGTTTCATGTACAAGAGATCCTGTTTGATTGTCATACAATCCTATTATGCCAAAGGGCGTGTCCTGCGAGTCGTTTGATTGAAGAACCACCAAGAGATCAAGTTCATCCTCGTAATCTACATCTAACACTGTTTCAAAACCTGGATTGTTGAATACTTGATCGTTTCTGGTTTTGATTTCTCGTCCTGAAGAAGTAAACCTGATTTTTTGAGTACAGCTTTCTTCCTTATGCAGATTTAACGAGAAACAATTTTTCAGTTCAAAAGCTGACACTTTTGTTTCCACTGGGTACAGCTTCAAACACCTGAAGTGAAAAATAAAGATACTACGGTTTACTAAACTAGTAGTAATCAACCATTAGTGGGGGCTAAAGTGGCGTCGAAACAGAAACAGAGGAAAGCTGAATAGACCTTATTCGCTTGGGCATAATGTTTACCCAATACAAACCTCTTGGGAGTTAAATTCTTTGTCTGAACGACATCCATATTAATGTATCTTCTCAAGCGTTAACGGAAAAGAAAGAAATAATACCCAGGGGAATGACACATGGTCTCTAATGGGTAAACAAATACGCCCAAGCGAATAAGGTCTATTCAATCCGGCTACCACACAGGACACCCAACACAAGATTAGGATTGCACAAATGCAACAAGGAATTAATAATAATCAGATACAAATATCTGATGACTGTGATTGTTATAAACATCTCACAATAATATGTACCTTTGTGTTATGTTCTATAATAAGGGAGAGAATGCAAACTCCACTTTATGTATTTCATAATCCTTAGTATTCACAATGAGTGCGGAAAGTTCTCCTTTTCTTATCTGTTTTAAGGTGGCTCGAAGAAGTTTTTTTTTCGGCCACACTTCCATTTTTGAATGCGCTTATACATAATCTTACTTTAGCTCAATGAATCTGAATTTCATACCAGATGCTAGGCTTGGATGATAGTTTTGGAAGATGCTCTTTTTATGCTAATCAGCGTTTCCATAGAAACGGTAAACAAACATGGCCAAAAACAGTTTTTCCTAAATATCTTTCGATTTTGGGGCTACCCGCGACATGAATTTGAAGGAACGACTTTCAATTTCAGATAGAGGAAGGAAAACCGTCATTTGTTTATGTTCTCCACAAAACCTATGATTTGATCATTTGACGACGTTGTTTTGCAGGGAAAACCAAACTGTAAAATACACGTGCAGAGGCATCGTTTTTGCTCATTAATCCTATTGTTTTGTGCCGCTCTCGCTGTACCTTCGCCATCATGGTTGCTGCCTGGCAGATGTTTTGGCAGGCTTATTCTGTTCCTCATTCCCATCAGATGAATAGAAACTTAACAATGTCACAAAAAAGAAAAAAGAATATAGCAAATGATAATATGATCTCTCATGTTCAAAGTTAAACCGTCTGAAGTGCTGCCGCTCAGAAAAATAAACTCTGTTATTTCATTACAAACACCTTTTCACCGAGTTATTTTATTTTGGAATTTTAACCGAGTTTCTAAAAAAATAACCCAGTTAACTCACCAAGTGCGGCCGCAGCCAATAATAGATGCACAGCAGATTACAACGAAATGTATTAATCATGGAGGAATGTAGTGCACATTGATTTGAAATCATTACTAAGCATAACAAAGAAGTCTTCGTCACCTTGGACGCCATTTTGATTGTTGCATAGCGGGCTCGCTTAAACGCAAAGGTTATGTGGATGAGTGTATGCGCGAGAGGCTAAACAAGTTTGTAAACTTGTTTTACCGGTTTAAAGTTAAATTATTCATCTATGGCGCTGGATGGCGGCTCGATCAAAGGAACTAACGGATGCTCGCAGTGGTTACTTTCTCGTCCAGCGTAGCTCGGCATTGAAGAATCCACTGCTCGCAGGGTATTAAGCTTTATGCAAAAAGTACGTTTTTCTAGTCGCTTTAAGACAAACGTTAGTAGCATAAGGCTTTGGGATTGGATGGTTGAAACAAGATGCCAAAACGCCATCAAAAACTTAAAGTGCCAATGGTAAGACAACCTACACTGTAATTGACCAGTTCAAGGTAGCTTTTGACCTTACTTGATTGCATGGGGACCAATATGAATGATGCGGCCACTGTTATCAGCATGGAAATATGCCTGGTCCGGTTCAACAGACAATGAGTCCATTTCCAATATTCCACTCTTTACAAGTTTTGAATCTTTTACTGAGCGAACATGAAACACACTGCTTTGGGACTGAGGACAAGCGATATAGTGCCATGGATACCCTCCAAATGAGATTACATGCTGATTGCTGGTGACCTCAAACAAAACTACTGGTTTTGAAGTAAATGAGACATTGACGGGTAGCCCGTGTGGTTCTACTCCAACAATGAATGGATGACAGGTTCTATCAAGCGAGGAAGACATTTCTCGGACGTCATTGTCAAATGATGAGGTTGCAAAGTTTTTCCCTAACTCTGCAGCAAAGCGGTATTTTTCTAAGATATCCAACAAGCTGTAAAATCTTATTCTATTTGCCTGATGCAGGATCACCAGAAACCCATTGCTTGCTGTGGCATCAACAGCATCCTGACCAAAGATGGATTTCTCTATAGGCATCAAACCTAGGAACTCTAAAGGAGCCATCCAAAAAATTGACAGAAACATTAAAGGCCTGCTGAGACTGGAGAAGTGCACAGACTTGAGCACGACTCTTTGCAAATCAGATTCCCAAAGCACATGTTTGAATCTGTACTGCTTTGATAAGTAGACTCTCTGCAATACACCTCCTGTGTTTAAATCATGGCGAATCAACCAGCCATCTTTCGTGACGGCAAGCAAACATGGCTTATACCCTTTCGATTCAGTGCAGTTGACAAAAGAGTTTTGATCCACCGGACTCTCGTAAACTAAAGCAGTTTCAATCTTTTTGGAATTCTCACACGCAGAGAGTTGGTACAAAAGCTCTGGTTTGCCATCGAATCCATGACTTGTGTAGCAAGTTCTGAATCTGTCGAAAAACAAGTGCTGGCTGTCAAATCCAACAGGATGTTTAGTATTTTTACACCACACTTCACGGAAGCTAGAGTCTTTCTTTTGCAGCAGAAATCGAATGATTTTCAGATCTCTCCGAGGACTGGAACCACTGATCGACCTGCGAACAACCTGGTAATAGATGTTGTTCCTTTTTGCGTTTTCGCGACGAAAAGGAAGATTGTGATAAGCGCAGAATGTTGTATTCATTCCAAAGATTGAAGTTATAGCTAATGTCGGTTATTCAAACACCACAAAAGTAAACATCTATCACAAACAACAAAATCGCTACTTTCGGCGCGCAAATATCAAACGGTTTGGCGTATATGACGTACAAAGCGTGACGGAGAATACCGCAGAACAACAAAACTAGCGGTTCAAGAACGTCAAGAAACGTCTTCAAGACCAAGCGTTCGAAAAAGAGAGTTTTATATCGCTAAAAATCAGCCATGAGTAAAACACATCCGCCAGAGTTAAAGAAGTAAGTAGGTCTTTTTAAAATTTCTGATATGTTTTGTGGGTTAGTTCGTCCAAAACATATAGGATTCTATCGGTATTTGATGTTATGAAACAGGTGACCCGAGTTGTCATTTGCAAGATGTGGACACAGAAAAGCTTGAAAGTAATCAATGTTTCATTCATCAGTATTAAAACAGCTGTCAGTTAGCCTAGGATTTTACGCTAGTTTGTGTAAGGGAGGTTTGTTGCATTTTACTAAAAAGAGTGGTCCTGTTATGCGTTTATATTTAGCATCATCGCATGTTCTGTCGACTCCCTTATGAGTCAAGCTTATAATAGCTTATAGCTTTATATAACAATTTTATTGTCAATAGACCTGTCCTTTGAAGCCCTCGATAAGCTTAAGCTTCCGCAAAGATCTTGGTGATCATAACTTATTTTGCATACTTTTTCATTTCAGATACATGGATAAAAGGTTATCATGTAAGTTCTTAAGTATCGATCTGTAATTAGTCTTTTACTGTTTAACCTTACAACTTGCCTTGTTGTTCATGCTGGTTATTTGAGTGGTGCATGCATATGTTAAGTTAGGAGGCTCGTAAGGGTTTCTTGCTTTCAACAGTGTGTCTAAAATGATGAAATATAAAAGAAATTACACAACCGATGATGTGGACAACTTTTGGATCTCATTCTACGTGATGCTATTAACGGGCAATATTTTTAAGGGTGATTATGAGGGCATAGCCATTGCCATGGCAACAGCACAGGTCTCTGAAAAGAGCCTCTAAAACTCAGTTTTTGCTAATTATCTTTTAAAACTAATCCGGTAATAAGTTTTTTTTTTCTCAATTTGGAAAGCACCGCTAATTTTATTTTCTTTTTGGCGCTGTGACAAAAATCTATATAGTGGAAATCAAGTTATTTCCAAAATTGTTGTCAGATTAAAAAAAATTCTGTTTGATAAGATAGGAAATATCGAATACTGCTTGCATACAGAAAATCAGGATTCAGTACCTCTCAAAAGTAAGTTACCGTCGTCGCGTGCTACGCGATTCGCGTCCTGCACTACACGATTCACGTCCTGCGCTACGTGAAGCGCGTAGCGCGAAGCTTAAGCAGCTTGTACAACTTCTTGCGTGATTCTAATTTAAAAATATCTGATTTCCTGGGGTGTTTGAAGATGAAGATGCGACCAAGTGAATTAGGATCGCGCTAAGCGCATGCAAGGCGACCAAACTTTGGTTCGATAGACGGTGTTTGCTGAACTCTGTATATTTTTAAACAGATCGCGAACAAACAAACTTTCGAGATAAAGAGAAATATTTTATGCACAAGTTATTTCCAGTCTGTGCGATTTTACACAGTATTTTCATTTCTGGTGAGCTGCGTGCTACTTTTTGATAGGAGAATCAGCTGACGTGTGCGTCAATGCATGACTAGTGCATGTCACACACGCATGCAGGCGAAAACCCTTTCTAGCCTCCTCAAGAGAGCCAAAGAATTATTGCACTTTATTTCACACGTTTGCCGTAAAAAATGACGACTTACAGCTAAATACCTTACAGAAAATAAATAAAACAAAATAGCTGGAGAATTGAGAGTGCATCACAAAAGATACTTGGAGACCAGAAAAAACCTACTTAAAAACCCAAAACTCAACAAGAAAAAATTGTATGAAACCTGGGTAGGAACCAAAGCTCAAAACCCCGGTGACCCTTCCTACGGGGCCACTGATAATTTAAATTTAATTGCAGGAAAAAAACTGATGGATAAAGTTCAAACAAGTAAAATTTGACTAGGGTTAATCGTCAGTGTAACAACTGAGAACTGACTCGCATACTAAAGAACCAACTATGTATACACATACTTCCACGAGCATAGTAAATACATGTGCATGCATATAACTAACATCGGCATAAAACATGCCTACATTCAACGGATAACAAAAATCGTAATTAACAGCTCTGACAATAGCGGACAGAAGTCAATTATCTTCTAATGCGATGCAACCGAAGAGAATTTTCAATTTTCTGATTCGTTTAGGGACAAAGCAATCTTAGATTGCAATCTGATCGATCCATGTCTGGAGGTGGATCATTCAGATTGGTCATTTGGTTTGGTCTCAGTTTGTGCAATCCATTTGGCAAAGTAGTTTCAAATCAATAGCACATGGTCATTCAAAACCTGCAAGCAAATAAACAGAGGCCCTTCACAGAGGGTCCTGGGGATAATGAATGGTACAGGTTGATCTTGTTTTGGATGAAAATCTAAACTGAAACTGGAATGTCTAAAAGTCATGATCAGCAACATCTGTTACTCAAACTTGCTCAATCAAAAGCATTTACATGTACTGTAGCAGTCTAAATTTGGAATAGAGACAGCTGATAAAAATAAAAGGATGCTTAAAATGGTATATTAGATTGAATAGATTCGGCAACCGACACAATTGATGTGTATTAAAGTCAAGTAGTGAAATGTGGGCATTGTTGGTTTATATTTCAGTGAAGCTAAATGGCGGTCGACATGTGACAGGAGTTTTAAGAGGTTTTGATCCCTTCATGAACCTTGTGTTAGACGAAGCTGTGGAGGAAGTTTCAGCACAGGAAAAACATAACATTGGAATGGTGGTACGTAATGATCAGCCTTTTTTAAGCGGTGATGTCTTGCTTATTGGAATGGGGTTGAACATGTCCAAGGCTGTGCTTTAAAAGTTATCATTGGGAGTCCAACGCCAAGTGGTGAAACGATTAGTCGAATTCTCAGTTAATCACGATTATGACTACTCGGTTCGATTCACGATTCTTTGCTTCCATGTTTTGATTTTGGTTCGATTTTTGCATACCTTTTCCAGGTTGCCCTCAATGAGTTATTATATTGTGAAATCAGAAATCTTTAGAATCTTTGTTTTTTGATTGATGAGCAAAGGCGTTTGCAGTTTGTGCACCATTTTGTGTTGCCTGGTAAAAATGCTGCCCTTCTACCACCCCTTGAGAATTTCCAAATAAGGGAAACCATGCGCAACACGCTCATTGTCACGTTCTCAAACATGGCGATGGATGACCAATCAATCGTGAATCCACCTGCATCTTTTAGATCAGTTGTGTGGAAATATTATGGTTTTCCGGCTGAAGACGGTACAACAGGTATGTCTAAAACTATCTGCAAGAAACATTTGCATAATCAAATCGAAATATTTGAAATGGAAAGGTAATAATTGAAATCGAATCGGATTGCAAGGAATATGAATCGTTACATCCCTATCCAACACTCACTATATAACTTAGGGTGCCCAGCTCAAGGAGAAAAATAAGTCACCTATGGCACATGGCCACTGCCAGAGCATAGCCTGCAGTGCGGGCGTTTTATGGCAAGTGAATGCTTTTTGAATTTGTTTGTTAGCTCAGCTGCCATCTTGGATTCCCAAAACCGAGGGAGTTGGGATGAGTCATAGGGAGCCGGGAAAAGGGGGGGGGGGGGGGGGCATCTTTCTGCCTGACACCCACCCCGTTGGTCACATTTTATATTCTCCCTAATCTTCCTCTAATTTCATATTCCAAGATGGCGCCTAGACATTACGCAAAGAACTAAGTGTTCGTTCACTACAAAATATGCCTGCATTGCAGGCTAGCCAGAGCACAGCCCTGGTACCTCATGCAAATGATAAAGTTGATGATCAAAGTGAAATACATGATCTTTAATATGAGTTCTTTGGGTTTCTTTTAGGTTATCAGAGGAAATAGCATTGTAATAATGGAAGCATTGGACAGAATATTATGAGACAAGAGGATTAGTTGTCTTTAGCTTTGTTTTTATATAAATACCAACCTAGCTTTTCTTACTCATTCTTTGCAAACCCAGTTTGCTTGTAAATACTTATTTGTTCAAGTTATTGAGTGATATTATTGTACATGTGTTGTTTTTTCTCGCCCTTATTGTGCCATGAAACCTTAATTTTTGAAAGTACCAGTAATATAAAACAAAAATAAAAACACTTCTCAGTGTGTTTGTGAATGTATCCTTTGTTTCAATTCAAAGAACTACAATAAGCTGTTGAATCTCTTTGAGTGAACATGTCTTGTAATTGTTATTAAGAAAGATGTAACGTTCTGCATGTCACAATTAAAAAGCGTGATCTCTAACTACTGAGACACTGACAGACTCTTGGCAAGATAGGTGATTTACTAGAACATGCATGCCACATACTGCTAGGATCAGCAATGTCGAAAGTGTCCTGTGTGGTGCTAAAGAAAAAAATGATGGAAATTTTAAGCTTGGTCATGAAATAAGAAAGATGTAATATTTTGCATGGTACAAGCATGGGAGTTGAATCCATGATCTTCCAGGAACTGGTCACAGCTACTGAGAGACCCTTGGTGAGATCTTTTTTCAGACAAATCACTGCGAGCCTCCTCCTTCCCAGCCTCCTCACCAGCCTATCCCACCCTAGTCACATTGAATGATTGAGATCCTGTTTGCTGGTTACGAGAGATTTTACTGGATGTGGTTAGCCAACAAGCCTTGCTCAAAGCAACTACACATCCAGTCAATTTCTTTCCATGATACTTTATTGATACAGCATAAATACTGAAAATAATTTATAAAATGTTGATAAAAATATGTCACAACTAATTTTTTTTACATGATAAAAGTTTATACAAAAACAAAAAAAGGTTTTAAAAATTGAAAAATAAATCCTGAAACAGTATATTACACTTTAATCTCCCCATATCTGGGCCTTCTGGATTTTTTCTTGCTGTTTTTTGTCTGAAAGAAAAATATACAAATTAAAAAATAAAATTGCAAAGAAGCAAAAAAAACACGCACAAAACAAGCAAAAAAAAAACCACATTATCCATGCTTTGATACACAGGGTCCAGAGGAGCTCTAGTTGATCCTGCAAGATGTTATTTTTTTTGAATTGTTGCTGTCTTGAAAGTTAAACTCATTGCATTACACAAAATATGTACTGCAGGCCAAATTACTACCGGCGCAATTATCTTCGGAAACAGAAAGCAAAGCTTTCCGAACAAGGCACGAAGTGCTGAGAGAAAAGGGAAGAAACTTGTACCACGTGATGAAAGTGCGGTGAGCCGTTACTAATTCAAAACATCACCTGTGGTCAGAGGAACCAACGGCTGCTGATCATGGCTGTACCCGTGCTGACTAGATAGAGAGATCACGAACAGTTAGCTGATTTAATAAGTTAGGAAGACTTGGCAAATTTTATACTTGATTTTGATGCTTTCAAGCAGTAAATTTCGGTCACCACAAATGTAGGTTTACCAACTTTTTTCGATGGATTTCTTCAATATTTCATTAGAATATAGAAATTACAGATAACACTTAAAATGAGGCCTTTTTATTGAATTTCGTTTGAGTTTGTGATTCGAAAAAATATGCCTCAATCAGTTTCCTCCCTTTCTGTATTCTTCACTGTACTCTGACTTGGCAGCTTCTGAGCCCGCGGTACATATTTTGTGTAACACAATCAGTAAAACTTTCAAGACGGCAACGATTCAAAGAAAAAGGAGTCTTGTACGATCAAATAGAGCAACTCTGGACCCTGTGGTGGATACTGCAAAATTTTATCTGTTGTTTCATTGGCAGTATTAATATTATACATAACATTGTAAATGGTTTGAACCCAGGAGTATCAGTAGTCTGTCATTTGTGATCGTCTGGGTGAGTGTAGTTCTGAAAAGAACTGTTGTTGTTGTCAACGACTGACGTTTCGACAACCTGAGCGGAAGTCATCTTCAGAGTCATGTGAATTGTGAATGGTCAGTTGATGTTATATACGTCTGGTTATAGCTGTTATTGGTCAGTTTAGCCGTGATGTTATTGGCTGTAGAGACTCAAGTCAGTGATAGGTGCGTTTCGATCCATGCATTGTTACCAGGCTAAACTAATCAATGTAATCAATGAATAATCAATGGGTAATCAATGAGTAATCAATTGATTACTCATTGAGTATTGCCAATACTCAATAAGTACTCAATGACTACCGTATTTACTCGTGTATAAGTCGACCTTTTATTACCAAAATTCAGCCCAAAAAAATCGCCCTTGACTTATACACGAGTCATACACAAATACCTGACCAAGCAATCCAAGAAATTAGCATAACAATTGCCTGAAGTGCATTAGGAAAACCGAGTTTTCGAAACCAGTTCAAATTGTGCTCAAATTTCGTCAGTTTTCGGCGCATTCTTTGTCAACAAAAAAGTATGAAGAAATAAACGTTAAATGGTTTAAACTAAAACCTACTAGAGATGATTTCTATTGTGTCTTTTGATCTGTGGAGCAGCCATTTTTCTTAGAGCTTCGCTGCTGTTTACGGTGCTGAACTTTCGTTTTCATCGAATGATTACTGTAGCTTAGTGACCTGGCAAATGCTGTTGCTCGTGGTCTTACTCTACAAACGGCTCGTTTAGGAGCCACCAAGTTAACAAAAGTCAATGATCAACAACGAATTTATTGTGTCTTTATTTATTCTCTTTATTTATTCTCTTTATTTATTCCCTGCCTTGCTCTTTTCTTTCTTTATTTTAACGCTATTGCTTCGCGCGCGCAAACTTCGGAAAGCACGTGGACCAAGTTTTCCAAGATGGCGGTGTTTTCATCGAGCGATCCTCCCGAGCGATCCTTCGAAGTTCTTCGGCGTTCCTTTGGTCTTCTTATCTAAATCTCCTTTCAAACTCAACATTGAGATCAAGGTTAGTTAAATGCAATGCGATATACTCCCAAATATCATAAAATACTTCTCTAGTAAATCGAAGAGATCGTATATGCTTAACTTAAGTTGTGAAGATATAAGCTTAAGCTTATATAAGTCCTGATTAACTTCACAGCGTACGATTACCGGTACATTTTCCTCAGCTTTTTTTTAATTTACTGTGTTTTCAATACATTCTTAGGAAGAAAAGATTGATGTTTTGAGAAATTTCCTTGGCCTAAATTTTACTTCTTTAACCAGAAATGATGAAAAATCCGATTTTTTACCTTGAAAATGGGGGGTCGACTTATACACGAGTTCGACTTATACACGAGTAAATACGGTAATCAATGACCCACAACATTTTTGGTCATTGATTAGTCATTGATGTCATTGATTTGCATGAAAAGAGGTGTTGACAGGCCGGACACGACTTGTAAGCTCGTGACGTGGAACGTGACCGTTAGAGTTTTGCTCTAACAAGTATATCCCCAAAGATTTTCCTTTTCTTCTATGAGATACAGGGCTGGAAATAATTTTAGGACGTCCACCGGTCAAGATGACCAGCCAAATAAATTTTAGCTCGGTCATACTTCATTTCTGGCCGGTCAAGTATAACGAATTTAATTTTCCACAAGTACACAATACGACCCCCCCCCCCCCCCCCCCAACCAATGGCTGACTCAGTGGTAAACGTTTGTGGTAGCTTTGCTATAGCCATTTACCGTAGCTTTAAGGTAGTTTTACCAGCACTTTACGATAACGTAACGATGGCTTTGCGATAACTTTACAGTAGTTTACGGCAACTTTATGATATAAAGAGTAGGGGCCGTAGACCCCGGTGGTGTGGTCAATCTTGCGGGTTGTGGGATTGGAAGGGATGGCACCTCGCATGGGACCTGAGTCCCGTTCGTGCCTTTCCCTCTGGTCTGTATGAGTCCAGAAAAGTTGGATAACGTTACGGAAACTTTACGATAATGGCTTGGTAGCTTTGCGATAACTATACGGTAGCTTTTCATAACTATAACGTTACAGTGACCGTAACCGTTTACGATAACTTTACAGTAGCTTTGATAACTATACGGTAGTTTTACGGGAACTTTACAATAACGTTACGGTACCTTTGCTATAACTTTACGGTAGTTGCACGGGGACGTTACGGTAAATCTAACGTTACGGTAGCCGCTTTGCGACAATTTTACGGTAGCTTTCGTAACTATACGGTAGTTTTACGCGAACTTTACGATAACGTTACAGTAACCGTAACCGTTTACGATAACTTTACAGTAGCTTTCATAACTATACGGTAGTTTTACGGGAACTTTACAATAACGTTACGGTACCTTTGCTATAACTTTACGGTAGTTTCGAGGGGAAATTACGGTTAATCCAACGTTATGGTAGCCGTTTTACGGGTAACCGATTTACGGGTAACTTTAAGATAACTCTAGGATAACTTTGCGATATTTATTAAAGTCATAGTGCATAGTAAACAACAGCTATTTTATTGTATTTCTAAAGTTTTGAAAGGATCACTATGGATGTGACCGGTCAACAAGACCGGCAAGACGAACGTTTGACCGGTCAAAGCCCCAATCAGGCCGGACATTGTCCGTTGACCGGCCGTTATTTCCACCCCTGGAAATAAGGGGAGGCTCTTTGTATATTTTTCTTAGCAATGGTTGGTTCTGAATTAAGAGGCCGGCAGTCGCAGCATTTGATCTTGTATACTGCTCCTTGTCTGTCGTTAGGTTCGTCCTTGTCTTTAACGTTTGTGAGAAGTTGTCGTAAAGTAGTAATGGGTTTGTGAGCGACACGGATGTTGTAAGGTGGTAAGATCCATGCAATAGTCTCAGAAGACAAAGGTTGATTTTGCATAGTTTAGTTACTCATAGTTACTCATAGTCCAGTTGCTAGTCTGTTCACATTCGGTGCTGAGTGCCTTGTCAGTACAGTCAAACCTCTGCTAAAAGACACTTCCCACTATAAGTGGGCACTTACTTGTGGTCCCAGCCACATACAAATTTTTATTTTCTATCCTCCTATAAACGGACACCTCTCTTAAGCTGACACTTTTACTGATCCCGATGGTGTCCATTTATGGCAGGTTTGACTGTACCTACTGTATAATCTTTTAAACACCAGCTTGATGAGCAATTTGTGGCTAAAGTGACAGCACTCATCAAAATTGTTTGTAAACTGGTTCCCGGGCTGCCTGAATTGGTGCCCTTGTACATGATCTTCATCCTCTGCTACCTAACCCTTTAACTCCCAAGAGTGCCAAAAAAAAATTCATTTTGTAAAATATTGAAAAACAAATGGTACCATGCAAAAGTACTGCAGAAAAGGTTTCATTTGAATGGTCACACCATAGGATTTCATCAACAGACTCAAAAGTTAGAACAAATGGTACCATGCAAAAGTTCTGCAGAAGAGGTTTAATTTGAATGGTCACACCATAGGATTATGTCCACATACTCAAAAGTTAGAACTAGTAAGGGTTTAAAAGCATTCCCACCCACCCGCCCGCCCGCCCGCCAAAGAATGCCTAGCATGCCAGTCTAAGATCATTGTCAAGTACCTTTTGCTTCCTTGAGTTTTTCTCTCTCCTTGACTCTCTCTTCCCTGGTCATTTTAGATCTCACCCCAAGTGCTCCTGTCACCAACCTATCAGCTAGCAGCTTACTGGTCTTGGGCCTCTCCTTGTAGGGCTGTAGGAATTCTGAAAGAGCAGTAGCTTGTTCTGTTGATAGGAGGTGTGTGTGCGGGAGGGGGAGGGGGGGGGGGGGGGTGGGGGCAGTGAAGAAGGGGAGAAAGTCGTACTGGTTTATACTTGAAGAGTTATTTCAATAACCCTTATTAAAAAGTTATCAACAGGATTAAAATTATATTTATATTATGGCATGAGACTAATCACACAGTTTGAGTCGAACTGTTATTAGGAAAATACTGCATTTGCAAGCCTTGGAAAGAAACAGAAAAACAAAGACAAAGTAAAACAAGAATGAAAGTGTTTATTTTATTTTCATCAGTATTAAAAGAGCCCTGAATCGGTGCCTTTTAACTAAGGCAATATGCTCATTACAGATGCACAGCATAGCACACAAACAGATCACGGTAATCCTGTGCCATATCACAGTAAAAAAAATACCCGGATTTTTGAGGGCATTTTATAGAACACCCACAAAATCCCCAAATTTCGCAAAGTGAGACAAGTCCCAACCAGGGAATTCCCCACCAAGTTTCCTGGTCGGGACTTGCCTCACTCTACCAAATTTGGGATTTTTGTGGGTATATTTTAAATATCCTAAAATATCCAAAAATGGGAACCTGGTATTTTTCCTGTGTATTATCACAAATTTAGTTTTCCAGTGGTTCCAAAACTTTGATGTAAGCAGTATTATTTTGTGACAATTATGCTGTTCAACAAATTAATGCAGCAGTCATTGTACCAAGTCAAGTACTTAACACAATCATACCAAAACAGTTGGTTGCTTTCCTCCTGGACTCTGGTGTTCCTCGACTTACTGGTCTGAGTTTCATTAACGGACTTGAGCAGAATCTTATGGCTTCTTGAGCTGTTTTAAAGATTCAGTAATATAATATAAGAATTGAGAAATTAAACTAAAGGAATTAAATAAACTGGGATTTTATGTTTTGGATCAAAACTGCCTTATGTTTGTCATATTTAATCTAGTATTTTTTATCATACACAAAATGCTTATAGAACACTGAGGAATTGTATCACACAACTTCTTGAAGGGAAAAAAACTGTGATCAGTTTTAAGTGAGTTACCAAGACAAGAGGCCAAACATTTTTTTTTTAACTCCGTATATTTTTGGTTGGGGGTGACAAGCACTTAATCATGCATATTCACTTAATAATAATGGAATTATTTTTATTAATAAATAGCATATACATGTATGTTTATTATTATTTATAAAGACAAAAAAATTCCTGCCAGGTTATCTAACTATCCTGGGCAAACATTTTCAACCCAAAATCTCTTTTAGCACGGTCTCCTGTCAGTTTTAAACTCCAGAACTCCCTAGGGGAACACTCTACCCCTACTTGGGTCTCTTGCAGAGCAGAAGACTTAATTATTACAGTTACACATTCAACAAGTTTTGCTGGTGTGAAAAAGAATTATTTAATCAAATTGTTACCATTAATCTCACCTGTGATATGACTTGAAAAGATTCCCAGAGCATGTGTATCATCTACCCATTTGATGTCAAATCCTTTGCTCCTGAAAAAACATGATGTATAAATTGATTGCACTTCTTATCTACAAACATGAATAAACCTGGATATAGCAAAGCACTGAGAGAGATCAAAACAATTTTAACAAGTTTATTAACACCCCATTCCGAATATTAATGAACAAGTTCTAAATTATAGTTTATAATAAAATAATGTCTAAAGGGGTTAGTTTCTGAAGAAGCCCTTAAACACTATCTTTTTTATATATCAAATGGGCAATCTGCCACTGTCCCACTGAAATAGCAAACTTAGCTTATCTCCTCGCCAAATGCCACCTTGAATATACAACTTAGTTGGATAAAAAGATTCTATAGAGCAAAACAAAAGCAGTAGTTTGGAGGGCTAGTGCAGGATTGAAAGATAACAGATTCAAAAGCAGAGGTCTGACATTTCAACCTGGAGGTTTAAATAACACATTAAAAATTTGAGAGAATGATATAAGATGTATAATAAATTATGCACCTAAAAGAGCTCAACGCTTGCATCAAGTCTTGTGTCGTTAACTCAGAAGAAAAGTTGTAGATTTCCACAATGTGTCCAAACTCTGAAAAAGAAAGGAAATCCAAATTAACAGCCATGAATTGCAAGCACAGAAAAGATTGAAATAAGTTCAGTTTTCCATTGCTTTCATGTCACACACAACTTTGGAATCATGACTGAGTTTTTTATCATTTCCCTTTTTTGATAGAAATTTTAGTTTTGGGCTTTGTAGTAAGTTTGGTCTTTACAATTATGAGAGAAGTTCTTTTAATTATCTTTAATGATTGAAATAATTACCACTAGCAGTAACTAATCTGGTGATGTCACTGGTCAGTGCAAACAGAACAAGTGAAGAGGATAAGATCAAGTTAGATGGGGAGAACAGAACAAGTAAAAATAAGAACAGTTTGGATTTGTTGTGTGATATTATGCAGTTAAAGGGCTTGATTGAAAACTTAAGTATGCTGAAGGTGGACTGTCTCTGGGCCCAGTTGTCCAGGAAATGTATACTAAAGAGATTTTTAATTGGTATTTTTTTTAGTAAAAAGCTTCTGTCAATTTGAAGAATTAACTAAGTCAATATATTTCTTTATTTTTCCCAAACAATAAATTAACTTAAACAATGCATCACTTTATGCGCATAATTATGAACCAAAATTTCTTTTTATGTAGTTATAAAAATAATTTAGCCTTTGAAATGCACGATTCCAAAATTTGAGATGCTTAGAGTAAAAATTGGCAGTGTTACAAGCGTTCAAAGTTACGCTATTTTGCCCTAAAAATGGTTTTCAAATCGCGTGGCTAAAATGTCAAAATGTCACATGATGTGATGTAATGTTGGTTGCACGATCAGTTCAATATCCAGTATGGCGGCTCTGTCGCACACATTTCGAGGAGTCTTGCTACGGGCACAACCGAATCCCTAAACATCTTTCAGAGCGGCAAGAACTCATGGAGAGTCACTGAACGTAAACAAACTTTTGCAACCAACATTACGACAAAACTCGACTCCAGTCCCTTGAATTTCGTGACCATTTTTTAGGGCAAAGTAGCGTAACTTTGAACGCTTGTAACATCGCTAGTTTTTACCCTAAACGTCTCATTTCAAAGGCTAAATTTTATAACTACAAAAAAGGAATTTCGGTTCATATGCACTAAATAATAATAGACAAAAGAAATCATTTGTAATGAGCTTTAAATTAATAATTAATTTGCTTAAAGCTGATTAAGTGATTCTGAGAAAAAAATATTATTTAATATTTGACTCCAAAAAGGCACATAGGACATTCTACCCAGGAGCCCTTCAATAATAGTAATAGGATAGAGGCAGGACTCAAGATGGTGCTAGAAGCAGGACTTGCCTTGATAATAGAATTTAGGGCTAACTATATTAATATATACTGTTCCCCTGTGTTTATTTTGGCCATTGGCAGCTCGCAAAAGTAGTATTCTCAAATAATGGTTGAATGACTCACTCAACAGTAGAGAGCAAGTTGAAAATACTGCTTTCAGAGGCCTAAATTTGGCCTTTAGCAAGGAGCCCTTGTTTTTTAAGCTGATACAGCCATAATGATTACAAATGCACAGTACACCACCCAGACTGAGGATGGTAAGTTTGTGAACATACCTTCATCATCCAGTTCAACTTCCCTTGGAGTGAAAGAGTAGTAATCAAACTGAGTCTTGTGGATCTCAGGGTTTTCTATTCCTGTCAGTCTTGATAACTAAACAGACAAAACAAGTTAAACTTGCATCACTTAATTAAGGAGGCTAGTAAGGGTATCTTGCTTTCAATACCATGTCTGAAATGAAGAAATATTAGAAAATGACAAAACCGACACCTGATGAACAACTTCTAAATAACTATGCAAAGCTTTCTTCGGGCAATACTTTTAGGGTGCTTATGATGCCACAGCCATTACCATGGCAACAGTACATCTATCTCAAAAGAGCCTCTAAAACTCAGTTTTCACTAATTATATTTACAACTATAAATTCGGTGACCTATTAGTTTTTATCTCATTTTTTAAAAGCAACCTTTTCTTTTTGGAGGTATGACAAAAATCTATCTGCCAGTGGTGGAAATCATGTTATTTCCAAAAAGGTTGTTGTCAGATTAGAAAAAAAAATTATGCTAGAAAATTTTTCTCAAACTTTTGTTTCAGATACATTGCTGGAAATACTGAACACTGCTTGAAAAATCAGGATATTAGGTCACTGAACAAACTTTTGAGATAAAGAGGAATATTTTATACACGATCTATTCCTGGTTTGCATGACTTTCTGCAGTATTTTCATTTCCGGTGAGCTGCCAAGCATGACAAGTGCATGTCATGCGCAGCCGAAAACCTTAATAAGCCTACTTCACATTCTGTGAAGAAATGGAGAACAAATTAAATAATACATTGGTATGTATGAATTAATGAATATTAAATTACCCATTGAGCATTCATATAATTATAAAGAATAAAAGAGTGCAGCCGATAATTGAGAAGAGTTTTGAATCCACAGATTACAAGAATGTACTGTCTCCTTAAATTCATTATCAAAATGGGCAAGAAAATGTGTTAGTGAAAGTGAATGGGAAAAATCCTGGCTATTCATTGCCTAATTAAGTTTATAAAATAAATTACATTTTCATTTCTCTTTGACATTTAACATTAAGCGTTTACCATTTGTATGGAAAAACCGGTTGTTCTGGTGGAAAAACAAATGGAACGGTTCATCCCAACAGAAATAAGTGGCATTCAAGGTATACCTTTCAAGGTATTTCCTTTTTCTCGCTTTTCACCAGGCTTCTTCGTGAAATAAGGAAGCTCGAAGATGGTGGATTACTTTGAAGAAGGAAATTTACTCTGAGTTTATTCGTATGAAAATTGCCACTTTTCATCGGCTATATTGACAGATTTCCTACAGCATGATTGTGAAGTTACAGGTTAGAAAGATGGACATTTTTGATTGCCGTTATTTGTTTTACTTTAACTTTTATGAATCGTGTTTGCCTCTCGGCATTCGGTAAAATACAAATGGTACAGTCAGGTTATTCCTGTTCCGTTTCCTTCAGTAAGGAAAGTCCAGTACCATTTGTCGGAAAATTCTAACCGGAAATTCCATTCAAATGGTAAGCGCTCATTGAGTTTACTTTAAATTGCTTTTACCTCTTCTTTATGTTCTGGATTGAGACAATCCCCACTCTCATCAAAAATTGATTCCCAGTCGTCACTATCACCACCATCATCACCATCACCATTATGACTATCAGATCCCTTAACACCTGTGTTCAAATCTTTCTCATTCTGTTCCTTAGAAGACAGCACTTTTGTCTTTGATTTCCTACCTTCTTTGATCTTCCCTTCTGAATCTAACACTTGCTCTTTGTCACTTCTCTCTGTTTTGCCACTTTTCTTTTCCTTCTTTTTCTTTTTTTCGCCCTTTTCCTTGCATTTTGTTTTGTCATCCTTTTGGTCTTTACTCCTATCCTTCTTTGATTTCTTTTTCTTGGATGTCTTTTGCAGCTCTGTTTGAAGCTCATCGCCATTTTGGTTTCCTTCTAAAAATGCTGAATCTGAACCTCCCTCAGTTTTATCAGATACTGCTTGTTTTTTTTCTACCATTATTTCCAAAGGAGTCTCTGATTCTTTAGCCCTTGTATCTGAATTCACAACAAGTACACTACAATCATTGATCTGTGATTCTAACTTTCTGTCATCATTTGAACAGGTTGAATCAAGAATATCTGAAATAACTTCATGGTCATTCACAGAATTAGCTATGTTTTTGTCAGCTGACTTTGATGCCACTTGAGGAGTTTTTAACCCTGCCTCTTTCATAGCTTCCTCTTTATCTGTCTTTGACTGACCAGCAGTCAAATCAGACACTGAAGTGTTTTCTTCACAGTGCTTAACGACATTTTCTATGAGACCCAGGTTATGTCCATTGGCAGCTCTGTGTTGATTTGAACAATCATCTCCACAAGTTTTTAAATCACCAAATTTTGCAAGCTTGCTTGTTTGTGACAACAGTCCTTCAGGGCCTGAATTAGAATCTCTGCATTCTGAAGTCATCTCACCATGGCTAAATGCAGTTTGCATACTATTTTCATGAGTGATTGCTTTGTTTTTGGCATGTTCTCCTTTATGATCAAAAGCATCACTACTAAGCATTGCTAATGCCTCACTACCCTCACTTTTCGCACAATGAACTTGAACAAGCTTGCTTTCAGTGCAATTTTCACCATGTCCAACATTTTCTCTACGATCACAATCACTGTTATAAACTACAGAGATCTCAGGTGAATTATCAGCTTTTACCATTATATCCCCAGTCAACTTGGATTCCTCTCCATCATCTAGTTTCTTTTCATTAACCATCAAATCTTTATACATGTATTCTTCCAGTGAAGGGCCATCTTGTTTAAGGTTTAATTCCTTTATCAGATTTGTCTTGCAATTTGTTTTGCATTTTATTTCTTGATTCTGTTCTGTCACACTTTTATCCAGCTCATTCAAAGGTTTGTCATTTGAGGCCCCGCAGCTTTCATGAACAGCCGTCGATGCCTTTTCAGCTTCCCTGTTGTAACTTACAACACATGTACATACCTGTAAATTTCCTATTCTAAGGTCATCAACTGTGTGTTTGATTTCATTGTTGCTGGATTCTGCCTCTAAAATCTGCTTATTACTGGCATTGCTTTCAGTTTTTACAATGGAAATGTCTCTTTCCTGTCTTTCATCTCTGATATGTGATGCATTAGGAGTCTCTTTAACAAGGACCATTGTAGAGTTTGCTTTTCTGACTACCAATTCATTTTTCAACTCTTTCAGAGCTGTTTGATCACCATCTTTTTCTATCATGTTCTCCCTGTTCACCTCCTTTTTTTCACTCACAAGTCTTTGAACTGAAGTACAATGTGATTTTGCATTCACATGTTGTTCATGCGCATCACTAGAGATACTGCCTGTTCCCTCAGGAACATCAACGATTTTTTTAGAAACAGGTTTACTGTCTTGTAAAGATTCAACTGTTTGAGTTTCACAATTCTGTCCACTTCTGTTGTCAATATTGTTGCAGTCAGTGCCATTATTTGCAGTGAATCTTGATATGGCACTTCCAACACCCTCAGCAGCTGCTCTTGTATTGTTTGTAGAAAGATTCATGTTTCCGCCCCTGTTAATTGGACTCTCTGCGCTCAAGTTTTGTTCTTGCTGCTCACGTTTTGCCTGTCTTAGTGCCCCTGGAACATACAGTGCTTGGTCAGGTCGCCTTGTTCGTCTGTGGTAAAAAAGTAAAAAAAAAAACAATTGTTGAATTGCCCTGGCCACCATCCCTATTTAATTATTATTACTTTTAAATTTTCTTTTTTTGGAATTGTGGAGGGAGGCCTGATTTCCTTTCTATTACAAAAAAAGTGCAGTTTTTAAAACACTTTTATTAATGGTTTCAGAGCTAACAAAAATGGGTGGCTTAATCTGTCAGTGAACCAATATTAATTAAATATATGAAATTGATTCACCACATTTTTAAATAAGTTAGAATAAACAGAATGGTTTCTTTAAAATGTTTGTTGTTAATTATAAATCCACTAAAACAAGCTTTAATATTTAAATACAATTTAACAGGATATATATTTTTTTTACGTTTGGTTAATCCAGTGACTCTAAAATCTCTATAATTTTATAAGTAATATTATGTGACCATTGGATGTGTATTCTTATTCTGGAATATGGCCACTTGGATGCACCATTCATAAAATCACTGTTAAAGATGAAAAAACAACATCTTGTTCTTTACAGCACTGGACTGCTAGCTGTTCCTTTTCAGTCAGTTGTACAGTACAGGCAAGCTAATCATGAAAACAAGTTCAGCAAGCAAATTTATCTCGCTCAGTTGATCGCCGATTTACGTGATTTGCTTGCCTGCTCCACTATCCAGAAAAGGACTGCTACTGAGCAGTCTACTATACAACACCTATCAGTGAGTGTTAAAACTATAAAATTTTTATAATTAATTTATAGTTGTACCTGCCCCTCCCTCTTCCAAAAAATGTCCTCTGTGTATCCAATGGGGACTGTTCCATCTCAGGTATCGCTCTGAAACAACCATACAATCATGTTATTTTATAAAATATAAACAAGGGTATAGCTAGGGGGTCCTGGGGTGCTCATGACCCCCCCCCCCCATACATGTACATGTACCTTGGGTGTGATACAGTGTTAACCCCCTTTGAAAAATCCTAGCTATGCCCCTGTATAAATAAGGATTGGAGACAAACCCAAAATGACTCCAAAAGACGCGAAATACCTTCCTGAAGCAAAGTAAACAACAGTCCTTCTTTGTCGCCCTTGGCCTATGGACACTGTTTGCAGCCTGGGATGTAGTCCAACAAGCTGGTGAATGAAATAACGATAACGAACACCCAGAGGGGGGAAGACAAGAACACCGTTGTGTTTACAAGTAGTTTGAAACTTTGCTAACTCGTCTTCTACTTGTTCCAAGAATTTGCATTCAGTAGCTGTTCTGTATCCTCCATCAAAATGCAAGACCATTGGATAGGAAATTGGTCACTGATTCTACAAAAGAAAGAAATCAGTTTGAGAATAGATAGTTGATTTGTCACTGACTTTCCCCCTAGGAAGTAAGGAGGGGATTTACTCAGATTTTACGTGATGGGTACACTGTTGGGATATGAGATTCCGGTATGTATGTTTTAAAACTTTGTTTTGAATTTGATTTAAAAATAGATCAAAGTTTCCTATGAGCCCCAGATCGTGAATATGAAATGATCTAAATAAAAGATTCTGCACACCTTCAGACCCTCCCATCTCCTAAGCATTTTGCTCCACCATCAGAATGCACAGAAATTATAAATTGGTTTTGCACATGATGTCATAAAAATTCAAAAATTTAAAGTATACATCCTACAAACTGTTTCTAACATGGTATGTGGATACATGTGTCATAATCTTTCACAAACATTTTTTGCTACCAATTTAAAAAGGTTTTCAATGTGTCACGCAATTCGTCAGGCTATCAGACCTGCCAACCCCAAAGGAAAATCTGGAGATTTGTGGAAAAAAATCTGGAGATTCTACAAAAAATAGTGAGATTTTATTTTTTTGCCCAGATCAAAATTAAACAACTACCTTTTTTTGCCTAAAAGCAGGAGTCTAAAACCTAGGCAAAAAATGGTAAACAAGAGTACAAATCAGACAGAACTCCTCAGTACGATAATAGTGTTCTACCAGAAACCCATAAGTGGGTTGAAACATGCAACGTGCATTCACAGCTTCCGAATATTCATTTTTTGCTTAGTACTATATTTGGAAACCCCTTGGTCCCTTGAAATTGGAAGCAAGTTGTTCTAGCAAATTGATTGGTTAATATTTTTATCTTGATTTTCCAAATATGGCTGTAACAACTTCTTAGCAAATTGAATAATCGGAAGCTTGTTTTGAAGCGCACAAGAGACAGTTGCACGTTTCAACCCACTTACATTGTATGCGTTTCTGGTTCTACTTTTATTTATTAGTTTATGGTGCTAGCATTCTCATTTATTTTCCATTTTTTTACTCAAAGGTAACATTTCATTTCAGAATGATTTCCCCCAAAACAACCCGTGAGATTGGGAGTCTCGTCGTGGGGCTGTTAGAAAAAATAAAAAATTGCGAGACTCATAGCAAAATCGTGCGAGATGGTAGGTCTGAGCTATTTCAGATAAGCTGTGAAAATAAACAAAACTGAACCAGTTGAAAGTTATTTTTTGCACTATAGATGCTTATAAGCAGATTAAATGAACCTTATAGTGAATACAATATTTTGTGATGAGATTTTCGGTGCAATTCCATACATTTCTTACTAAAAATGTTTAATGACTCTAATACTCGTTCACCTATAACTCTTGAACGAAATGCTCTTGCGCTTCAAAATTTGGCCCAGATGTGTAGTATTAAACTCTCTACATTCCATAAACATTTTGGAATCGAAATCTGTTGTTTAATGCTTCTGAATTTTGATATGATGTAAGTGCAAACCAAGAATTAAAGTGCCTAATTAATGGATTAACAAGGGGATGCAAGTTTCCAACTTGTGTCTCAATTTTCAGGCTATACATTAGCATACATAAACAATATTTATTAAATTGGGTTTTGTACTGTGGTACTCAAAATGATCACAGCTGAGGCAGATGCTATGGATGGAGCCAAAGGCTGGATATAACAATAAAAAATTTTGTCTAAAACTGGCTCATCCACCGATCAATGACAATTCGTGACAATTGTTAAACGATTAATATTCAAACGTTCGTGATGAGGCCGAACAAAAATTATTGATGGATTATTTAGATTTTAACAGTAGCTTCACCTTATGAGCTTTCTACATAGGCTAAAGGAGTGTACATGTCTCTAAAGTAAAGAAAAATATTAAAAATAATCGACGGGCTTAAAAACCTCTGCCCTAAGGCTTCTTCATCAATCCTTCTTTGACAGCTCCGGTTCACTTACCTCAGAGAAACGACCAACACATATTTGAGCCACAGTTATAGTTCCAAGAATAGGATAAACAATAAAGGTAATCCTTAGCCTTTCAAAATGGTTAAAAATTTCAACGGAAAACGCCACTTCACTCTCATTTGGCTGCCATATTGTTTTCGTGTTTAGAGCCGCTGACCAAAAGATTAGAAGAAAGGAAATCAAAAGAAAAGATGGGATTTAAAATGGGAAACTGATCGCACTTCTGCTCACGCTCCCAGCCTCTGTCGCGAGGTCTCTCGAGGTTACTTCTCTATATATTATCTTTCGTTATATAAAAACCTGTTTGTGCCTAAGGCATATAAGGCCAGAATGGTTTTGCTCCATTCATCTCTAGCAGCCCGATATTAAAAGGGAATAGTTTAGGGTTACTCATGAAAATATGATGAATAGCCTCTGAATACAGCCACCTTTGTAGATAATGACCTGGAGGGAAATGCGAGGTGGCTGTATTCAAAAGGCTAGAAGTGAAAACGTAGAGGCATACACAAGCCACAGGCGGCCACACGGCCAGAGCTTGCACAGGTTTCTGTAGCATCAACGTAGAACCTCTTTGAGCAACTACCTCTCTCGTGAGCGAATCCGGCCATTTCTGGCTCATCCTCGGTATAAAAACCTGCCAACTCACGAGTGACGTAAAACAAAGAAAATAAAAGGTACTTTGACAATAAGGTGTAAGGCAACAAAGGTAGAAAACAGAAAAAAGTCACAGGTTTTTAGACAGAGGTAAACCCCCATTTCTTGACATAGTTTCTTTTTCCGGCAAATTATCACGACCTCTCTTATCTGGCGACCACCTTCCATATAGCCTGTGAACAGGCCATCTGCTTGAGATATGGTGAAAAGAAAAAACCGGCCGGCAAGGTCATCTCATCCCCAACCGAGAGGAGCAGTTTGAATGTTTGCTTACTGTGAAATAGATAATCAAATCACTGCTATTTTCTAGGGGAAGGAATAGAGGTGGAAGCAGGGCCTGAGAAAGCTACTGGAGGGGACAAAGGCCAGCCGGCCAGCTACCAAGAGGGATTTCCAACAAAACAAGCAATCTAAGAATTTAAACTGTCTGGATTTCATCACTTTATTATGATACAACACACATGCAATAATTATTACTGTATGTTTGCAACTGATTAAAATTTGTACATCAGCCTCTTAGGATTCATGCACTTCTAATTGGTATATGAAAGATTGTGAAGGCATTTGAAATTAAGTTTGAAATTTGATTATTTCTACCAATCGGGAGTGGTTGTTAGTCATCATCAAGAATTTCAAGAATGGGACTAAACGTCCTCTGATTGGTGGAAATATTCAACAGTCACATGACATCAAGAAAAAGTCCTCAAACAAAAGACATCAGACAGGGAGAGGAAGGAATGAGTGTAACCAACCATGGATGATCTGAGAATCAGGCTAGCTCACTCTGAGCCCTCCCCTCTCCTCCCCTATTAAGCCTGGTTTTCACCAGCAATGGAGTTGGAGTTGGAGTCGGAGTCATAATCGGAAGCAAATCTAGTGAAAATCAAACAATGAAGTCGTAAGCAGAGCTTCCGATTGCGCTTATGATTCTGTCGCTTACGATCTAGTGAAAACTACATTTTTGGAGTCGTAAGCAAGGAATGGGGATTGTGATTGGTTTATTCGCTTCTGCTTGTGACTCCGACAATCTAGTTTTCACTGGATCATAAGTGTCAGAGCCATAAGCGAAATCAGAAGAAAATGGAACCGTTCTGATTCTTCCAACTCCGATTCTGTCACCGGTGAAAACCAGCCTTTAGGGGCTGGGGGCATAAATAGCCCATGTCAAATTGAGATTTCTTTAACCTCAAATTTTTTTTTAGCCAAAAATACATTATGTTTCCATTTTAATAATGGTTGGTTAACATTAGCTGAAGTAAAAAATATTCAATTGGACCAAAACATTTGACGTGAAGAGTCGTATAGCATGCTTTGTAGACCAAATCTATTTTGTTTTTTCTTGTGAAAATACAGGATCTTTTGGCCACTGGCTGATTGGCTGTCTTTTACTGTAACTTACATGTTCCTGTCATTACTTAAGCGAGAGTGTACTTTCTCATCTCCAAAAACAGACTTTGTGATTTCAAAATTTGACATTGGTTGGTTATGCCCCCAGCCCTTCATTAATCTAGCCACCAAATGAGGTTGCTCCTTTGGAACATTAGGTTTTAAACTATCTTTAAACTGGAAATAAATATTACACATGTCTCAGTCTTCTAACAACCATGACTAAACTACTCTCTACCAAAGAATGGCTCATAAATGTAACAGACAAAATGAATACAATTTTAGCATGCCACAATCAATTAAAAATATATCACTTGACATCTAAAAATGTTTTTCATGTTTCTATAATGTATCATGTATGGCAACACAAATGGCAGTTTGAGAGAATGAGGAAAGCTGTGGAATGATAAGACAAAGATAAGTGTTTCCTTTAGCTGTCTCAAATTCTCTTAAACTTTCAAGTGTGTTATCATAACTTATGGAAACAAGAATGGAATGTTTGCTGAAAGTCTATTCTGAACTGACTGAACTGCTTACAAGTCGTGGTTTATTAAGGAAATAGAGTTTGATTATATTTTGTACATTTTCCCTTTTACGGTCTAATCTTTACATGATTTCTACTAAACTCTTTTAATAGTGCTACAACCCTGCATTAGAGTGTAACTACATAATTTACACTCTGTTTTCTAAGCTGAAAAGTAACTGCACAAGCCTGTACAAATGCAATTAACAGCAATAATAAAGATCATTATTATGATAGGAGCAAAGAGAAGATTATTCTTTACAAGTGTAAGAATATATTATTTCAAAGCTGGACCTAGTTACATAAGAAAATGTGCTGCAGAAAGGTTTATTAGATTGCTTGTAACCTTCCATCTCCCGTGCCTTATCCGACATAAAGAGTTTTTTTTCCTGAAACTATCCTGTTCTTTCTAGTGAATACTACAAATATGACTTTATTTTAATCCCATACACACTCAACCTCAAAGACTACATGCACATGATTCTTATAAAATTTAAATAAACTGAAAAAAAAATTAAAGTCATTTTTGAGAAAACAGAACGCCACTTTAAAGTACAGTATGCCGTAACTAGTCACTGTTGCCCAAAACATCCATGTGCCTGAAAATAAAACAGAAGAATCAATAACTATTGAGCAGTGCTTTAAAGAGGTGCTGTTTACTACAGTATACATCAAGTTGGTTGTAACTTTTGAGTATACCATGCCTAGAACAGGACTCATTTTCCTTTACTTTTTCTTAGTACAGCGTAACAAAGTACTAAGGATGCGAAGCCTTGTGGCAGTGGGTTAATGAAAACATGACACAATGTCCTAAAACAGGCAGCATATGCTTTTGAGTCAGTTGATTTAATCCTACAGTGTGACTATTCAAATGGTACATGTAGCTATTGAGCAGTACTTAATTCCTGTGGTGCTGTTTTTATAATTAATATTACTTATTGTATGCTTTACAACTGGTAGTTCTAAGTTTCGGGTCCATGGATTTAATCCTAATCCTACAGCTAGTTAGGCTCGACTACAGCTGCTGTTTGGGAAATGAGCCCGTGCTCCTCCCCCGAAAAGATGGCTAGACATGTGAACTTGTTATTGTTAACTGCCTCCAATCAGAAGCTTGCCTGCTCAAATCAAGCAGGCGAATAATTATTTTTCTAGAACATACCCGGTAATTTCAAAATGGCAGATGCAAAGGAGTTGTTTGATTTCGTGTGCGATCGTGTTGTAGAGAGATTTAAACTTGAAAATCTCAAAGTTTTATAACGGAAAGTGCTGGAAAAGCTGGTTGACGGTGAAGATTTGTTCATTATTCACCCTACGGGATCAGGAAAGTCCCTTATATTCCAATCCGCACCAATGATTTTCGATATTGTGAAAGAGACAAGTTTTAAGTCCATTGCTGTTGTTATTTCACCCCTGACTTCGCTAATGGAAGATCAAGTAAAATTCCTAAAAACATTAGACATTGCTGTTGAGTTTATTGGCAAAGATCAAATGGACGAGGAGGTGGAAAAAGCTGTTAAAAGGCGAGACTGCGAGATCTTCTTTGGATCACCAGAGTCATTTTTGTGTCCTTATCGATGGAGGAAGATGTTGTCAATAAGTGAAGTCTATAAAGAGAGATTGTGCCTCATTGCCGTGGATGAAGCTCACTGTATTTCCCACTTATATACATATACATATTGACAAGATCTGGTGCTACTTCACGTGTCTTTCACATATCCGGTGATCGGTAGCGATGCATAAATTAAATTTTGAATTTATGTCACAGACATGATCGGTGGCCCACGCATCCAGCCGTTCTTCTCGGGGAGGTTTAGAGAAAGCGGCGGGAATCGAGCCTAACAGCTAATGAGCAGTTGTGTTTCAGTGTTTCTTCTCATTTGTTTAATTTTCTTGAACTGTAAATTTGAGAAAATTTGAGAAAATCTGTTCTTTATACTGTGAATACAATAAGAAGTGGCATAGAGATTAGCATGTTGGACTTTCAATCTGAAGGTTGTTGGTTAAGGCCTGGTCTCTGCTATGGTGTTGTTTCTTTAGACAAGAAAAATTGTTCCACATTGTCTCTCTTCACCCGGGTGTATAAATGAGTACCGGTGGGATAACATGGGATAACCAGGCTGTGATGGACTAGCATCCCATCCAGGGGGAGAGTACCAATACTCCTAGCTGTTTCATGCTACAGAAACCAGGCCATGTGCCCTCCCATGGCTCATGTACCAATTTGCCTACCATAACAAATGAAATAAAAATAAATAAATTACCTTATTCTGTTTGCTGTGCACCCTGACTGGCTATTTGTACTCTGTTAGCCTCGGTATCCTGCACAATGTTATTGTATGCATGTTCTTGAGGATCATGTTGCTGTGTTGGTACCATGCCTTCCTGGAATACCTGGCCATCACCTGCATTGCCATCACCCTCCTGCATGGGTAGCTCGCCAGGTTTGGTTACAAATCGTCCTCCATTGCTGCGTCTTCTTCGGCAAGCATGCTGATGTCTTGACTCATGGAGGTATTTCTACAGTAAAGAAAATAGCTATAATTGTTAACTTGAACATCAATGACACTGGCTTACAAGTGTATTTTCCTACATACTTTTTTTTCTTCATTCTCAGACCTTTTCACAATCCTCTGAGAAAATGGACAGAATAAAACAACTACACTTTGAAAACAAAATGGCTACAAATACAAACATACCTTTCGAACTTTGGGTATTTTTCCCTCAGCTTCAAGCTTTGCACGCGCTTGCCGTCTTTTTATTATTCTGTGATACTGTTTTGCATTTACGTAAAGTGGTTCATCCAAGGTTTCCATGGCAACTGGAAGTCTCTGAGTTGCTATCGGTTGTCCATTCATCTGTCATATACAAAAATGTGGTTAGAAAAATATATTTATTGCTCAAATTTTAAAACAAACATTGTGCTCCTTTTTGGTGCAATAGCTTTTGTCTACCCACATACAATCACTTTCCATGGTAACACACTTGCATCTGTAACCCCCCCACCCCCCCCCCCCCCCCCCCCCCAGAAAGCTCTTTTGGTATACTAATGTTTTAAAAGTCTTCAGGGCAGACAAATTAAACCAATCAAAATCCATGTGCTGCCTATGCATGCATCTGTCAGTCATACAAGAAGATTAGATCTCCTCAACATGGCATTGGATTTGTTCCCTAATTCGACTTTCAAGATGGTAAACTTCACTGTCAGTGTGAAAACACATCTCATTAAATATTAAAATGAAAAGAAAAATCCCTGGTGACTACCTTATTATAGGAAATTAATGCTCCTGTAAATTAAGGTCTTTGAAATTAATGCGACTTAAATTAACGCGAATTGGAGGGGAAATTTCTTTCGAATAAAGGAAATTAATGCGAGAGAGGGGGCAAATTTTCAAAATGAAGAAAATTAAAGCGATTATTGCTGTCTCTAAAGATATTTTGGCTGACTGTGTAGTACAAAAAAAACTAATGTTGAGAACCACTCTTCTGAAAGCAAGAATGAACTGGAAATATTGCAGATGACATATGTTTGAGGCTTTAACATTGTAAAACATTGAAAAATAGTGTGCAGAAAAGAGGTTATTGTTTCCTTGTTGGTATATGTGTTCGGACAGTATCTAGAATTTGGGGTGAGATTAATATAAGGTCTTGGAAATGAACACTCCACTTAAATAATGTCGTGGAAATTAATGCTGCAAAAATTGACACGAATTTTGAGAATTTGTGTTAATTTCATGGAGCGTTAATTTCCTGTAATAAGGTATGTTTATCTCAAAGTTGCAGTTTCACAGCTGTTTCAGACTGTCCAAATTTCATCCTGAAAACTATGGAGCCAAGGAAACATTTTCTACATGTGCAAACATCACCTTCATGTCAGAACATGGCTGTTATTATTATTATTTTTTTTTTTTTGGGGGGGGGGATATATAAATATATATTTCAACTATTTGTGGGTAGGTACTATTTAAATCGTTAATATTTGTTATTTAATAACATGTTGTTGTTGTTATTATATGAATTCAGATTCTTGAATCCAACAATGGATTGTGCACTTTATTACTAAAATCCAAAAAATGGATTATGAATCTGTTGAATCCACACTCCAATGAGATTCATCAAATCAAATCTAAATCCAGATTTTTGAGATTTTTTTGGAAATGGATTCAAAAAAATGTACATTTGACAAGCTGAGTCTGTTGTGCAACTTTTTGCATGTATTTTGAATATTTGTTGAAGCAGGGAGAAAATGATCACAAGCAAGTCAAAATAGGTTCATTTGCATGCCAACGGTTTTTAATTCACACAAAATGATCAATTTTCGGATTTTCAGTTTTTGATCGTGAAGAACTCATATGAACTGAGATCACAAATACATTTTCGAATTCTCGCGAATAAAAACACAGCCCATGTATAAGCTTAATTAGTTCTCTCTTTTCCAAAAGAAGTATGGGAAATAATTATTTATGAATGGATATAAAATGCCTCCTGGCTTTTGTGAAACCAAATCGTTTTATTTGACACAAGGATATAATTCAGTCTAAGATAAAACTCAAACCTATTTTTGCCAGCTAAAACAAAGTACAAAAGCGTAAAGCAAACAGAAAAGAGAGCAATAGTATGACTGACCTGATTTTACAAGCTAAATTAAATAAAAATTTAACTCGACGCCTTCGTGGATCAATAAAATGTCGAAGTTGCTGTACTAACAATTAGTAAGCTTTAGTTCATGTTTACTTTCCCGAAGACAACTTCATATTCACAACTTTCGAAACGATTTCGAATGCTGAGAATAGCATTTTGAAGTAAAAATAGGCTATAGGAACGATACAAAAAGGCGATTTTGAAAGCGACAGACGAGCACACAACAGGAAAACATCTGTTCATCTTCATTAAAATGCAAGGCGTATATTATGGTTCAAGGAATAAAGCTTTCTCGCGAAAAGCTTTAGCTCCGCCAAATACTCGTCGTCAAATACAACAATATCTTCGATGTGATTGGTATTTGAAAATCTACCCTGTTTCCTCGCGCTTGTTAGGTGCGTGTTCACTCATTTCAATACAAACAAAAGTCCAGTCATCCACATTGCCAGCGCTTAGACCAATAGCGACGCAGTTCGAGCGATATTTCTCGATTGGACGGTTTTAAATTCACAACTAGGCCGGCAGGTTGAGTTTCCTGAGACCTGGTAAACTTTGTAAGATCACGAGAAACCATTAATGTGACGCATGGTTTTCGTTCTTGGCGAAAATTTTAAGCAATTGACCACTGAATTCTACGCACAACAATAGAACAAGAAGCGCGTCTTCAGAAAGATCGAACGCACGAGACAATATTTTCTCACCAACTCCGAATCTGTACTCGATTGCTATTGGACTACATCCCTACGTTGTGCCTAACAAACCATTTAATAACACTTACCATAGTTATTTGACCATTTCCATTGGAAACAGCGGTCGTTGTTATTGTTCCAGCCGTAGGATTAAATTCAACGGGGTTCGACATGAAGGACCTCTGATCGGGACTTCCGAACATTTGTAAGGCATGCTGTTGAGAGGGATCGACTATGTAAAGGCCTTTTCCTTGATCAGGTTGTATAAGATTTACGGTCGTATGCGATGCAGGGACTGTGTGAGTAACTGTCGCAGTATTTTGCGCAGCATAGGTTGTTAATTGCGGGGAAGTTGGAGCAGCCTCCATCGCCATTTTTTGAGTTTCTTCGAACAACTCATAAATATTTGATTGACAAGCACTGAGATGTGAGAGGGGTCTGGCACCTAATTACCCGCATTTCGTATTCGCTCTCAATATTGTAGAGAAATAAGCTATAAACATGCTTGGCACGGCAGTGTAAATTTCCTTTCGTGATCAATCTTTATACATTGCAAATATTTGTGGGGATAACACAGGAGACAATTGTCGTCGTAGTTTCTGTTTATGAAGGCTGGTGCACTGTAACCTACCACAGGATTACCAAGTCAAATTTGCGCGAATCTGATATCTTCTCATGATCATACGCTCACTGCTGGGTCCTCCGCGGTCAAACGTCCGAGGCGTTTTTGGTTTTATTTAGTGAGAATTTTTTAAAAATTTAATTAAAAATATGAGCAAGGATGTATAAAAAAATTGTTGCCGTTACTATCTTTTAATTTTTCTCAAAATGATGAGTTTTTTTTTTTCCGTTGAAACTGACCAAAACTCTTTGCGCCTGATCAAAATTATGTTGGTAAAAGGCGCCGACAATTCTGCAGTTCACACTTTTTAAACGCTTAGAACTTTTTTGGGAAACTTTCAAAACGTTTGGTAAATTGACAGTGTATTGGCAATATATTACAGTCAAACCGGATGTTCTTTTGATGGGAACTTTGCAAACTTCCGCCGCAACATTGGTATTTTGATTGACAGTTTGCTTCGAGCAAGTTGGAAGTTGTGCGAGCAAGTTGCAACTTTCGCGAGCAAATTCCTATTTCAAACTTGCGGTCAGTTGCCGGATTTCTGAATTGAAAGTACTTGGTTTGGTTACCTTGCAGTATTCCACAAACTCTACGATGTCAGGAGTAGAAAATGTTCGTTCCTTCCAGCCAAGTTTACCGGGAAAATACGTCTCGTGTTGTCAAAATCTGTTTACAATATTGGATACAGTTTGCCTTGATAATCCAACAATGCGTGCGATTTGTTCTTGTTTTACACCAGACGACCATTATTCTCTATCTTTTCTCAACCGAGGTGGTATTATTGCGATGTACGTGAGCCATAATTGAAGAAGGATGTGTTTCACAAAATTCGCAATTTGCAACTGACAACAAGAACTTGCTCGCGAAAGTTGCAACTTGCTCGCGTAACTTCCAACTTGCTCGAAGCAAACTGCCAATCAAATACCAATGTTGCGGCGGAAGTTTGCAAAGTTCCTATCAAAAGAACATCCGGTTTGACTGTAAACTTTAAACAATGAAAATAAAAATAACTTTTGGAAATTTCTCTCGTTTCACCGCGGTGGATCTGCTGGGTACAGTATGTGCGCTGAAGTGTATATATGGTTTTCAAGCAGCTTAGTCTGGGATATATCCGGATAGGGTAAAGAAATCAGAGAGGTTTGGCCTAGAATAGGGTATAATTTTCCGGGAAACTGATCAGGGTATGAAGGATTTAAAAGTCTACAAAAGGAATTGAAACTCGGAAAGAAAGAGCATTCCCTAAACGGAAAATAAAATAAAAGTAAAATCTGCAAAGGACCGCAAACGATAATGCTGCAAACGGTATACGTAGGACCTGCGAGAGACCTAACCAGCCAAAAAATAAACAAACATAAAATGAACTGCAGGGTTGATGTAGCAGTCTGACTACGTAAAAAAGGGGCAATCAACAGTTGGCATAATATGCAGAAAAATTCCTTCTAATATATTGGTTTTCGAAGCGAACTTTACGTTCGGCTTCAGATTGTGTTTAAGAAGCGAAACGTCTCGCTTCGACTGCTATAGGGCGGTATGAAGCGAAGCATCTCCCTTCCTTGCGCACAATAAGAACATCCATATATTGTGTGGAAAAGAAGCGAAACGTCTCGCTTCGACTGCTATAGGACGTTATGAAGCGAAACATCTCGCTTCTTCAGTACGTACAATAAGAACATCCATATGTTGTGTGGAAAAGATGCCAAACGTCTCGCTTCGACTGCTATAGGGCGGCGAAGCGAAACATCTCGCTTCCTTGCGCACAATAAGAACATCCATATATTGTGTGGAAAAGAAGCCAAACGTCTCGCTTCGACTGCTATAGGGCGGCGAAGCGAAACATCTCGCTTCCTTGCGCACAATAAGAACATGCATACCGTATTTATTCGATTAAACGCCGCCTAGCTCGAATAAACGCCGCACTTCAGAGCAAAAATATTAATAAACGCCGCCCTCGAATAGACGCCGCATCCATGATGCGGCGTTTATTCAAATAGTATCCTCAAAAGCGAGTACAGTAATAATCTAGTCTCAGCAAGCCTAAAAAAATTATTTTCCTTGATTATAACAATGTTTATCAGTACATTTAAAGCTCTGAGGAATATAATTGAGTGAACTTTACTCTATGACATGCATCGCAATCGTATTTAAACGCAAAGTGAGAACGATAAAGTAAATGACATTTCAGACAAACACTGAAACATGTTTCTGTTTTTAAAAATTCAAACGTTCAGTTGCTATTGTTTGTAAGAAATAAATTGGATTTTAAATAAACGCCGCCCTCTAATAAACGCCGCCCTCCAATAAACGCCGCACTAGAATCACGAAAAATTTAATAAACGCCGCGGCGTTTAATCGAATAAATACGGGGTTTTTTTGTGGAAAAGAAGCCAAACGTCTCGCTTCGACTGCTATAGAGCGGTATGAAGCGAAACATCTCGCTTCTTTGTGCACAATAAGAACATCCATATTTCGTGCAAATTAATCCCAAATTGAACGAGAAAACCGTATGATTACTTATTAATAATTATACTTGAAAAAATTGCATCCATTTTTGTTTGGAAATTTTTTCTTTTTTTTTGGGCAAAAAAAAAGAAAAAAAAGTTTTTTTTTCGATTTGTAATTTGCACTGGTGTTACACTTTTTGCACCGGTGTTACACGTTTTGCACTAGTGTTACACTTGAACTGCACTGCTCTTAGCCAATCAGAATCGAGTAATTTTTTCATGTATATTATTAAACCTTTAATGTTTCGTTGCGCTGCGCGAGCGAGGAGTGGCAGTGGGATGCAAAGGGTCGAACGCCGTGGCCGGGCCCCCCGTAGCGCGCGAAGGGACCCGACTGAAGGGAGGTTGCTTGCTATGGAAACCGACGCCAAGCGCGACCCTCTGCCCCTTGTCACACTGGTGAAAAAGCACAAATATTAATTATTCGGGGAGGGAGGGAAGGGAATATGAAAAATACGGCCAACGGAGCGAGGGAACGTGCACGTAGAACATGCATATACGAATGGAGTAGGGGCAGCAGCCCCACAGCATCAGCAAAAGGTGGCGGGGCTTGGACTCCGCTTCACTAGGACGGACCATTATTTTTTTGACTGGCGTGGGGGGTGGGGGTTGAAAATTCACATGCAAACATTTTTATATATGCGGCTCCTGCTGCAAACAATTTATTTTGTGTCTCCGTCCAACTGCCATACTTCCAGCAACCATTTTTTTTTTGCTTGCATACAATTTACAGTGTTTATAGCCTCTGCAAACAATTTATTTTAAAATTTTCCACCCACCCCCCTCCCGTCAAAAAATAATGGTCCGTGTTTGTGCTGAACTGAAATCGCGCCTGCCACGCGCTTCCCGTACAACGCGGAAGTACTACCTTGCACATTATTTACACCCTGACCATGGCTGCTAGGAACGAGCGTTTCAATTTGTTTTGCAATGCTGTTGTCGCTGTTGTGAATTCTCACGGGTTATCCTCTCAAGTTTACAATTACATTCGAGCGAAAATGGGAGAGTACTTGCAGAAAATCGAAAGTTTGACGGACGAAATTCAACTTCAACAATCGGGAAGCTCATACGATAATCTCCACATGACGCGGATACTCAAAACGGAATCCGGCGAACAGATCTTCGTGCCGATCACCGATTTTGACTACAACATCATCTTTAAAAAGTTACTCATCGCTTTGAATGAGGCTGATGTTGCTGCAAGTTCTGGAACAGAAAAGGTTCCTGCGTCCGATTACTTTGGTATCTTGCATGAGTCGGAGAACCCCGGTTATGCCAAGGTTCTCATTTCACAGCAAGGAAGACAATATTTAAAAGACAAACAATGCGATTACATCCTTGAAGATGTTAACTCCGATGGATTTATAGCCAATATCTCGCTCAAAAGAAGAATTCTGGAACAGCTACCAGAGTTAACGACATCAGGGCCAGCCTTTTCAAATTTTCTTCCAGTTAAGCAGGGTTATAGCTATGACTTTGTGTACGCCCTCCCTGTGGATGGATGGCCGAGTGAAGCGGCTGAGTGGATATCGAGAGACAGACCTACCGGCTGGCCGAGTGAAGAGTTAGTGTCTCGAATTGTTGAAGGTACAGAATGCCTTAATCTGTCATGACAGGAGCTTCTGGTCATGATCTGTTTGATAAGTTCGCACTGTTCCCCCAACCCAAATTCATTCATTAATTCTTCATTTCTTAAAATTCATTAATAATTATTATTATTATTAATGAATTTTATAAAGTAAATTGGACCATACCATAGCTAAGTTATGCCATTAGTTTGGAAGATGTTAAGCCTCAAACGTCTGAGCACTTGATTGAAACATGTATTTGTCTAAGGGGCAAACCATTAGATTTCTGAGGTGGTGGTGGTGGGGTTGGTCGAGTGATTTAAAAAAATAATATCCTACAAGCCAACTCTCTTGGAAAAAAATTATCCTGTAACTGCAAAAGCTCAACTTTAAGCTTTGTTTTTTAGCAAAAAATATTTCTGCAGTGACACAGTTATAGTTGATAGTTGGTCCATAGACTAAGTATTGCACATACCCCCTGCTCCCATCCCCCCACCCAGACCCGGGAACAAACTCATGTGTAATTTAAGTTTTGAGCATGATATTTGTAACCAGCTAAAGTGTCTAACCACCACTTTTTTGTAAACTATTTAGATGGATGTATGGTAGTTCCAGTAGGACATTATACAAGTGAGCAGAGTGCTTTTGAATGGCGTATTTCATTCAACCACAGTGAACGTCTTCTCTCCACCTCTCTCAATGAGGTTCAGCGCCATTGTTACTGCCTAACAAAGTTGTTGTTGAAGACAAGTAAGAAGCTTTTTGTTTTCAAGAAAACACTTATAAAGATCATTACACTGAAAAAGGTGTTTGGATACTTGAATGAAACACTCTTTTGCGTGTTTGATATTAATAAACAACACTGTCACGCTTGTTCAAACTTGGTCAGTGTAAAACGCAGACTGCAGACCGGGGGTAAAATGCAGACTGAGGGTAAAATGCAAACTGCAGACTAGGGTTAGGGTTAGGGTTAGGGTTATTAATATTTTATTTTACCCTCAGTCTGCATTTTACCCCTGGTCTGCAGTCTGCATTTTACCCTCAGTCTGCATTTTACCCCCGGTCTGCAGTCTGCATTTTACACTGACTGTTTCAAACTTGGTGAATTATTATTGAGTATGAGAAGAAATTGCAAATGGTACCAATCTAAACCTTAATTAAACCCCAAAAATGACTAGACATGTCAAGTCAAAACTTCGCTATCCAAACTTTGTTGGCCAGGAGCGAAATTTCTTACTCCTCCCAAAATTCTTTTGACCCCCCCCCCCCCCCCCAACCCTCTGACTGTTCTAATTGACTGAATTATTTTTCAGGTCTGCCTGAAGGCTGTGTTCTGTCATCATACCATATGAAGAATATCTTTTTTTATCTGGTGGAAAGTCAACCTCAACTGATCTGGGAAAGCCACAAGTTAGGGTATCTACTTATGGAGCTCCTGAGAGAGATAGTACGAGCTCTGGCTAACCATAACATTCCAAATTATTTCATCAAGAGAAATAATATGATTCGTCACAGGACAGCAGAGGAAGTATGTTTCACTCTCAAGGAAGTGTCTAAGCTCATTGAGAAGCCATTCAGTGCCATGGCAGCTTTGTGCCAGAAACTCCAATTTTACGAGAAGCGAAAAAACCCTTCTAGTTTATCATCACAGTCTCAGGAATCTGTCGAGCTGGCATCATGCCTCGAGTTGTATGCCGTTCTCAATAAAATGCTGTATCTCTTGGGATTGGACCGACTGCTTACTGAGCCAGTGATTTCTTCTTCATGTTTCACATTGATATGCGAATTGAATGCATCAATGGAAGAGTTCCCAAAGCAAGGAAAACTGTTTACATCAAAATCGGTCCCAGATTTGCTAATTACCTCAGCTTTGCAGAATGTCCAGTCTGGCAAAGTGAATGAAGCACTTTCACTTCACAAGATTATGCACGACCATTCCTGCCAGGGAGATCTTGAGAAATACCCTCAAATTCTGACAAATCTAGGATGTCTGCACAACTGCATTGCAGGTGAAATGGCACAAGATTCTCCAGAAAGAACAAACACCTTGAAAGACGCCCAAACCTATTTCGAGAAAGCTCTGAAGATCAATGGTCCATCTCATTCTTTGCATTTTGTATATGGAAACTTTCTGTATTCCAACAAACTGTCATACTCCAAAGCACTCTCAAATTTTGAAGCAGCCTCTCTAGGAAGCATTGATGAGACAGAGATTTTCATAAGTGTTGAAATTCCAGGGGAGGAAGGTGTCAGAAACGTAACCATTGATTCAGCTACAGGTAGTTGTTATTTTCTTGCCCTTTGTCATCACGACATGCAAGACATTTACAGCCAGAGGAAAACTTTGCGGAAATTTGCTGAAAATGCCTACGGGCAACCAATTAACAAGAGATCAGCAGCCCTTGAATTGTGCGCATTTGCTCATGGTATTTCTGGCCTCAATGTCAGAGCAGCTTTGCTGATGGAAGATGCCAAGAAGGCAGAGAAAGCTGCAGAGTTCATACAGAAAGATTCTTCTCTTGTAGACATGTTCAAAAAAAAGCTGCAACTTTAGAAATTTAGTAACTCAGACTTCTGGAGTAAGCAAAATATTCAGATAATAGTTTAGAAACTCAGGCATGTGGACCATTAATTACCAGTGTTTAGAGTCCTGAATGAACCTTAATTTTCTCTTGACTTGACATTGATTAATACAAATCACCATCTTGTAGAACCAAAATCTTGTACTAGCTACTGACCTTTTGTGGAGGACAGAGAAGCTACACTTGAATGTGGGTTTAAAAAACATAATTATGATCAACTGCTTCTTCTTTTATTTTATTCACTTCACTTCAAAAGCATCAGAATTGAAAATATGTTTTACAAAATATGTACAGGAATAAAATAGCTATCATAAGGAGTCAACCATGAAGAGAAAACCTGTATTAGTACTGAGGTATTAAACTTACATTTAATATGAATGGTCCTTATAAGAGAAATTGCAACTGAACAGTCTTATAAATATATAGAAAGATCAGTTATCAGCATTCTAAAGAAAAGTTGAACATCCTGTAAGTTAACACTCATGGAGCCTTGTTCAAGTGTCATTGAAGGAGGATGGTTAAAATATCTAATGTTTCAATGCCTATGTACACAGGAAACCCAGTCACATAATAGAAATCTCAGACATAAAACTGTTGAGACAGTTCAAACTATTATTTTTCAATTAAGCCCGATAAATCACTATCCAGTGGATAACACAAAGGATTTTGTTAATACTTATCCACTTGATAGTGATTTATCTGGCGGATAGCGCTATCCACCTTTTGAACAACCGGGGCCAGAAGTGTGGGCTCCCTCACCTTTTTACAGACAAAAAGTTTGTATGTGACTGGGAGTGTCTACTTACAAGAGGTGTTTCCATACACTGGCAGTGTCCCTTAACCCTTTCACTCCCAAAAGTTCTAAAAATCAAAATTCATCAAAAAGCCCAAATTTCATTTTGTAAAATATTGAAAAATAAATTATGGTACCATGCAAAAGTACTGCCAAAGAGATTTCATTTGAATGGTCACACTATAGGATTTCGTCCACAGACTCAAAAGTTAGAACTACACTACATGTCTCCATAATTGACTCTGAGAGTGAAAGGGTTAAAATAGGTTTGACTATACTATGAAACTCCTGGAGCCTCTTCCACTAAGGACAATAATACAGAAAATTAAAGTGTACTAATTAACATAATCCAGTGGTCTGTTGAACCCTCCTCTCCTGTTCATGTATTGCCTAAGAAAAGAAAAAATAAATAAAAATTGAGTGTCATCAGAAATCCATAAGTGGGTTGAAACGTGTAACGCGCATTCACAGCTTCCGATTATTCATTTTTTGCTTGGCACCATATTTGGACACCCCTCAGTCCCTCGAGATTTGAAGCAAGTTGTTCTAACGTATTGATTGGTTAATATTTTTATCTTGATTTTCCAAATATGGCTGTAACAACGTCTTAGCAAATTGAATAATCGGAAGCTTGTTTTGAAGCGTACAAGAGAAAGTTGCACATTTCAACCCACTTATGGGTTTCTGGTGTCATAATAACAGCAATGTTTAATGTCCTATTGGGTCAAACAAAAATCACACAGCTGAAAAGGAGTATAGGTTGTGACAAATTTGGTGGTCCATGTTTTGAATATTATTAATGAAATAACACAACATGAAAGAAATTGTTTCCAAAGGTTCCCTTTTATTTTTTCTGAGAAAACTTGCACTATCAAAATAAACTTGTTTGTCAACAGAATGTTTTGCAAACCCCACTGCAAATAGGTCAGGGACAAAAGAAAACATCATAATTCAAATCAGAAACAAAACATGCATTTATTTGTGAAAAAAATGTAGATTTCCACCTTGATCTCCAGGTCTGAAAACAATAAACAACAGGTTCAATACAGTTGAATTCAGAATATGAGCAGTACACAACATGTACTCGTTCAAGTTGGCAATAAGTTTTAGATGTAGAGAGTTCAAGTTACTGGCGGAATAAAGAAATAAAAAAAATTTGCTTAATGAGGGTTACATTTCAATGTCCAAACGCTGAAAAATATGTGGGTCTCAGTAGAAAATTATGGTAGCTTTTGAGAAGAGAGGAAAATTTCAGAGCCCATAGAGTAAAGTTCTGGTCAATAATGTCAATAAATAATTAATTTTAGCTGACCAATGCAGACTTGCTAACTACTGTAAATAACGAACCGTCCCAAGTGAAAAAGTGTCTGTGCACACTGATGCGCACAGTTTTCACTTGTGATTTCTTACCTGTATTTGCTTGACTTCTTTACACTGGTGGAACTCATATTACATGCACCAGCCACATGCTTTCCCTGAAAGTAATTTTTTTTAAAACAAAATTATTATCCACTTACAGTGTAGCATAATTTTCGACCAAGCATGAATCAAAGTTTTGTGTAAGGTAAGTACATGTAGCTTTCCCCACTCATGCACTTGCCTGATGGACAGACAACTCGTCTGTGAATTTAGCTTAAGTAACATTTAAGTAACATAACTCGAAAAAAAAAAAAGACTGCCACAGAGACTTCCTAAGCCATTTCACTTGGCCAAAGCCAGAAAAAACTCCAGATAATTTGCTATGTCAGTTGATGAAAAAGACCCGACATACTTTGGAGAACCACAAGTAGTATAATGACATCAAACCTTGGTTGAATCGAAGTTAGAAAACCCCATCATTTTCATCATAGCTTCCTCATCTTCATCTACAACTTGATCCCCATCTGCTAGAATAAATTGTAGTGTTATAATAACTTTTATTATTTTTTATCAAAATAAACATTATTACGTCTGTAATCATATGAGTGATTAACAAAATTGGACAACTGCGAAGCAGGAGTCCGATTTGTTTAATCACGAGCATGATTACATCGATCATGTCATTCATGTGATAGCCCCATTAGATGCTCACCGCGTGAGCAGACACAACGACAAATTTGTGTTGTGGTCCGCCAAGCCGTGGGAATGATAATGTAGACCACAAAGGATTTAAACTAAGGGCACGTTTCTTTTCTACGTATTCTGGCCATTCCAAAAACAGAAAACCTCAAACTATTGCACCTGTTCCTCTCGTAAAATATGGAAAGAAGTCGCTACTTTGACTATGTGTACATGGAAAAATGTTCGTGTGTGAGAATGTGAACAACATAGTTTTGTTAGCGTATTCTGATTTCAGAATGATCAGAATGTGTCCCAAAAAAACGCGCCCTAAGTATAACATTTGGCGACCATCTTGTATGCGTTATTGGTATCTGGTCGTTGTCAATTAAAAAAGTATGTCTTCGTTGAAGTCTCGTAAAAGATCTTATCTGTACCGTGTGAAGTGCGAAGAATGCAAGATGTAGAAGCTCATTCTCAGATCATTCATGGCAGCAGAAAAGCAAAATGTCAGCGAGTGCTAGAATCATCATCATCATGACAAATAAACATGACATCACAAGTTTCATTCGGGCAAATAAAGTTCAGCACCCCAGACAAAATTTTTCCCGTACACCGATGGTTAGGCTAGGCCTATCTATATATATTATTTTAACAACTTCTTCCCATGTTTTCTATAAGAAACGTATGAAGACGAGGAAGGAGAATATGTATTTTGATATTAGGGATTAATAGCAAGCTGCCAGCAGCTTATGACAGCCCTGATGTTTATTGGTGCAAACAAAACTATCCACTTTATTTTTGCTACTTAGGAATGTGAACTAAGGCAACTACAAAATATAAGCTTAACATTCTTACCTGCTGCACTTTCTACATCATTTTGATCTTTTTTAGTAGTTTCGTCATCAGATTTCTTCTTGTCTGGAGATCTGCGCAAAACAAAAAGTTACATGAAGGTCAACAGAGGAATATCATTATATGCTACATCTATAAAGGGAATTTCGTCATTTGACCATTTCACACCCCCAGAGTCCAATCTCAGACTTAATTATTATTCATGTTACAGGTCTTTCTAACTTTTGAATCTGTGGATGAGATGAAATATTACAGTGTGACTAGTTATTAATAAATTAAAGCTATGATATTGTTAATGAACAGTACATTCCTGTGGTGGCATTAATTATGCTGTACGAGATAGTTCTAACTTTTGAGTCTGTGACTGAAATCCTACAGTGTGGCCATTTAAATGAAAGCTATTAAGCAATACTTTGCTATGGCACTAGTTATTATTTTACAAAACTGTATTTTGGTATTTTTGTGAATTTTTATTTTGGGCACTCTCGGAAGTGGAAATTCAATACACAAACAAATAATAGCACTATCATTACATAGATTAGGACATAAAATGCACTCACTTTGAACGTGATCTTCGAGAGCGTCTAGGCGATGATGACCTGTCAGAAATGATCACATGACAAGAAAATTTTACCCACAAAAATTTTCTGAACAATTTTGGGCGATTTTCACGAATTCTAAACCCGTGAATTACAGAGTGATGTGCCTTACCGTGAGCACCAAACAAACCTTTTTTTTACAAGTTTCCACAATACAGTGTATACCAGATAATTCTTATAATCATTTTCATAACAGCGGATACATGAGAAGCAATAAAGTGAATAAAATCTTTGTATTTTGTAACTAACTTTACACTCCTTTGATAAACATGAAGCGGCAATATTACATTTGATGATATATTCAAATGTTGAGAGGAGGTTTGCCAGTCAAATGAATTTGCACACTATGACTGACTAACCTGTAAGAAAGTTGTAGGGTGCTCATGGTATGGTGCATCACACTGTATTATTAACTGGCTCGTCGCATCGACGAGTCAGTTCCTTAAATACCCTCTTTTTTTTTTCCCCTGTCGGGTCACCTGCCCCGGGAATCGATTTTGCTGCGGCCAACACCGTACCTAGTTTACTTCCGGTTTTCAGAAATCAGTGATGTCATCGAAACGACAATTTACAATTGAAATATTTACCGTTCTAATTTCGGCGGAATTGTTAAACATTAAATCGCTGTGATTTCAGGATGTGTTCTATTTCTGGTAAAAGGAAAGCGGGTTGACAGGGCTCGAAATTAAAAAAAAAGTTCAGTCGCCATTTTGCGACTAGATACAAAAATCAAGTCGCAAGTTCACAATTATTAGTCGCAAAATTAAGCAGCAATACAGAACGAAACATGCAATACTATAAACTTGGCCACCACAATCGTAACGATCAAGACATTTTTCTCGATCTTAAAACTAGTGTACAACTCAAAATTATATTTTTTGGTGAAATTAGCTTCCAGAAAGGATACAATCTTGGAACATATCTACTTAAACGTCCGTCACCGTTGCGAAATTGATGATGCTTTGGCGGATTCCACCTGGCCGCGATCGGCCACGATGACAGCTCTAATCCAGCGGTTTAACAAACAAAAATATGAGCCTGCAATACATATGAATAAGAAACCGCTGCAATGGCGGCCGCGATCGAGGGAATAGCGTTGCGTCGTAACATTGCGGGTAAATTACGTACAATTTTACCCCATATCTTCAAATGTCTACGATAATCAAGGCACACAACAATATATTTTTTCAGTTCTTTATTTATTTCGGCAAAAATAGTGGCAAAGTAGTGACTGCTAGGCTTTTCATTTTGTATTGGCCAAGGCAAAAACTACTCGCAAATTTGCGACTCCTCTTGAAGTTTTAGTCGCAAACACAAAAATTAAGTCGCAAATGCGACCGTATTGGTCGCAATTTCGAGCCCTGGTTGAACTTTTCTAACCAAATCAATTGTCAAACAGTTGAGTTTAGATCGAATAAATCATTGAACAAACACGTCCCGGCAAGTCACTGCTGAGTAAACAATTCTCAAGCATTACGTCATGAAGTCACGTTCAAATTCCACACATCTCGTATTTCTGTCACGCTATGGTCGGCTGTTGATGATTATTTGATCTATCATGTTGATATTGTTTATTTATTTGAAATCCTATCACCGATTCTCCATAATGCCTGTGTTTAAACAATCCTGATTCCTTGTAGTAGGTGGTTTCAAGGATTTTAAAGCGAAAAAAAAACAATACAAAGTTCAGAGAAAAAGATATAGACCTGAAATTGTAGCCTCAGTGTGGAATGTAAAGTGGACTGTAGAATGTAAATGTGGACTGGACTGTGCATATTAATAGACTCTAGATTGTATATTGTGGATTGCTAATATAAAACTCTAAAATGAAAACCGGGTGGAAAATGAGACCAAACGAGCCAGTTTCGAAGCCCAACGGGCTCCTTGTTATTTTTAGTGTAACTGGAAATGAAAAGTTTCAAACGGTATTTTACAGTGCGGCGCCCAAAAGTGTGACCACTTTTAATTAATTCGCATTCTTTCGTGCCGATTATCCAATCAGAAGGCGAAGTTTGTTACAGCCAACTGCAAGAACAAAATCAAGGCAACATGTTACGAAGGCAAAATTACCATTTTTGGACGCTGAACTTTGGCGTTTTTGGCCTCGAAAATAACACCGAAATGCAAAATGTTCAAGGTCAAATTTTGGCAAATCGACATCAGCTTGTGCGACGTCTCAATTTAATCAGCTGTAAGAACGCATTTTCCACGGCCAGAAGAACATAATTGCAAATATTTATTTCTCCTACAATTATCATTGGTGATTCAAAACTATCCTGAGGTAATCCGATGTATTTATGTTCTATTTATGTTCCGTATGTTTGGCTATTTTTCTGTATAGTAACGTTAAACCGCCGCGCGATCTCGGCGGAGTTACAACCACTGAATTAGAGCTGATTCATAACACTCGTGTGTTTCGCTATTTGAAAACAATGTTCTTCAATTCCTGCGTCAAATAAAAAGAAACTTTTTTCATTTTTCAATGAGGACCATGCTGTTGCAGCAAGCTAGGAAGTTTTTGCAAAATGCCCATTTGCACAAACACAACTCCACACCTGATACTTCGCCGGTTTCACAGACGTGGGCATAGATCATCTTTTCATGTTCGGAAGTTACAAACTAATGAAATGCTATCTGTCACGACTGAAAACAAAATTTATAAGCCCTCTGAAAACTGCGAACTTTATTATTTCAAATTATAGCTATTGCCAAATCAGTAGAATCAGCAGAATCAGATTCTCGGGAAATGCTCTGAACTTGTTATTTTGCTCGTGCTGAGTTGGAATAGGTTTGTACGTAACAATTATCCACCACCTGACTGAAACTCACCGAATATCGACCAGCCTGGGTACACTGAGGTAAGGTTTGTATTTCGTTTAGGGATTTTGTTCAGGGAAAAAACACTTTATATTTTGAGCGAAAATTTGTAGTCGCTCACTGCAGCGGTGACCCGCATCTGTCAGCACGCTCAATTCACTTCTATAAACGGCCGTAAAAATATAAACAAAAGCCCCATAATATAAATTTCATGTGGAAATAAGCAAAGACATCGTTATATCGGCTGTTGAACTTACTTTATTCAGCTTTATCGTCGACTATATGATCTGAGCAGTAGCATGAAATTCTTCACAACAAAATCGCGTTGAGCGGATGTCGAAGCGCACGATTTTCCCGCAACAATTCCCATTTTGGAGTTACAAATTTAGTCTAGCGTAGAATTTCAAAGTTAGAAACGGAAAACTTGACTTGAAAGATCGTTGAAGGTAAGGCCCCGAAGCATTCTTGAAACAGATGTCTTTTATGTTCCCGCATCTTCTTCGGCTTCTGAATTCTTATTGGCTATCGCACGAAAGAATACGCATAAATTAAAAGTGCTCTCATTTGATTGGATAATTGCACAAAAGAATGCGAATTAATTAAAAGTGGTCGCACTTTTGGGCGCCGCACTGTAAAAGGGAGATGGTCAAAAGTTTACAAAAGAGGTCGTCGGGGTCAACTACATGTATAAAGATCAAATGAGCAACAGGACTACATGTACATATCTTACCTGGATCTCCTTCTTCTTGGAGATTGTGACCTGTAACAATATAAATTTAAATATTATACAAATTGGGCTGTGCTGAGAGTTATCCAGAGTGTATCTAAATAAATTAGGTATGAATTAGAAATATCTTTTATTTTCAATGTTTTATTCTAGCTTCTTCAGTTGGCAGACCTGGTTATCAACTTTAATTCAGCACAATATACAATTCATTACAACGACAAAATTATTACAAACTTGTTACAAGAAAGACAGGAAGCGTAGTGTAAATTTACCTTCTATGTCTTCTTGGGGAAGGAGATCTGAAAAATTGAGGGAAATATTGCTAAATTATTAAATTATTGTACATGGAATATTTATATCACAGAGCAATAGATACATGTATGTTGTAGCCTGCAAGCAAGCTCTCAGGCCCGGGTTTGGGGGAGGGGGAGGGGGAGGGGATGGGGGAGGGAAAGGAGCAAGAGCTGCGTCTCCAGTGTCTTCATTTTCTGTGGGGGCATGACCCTGACCCCCCTAGATACTCATGCCCCTTGGGCACTTGAATACCAGGTGCCGCCTACTTTCAATTTACAGCCAGGTAGTCTAATTTCTCTGGAGAACCCTGCAGAAGTTTGAATGTCTCCGCTGAAAAAGTCTGCGAAAAAATGCTGATTGGTTGAGATTTAATTTGATGATGACGTCATCATCCTTTTTGCGTCCTGATCAGACAAAAGAGAGCAGAGAAGATTGTATTCATAAAGCGTGCAAAAATTTTTTTGAATATCTGAAGTTTCCTGTGGAATTGAAACCGAGCGACCTCGAGCAGTTGAAGCACTTCTTAAGGTAGCGATGTCCTCGCTGTTTTACCTATGGGCAATGGCTAAAGCTTTAAATTTCAACTGTTTGTGGCTGCAAATATTGAAAGGAGGCAGCATCAAACAGTGTTGGTTGTCTGTCCATTACAAAGCATCATCGATGACCAGGTAGCAGAAGCCAGAAGTATTGGAATGTCAGCAGCTTCTGTTGCCGATGTATTTAATGAAGAATTATGATCGGCAAAGTTTCAGCTTTTGTTTGGGTCAGCTGAAAAAATAATCGACGTGGACTGTTACATGTCTGTTTACATTAATGCTCGTTTTTGGTTTGCGCTGATTGGTCAGATTCTGACAGCTTGGACAGCGGGGAGCCACGGGAAGTATTGGCGGCAGCATTCAAATTTCTGAGACATTGTAGCAAGCTCTCGCCCTCTGCCCCCCCAAACCCCAAACCCAAGCCCAGGCTAGATATGTTGTGGTTTAAATTTCTTTTTGGTTTGAAAATTTTGAAACCAGTTTGATTTTGGTTTTCCTTTGTCACAGTACAGATTAAGGCAAAGGCAAGGATTAATCACTGCTCGGGTGATCTAGTGATTAATGCCTGATGTATTTACCATGTTTTTAAATAAAGATGATGACGATGATGATGAAGATGATGATGTGGCTCACACAAATCTGCAGGTCTATGCACGTCTAGGGGTCCCTGCCTCCCCCCCCCCCCCCCCCCCAAACGGGGCCCCAGGTGCACATAGCTGGATAAAAACTTACTGTCTTACACTGTATGTCAGTCAGTACCTTGAAAAAGATCGATGCCTTCGTCGTTTTGGTGACCTAGATCGACTGCGTCTGCGATCTGAAGACAACAACAAATTAGAATCAAGGAGAGCTCGCATACTCTTAAGCTTATATTTATTTATTTATTTATTTATTTATTTATTTATTTTAAACGTCTTGCAGTGATGGGTATCCCCTTTGGTAGGACTATAAATTTATGTAGATATGTAGAACAGAACTTATTGTGACTTACCGCCATCTTTCCTTCTTTCTCTAGATCTTGATCGACTACGTCGACGTTCTGTGAAAACTAATAAGGCAAAAAGCTAGTCATTTTGTAAAAGGAATCGAAGGTAAAACAACACGTTTATTCAGCTCCAAAGCAATTTACCTTGGAAACGTTCGTTTGAAAAGCTTACCTCTGCCACGTGGAGAACGACTCCGACTTCTGGCCATAGTTTTTATTACCTTTTCAAAGTTCTTGACATAAGTTAAGTGTGTTTTAAACACCGAATGAAAGAAGTAACTTCTTTAAAAGGAACTTTTTCAGAACGTGAATTTTGCTTTTGGAAGTAGAATGCAGACTCATATTTTTGGCTAGCGCTTCCTTATGTGACCTCATGCGTGCGCCTCAGTTTTGTTGACTTTATGCTGGATTTCGATCGTTGGCGCAGAATTATCTTCCGGTCGACCACAGGCACCCCATGCTTCCGATTTGATGTCGCATCTCGCAGTCTCACGATTTTATCAACTCGAGCTCCAACTATACTAGAAATACGTGTCTCGCAGAACCTCGCGAAGCTCGGGGGAGGATGCACTGCAAAATTTTAGCGATGTGGGCCTTTTTGAAGTTTGTGAGTGCTATCTCCCAAAATTAACCTGTTCCCTTTACATACTTCTGTAGCTGTTGTTCTATGTACTGTGTATCAAATAATTGCTAATTCAATTCACTATTCGCTTGAATGGTTGAGATTGCAGGAGTTAATAGGATACAGGTCATGAGAATTACGAAATTGATTACAAAAGTTAAACATGACTATTCAAGATGAAGCAACATATTCTTTGCAAATATCATAAGCAATGTATACGAGAAAATCAATAATGATCAATTTACAGCATGTACTAAGACAATAGTTTCCAGTGTTTGAGTACTAATTTTTTATATTGAAAAATATCCTCTTATGATCTGCCTGTCAGTTGTTCAGCTACTTGAAATCTTTTTTCTTTGCAAAAGGTAGATTAAAGAATAATTTATGGAGGGTTGTATATAAGCTTAAGATTACTTGCCCTTAAATGTAGGTTGTTTCAATTGAAGAGCATTAAAGAGCGGATTAAAGTGCGGTGATTTGAGCTAGATTTCTTAATCGTTCTTCTTCTTTGAGCCTTTCCTGTAATCAGTGTTTGCTCTCGTTGCGTCTATAAACAGAATCATTTTGTCTAACACTTCCAGTCGGTGTCGCCTCTTCTGATCGGTTTCGTTCAGAATTCTAATGGAGGCATTTGGTCAGGCTGTTCGAAGTCTTTGTAATCGATGCTGTCGTTTCTTCGTTGCTCGATCGCGTTGAATTTCAAGTCGCCGTGCTCGCTCCAGCGGAGTTTCGGTGGTTAATATTCTCGAGAAAGGATTTCAAGCCACTTGTTCAATCCAGCGTTGTTGTATTTGCTGTTCTTTCTCATTTGCATCAAAAATTGGTCGTGTTTAAGGACGGTGCCACCTAATGGCAAGGTATTTTGCCAGGCTTTTGACTATGCGGCAAAAGTAGATCTTAGCAGGGGCTATTGGAATCCAAAGAGAAAATTGGGGGTAACCACGCATTTTTCGGAGATAATTAAGCTTCAATCTTGAAAAAATGCTGACATCAGCATTTTTTCGAAAAAAGGAAAAATAGATCTTTCTTCGCGGATTTCCTTAGAATTCACCTTTACATACACAAAAACAACAATAATTCTAAAAATCTCTAAAACACATAACGAATGGTAACACAACAACTACTGTTTATATGTTTTAAGCTACAAAATCATCACAACGGAGCCATTATCGGCCCTGACAGCTTTCCCACGTTCGCCAAAAATACAGTCTAAATAACTTTTGCCCACAACAAAAAATTAATTGCGTGCTTAATATGCTTACCACTTTCATTTTATAAGATAAAAAGTAGGGGTCACCACGCGTTTTTACAAGTTATATTTAGATGTTTTCAACTTTTACGGAAACGTTTTCGGGGTCCGCGACATTTTTTTTCTATGCCCTCCCTGGTAAGTTAAATATTGTGCGTGTATTTTTCGGGGGCATGCTGGGATGTCCACTTGACGGCTTACCGTTCAAAACTTTTTATACTTTCAGGCACAATGAAAAGACAAACATTGTTTTGAGAAACATTTTTCGGGGATTGCAAGGTCAAGCAGTACAGTAAAGGAGTAAAAACGCAAAAATCGGTTCACTTCCATTGATCTACAGTGGATCTACGGATATAAGCTTATTATGTTCCTTCGAGCACAAGAACTTTACATTGTGTGCATCTTCTTCCGATCCATTACCAACTTGAAAACATCAGTGCTATATCGAGGTGACTGGTCGGCTGCCGAAAAACTCTAGATTGGCAGGTTAGTCTTTTAACGGTTATTTGGAGTCAAAAAAATATTTGTCGAAAAGTGCTTGAGTTGTGCTATTTCATTTGGCCGCGTGTTTACCTATATTTTTCTTGTGAAGCTCCTGTTGTTTTCATGGATTCTCTGATAACTTTGGAAAAAAATAAGTCGGTACACCGTAATATCAGAAAAATCGTGAAATAATAAAACACTTTTTTACCGACGTCTACGGCTTTATTTGATCTAAATAGATAAGATGGATTTCTTGTCAGTTTATCATGGCACGTTTTTCGCCTATCAAAATTTGTTCTGATGCAAAGAAGTTGAGAACTGACACGATGCGACTTCGAAAAACATCACTTGCCTATAATAGAGCCATAAAGGAAATCAATTGTACCTAAATGCACGAATGTGTTTACGAAAGATTACACTAAAAACCATGCTTGCCAGCAATCGAGGGAGGGAAGACTTTAGCCAGATGCTTCGCGGCTTTGGAGCGGCCAGTTTTCTTTACTTGCTTCAGCCTTGTTTTTATATCTTAGTCAATTGTCAAAAACGGTCTTTTTGAAAACACTTTGCTCATCTCAATTCTCCTTTTCGACATTTGTTTGCTTTAACTGGAACAGTTGTTTTTCTGCTTTTGTTATATACTTTTTTTTTATTCGCGAAAATGGCCACTGGCAAAAGATTTTTGCAGATAAACAGAAATTTCAAACAACGCGAGTTTGGCCGCCAAAACAAAAACTTGTGCTAATTGGAAATAACAACATGCCAGCCTTTCCTTGGATTTTATGCCTTGAGGATGCTTGTTTTATATATATAAAGAAAACACTAGTCTGGTTTGACTTGAAGTTTTGTTGAAATTTTGAATGGAGAAAAGTAGCCAATGTAAACAATCTTCGTAAAGAAAGGCAAAACGTACGCGTTCTGCTGATCGAGGCGGCATCGCCAATTAGCTCAAAATAGTTTCATTACCGAGGCTCTGTCGTTTACAAAATAGAGAAAGAATTTAGCAGTTTTAGGCTGCAGAAGGTTTATAAACACATTTTCATAGATTTTTGAGAACTCTATTTATCTTGTAAGAGCCAGGGAGTGGGCGGAACTTAGCCTTTATCTCGCGCGTTCGCGTTTAAAAATAACCAGTGTCTCGCGCGACTATCGCGCAATGCATGCGCAGAACGTATGCGCAATAACAATAGGTGGCACCGTCCTTAACCGAGAGCAGGGGGGGTTGGAAGCATATCCCATGATGCAACGCAACGAGTTACCGGCGACATTTGAAGCGAATAAACAAACTTTTTGTAAAATCTCATATTTCGGTGATTTTGCCGGTAGTCTCATTTTATGGTTTTAATTATGGGAGACTTGGGAATCAGAGAATATAGTTCGTTGGTAACAGAAAAGAACTACAATGCAAGAATTTCATTTATATTTCTAAGTTTAATCCTCGTTTCTCGTCCTTAGAAAATATTATTTTCCGCTCGCAGGAAAATGGCGATCATCCCCGAAAATACCAGGAAAGTGCAGTTGTACCTCCTTCTTAATCGAAGCATCACTAGCATTTTAACATTAATAACGTATTCCTTAATATCATAACGACTTAAAACATCAGATCCCTCCAGATCCCTCCAGGTTTTTCAAGCTGAATAACACCATCAAAGTGTGGGTACTTTCAGTCAATGCTTTGAATTGACTGCGAGCTGATTTAGGAAATTCGCGCACGTTTGCAGAGTTGAATATGGAAATTCTTTGAGGAATAAAACGAATTTAGACCGAAGCAAGTTCAAGTAAAGGAGTATAAAAAGGGTTACATTGTATTTCCAAAAGCCGTCTTGAACAAAGGATAGCGGAAAAAATCTTGGTAAATGCATCAGTGCTGAAAGCTCAAATCAGTACAAAACACGCAGCAAAATTAAATATATGCGCGCGCTATATCGCGCGTACAAGCTAGCTGTACGCGTCAGTTACAGTTTTTCCTGTCGTTGACATCAGAACTACTGTGTCTAGCTAAAACCGTGGATAAAACAAATAGCTATAAAGAGAAGAACTTTTTTCTCAAAGGTTTTCAGTTTTTTAGAGCACTTATTTGGTTAACACAGTGCAAGAGTGTCGTCATATGCGTGGACAAGCAGTTGGATGCCCTCGCTATCTCATTCTCGCTCTGGGCAGCGCCTCTTTCACAGGATCGATACTAGCTAAAACTGTAAAATTAAAAAAAGTGTACTCTCGATGATCCGGCTGGATTCGGCTGTAATAAGTAAAACTATACACGACGGGATAAAATCGATAAAGTAAACCTTACTTTAGGAACCCAGCTTTCACTTTACAGAAGGACCAGAGTTAACTGAAAGTGAAGAAAAATCATTCTACTTCATTCTGTATAATAATGAAAACAAACGAAGCCATAGGAAAGAAGGTGTTGGGCTTCCACGTGAAGCTACGTGAATGGTCACACTGTAGGATTTCAGTCATCCGTTAATACAAATAACAGAGGAAAAAAAACCTCCACTAATAGGGGACACCTAACTACACTAAAATTGCAAGTTAAAAATCAAAGTCCACAAAAGATTTAAGCTTTGATTCTAAAAAAAAATTGGCTGAATTGAATACTTCTAAAAATAAACAAATATCCTATTTTAGACTGCAAAGTAATCTCTTTTATCTTATATCATCTGTTTACTCATTTGATTACTCATTAATTAGTTGGCAAAGTTGCCTTGTATTACATCAGCCGCGTCGAACATACATTTCTCCTGCTGCGAAAAAACGATAAAAACGTTTTCAGACTCGCGGCAGGTGCTAAGGTGCGTGGGAAAAATTCAGTCAAGCTTTGAAAAGTTTAGTTCGGTGTGAGTTAGTCTGTGAGTCTAAAGCGTGAAGAATCTTAATCAAGTGATTCGCTGTTTTTTTTTTCGCACAAATGGGAATGTTCGTTTTGTCTCTTCTGAATGCTATAATGGCATTACTGGTTGTTATCAAAGGTAAGGCGATGGGTTATAATCATGAAACCAGCAAATGTAACTTAACTTAGTTTTATGGTTATTGTTCACGCATGGTTAATTACGAAAGCAAGATTATTTACTGAAATAACATTGCATCGAAAAAAATCGGTTGTTTACGAGTCATTGAACGCTGTAAAGCTAAGAATATTGAATTCAGAAAACTATTCTCTCTGTTTCTACAGTAACTAGGAAGAAATATGAGAAAGAAAGGGCGCAGTTAAGTGACCAGCTATGCCCTGATTAGTTCAAGAAGGCAAGGTGACAGTCTGGGCTGTTGGTCTAAACTGAATGTATTTTAGTTGGCGTTCATGTATTCAAGGCTTAAAATTTTTGCCATAAAGCCGGTGAATAATAAAGGGAACATTTCATATACACTTGTTACAGTTAATTAGCTAGCTGTACTTGTGTTCCGAGAAATTGACGCAGTTAAGAGTATAGTCGCAAATATATTTCTTCTTACACCTTACAAGTTTTGTTTTCTCAATAAACTTGAAATATATGTTTAGAAATCTGTTTTAAATGTTGAACTTTACTGAGAGGTATAGAAGAAAACAATTTCCGTAATTGAATTTGGAAAATCATACACCTTAGAAATGTATTTTTAAATAATTTATTCCCGATTTGGGAAATTGAACGCATGATTTGTTTAAAGGCCATCTATGTGTTACCTCACCAACAAACACAAGAGCTAATTTTCGCTGAAGGTAAAAACAACCAAAAATAGGAACTTGAATAATTAATACAAAATGAATTGATAGGATGAACTTTGCCAAATCCAGTTGCAAACATTTCTTATACATCCACATCTATATAAGGCCCGTTAATTAAAGAATCAACATATAAAGAAATTAAAGGTTAATCCGATTAGTTTCATTGTGCTTAATCGAAATAATTGTGCTTAAACTTTCTGTGGTTATATTTTGGTATTATTCTATACCATCTTCAGACTCAAAGAAACATACAAAGCGCGGATTTTAAATACTAGAAGATAGTGCGACTATACTGCATCATTAAGTTTAAATTTAAGCCGAGGCAGTTCTGATTATTGAATCTAAAATTACCCACGGACAGCTTTATACGATCCTGCTGATTCAACTTAGTTGGAATCCCAATAAAACAATGTAGTTATTGACTACGTGGGAGAAGTAGCAGAGCCTAAGTCTAGGAGCCAATAGCACCGTGAGTTCATCATGATTATGGCCCAGGTATTTTTCCGTTCGGTATGGCCAACGAGCTATAAATTTCAGCCGGTGAATACTGACGGTAGTTTTTCATCACAAACCTTCTTAAGGTCGATCTGCTTGGAAAATTCTGAATTTACTTAATTGGTGAAAACATTATCTTCAACTTTTAATTTAGCGAATTTATAATTCATACTTAGCCCTAAGCATCACCCTTTTACTAAGATTTTTTACAACTTACATGTTTTTATAGTTTTTAGTGTATTGTGATATATAATTCTTAGAGTAATTTTGTAATTTTTTTATCTTTTTAACTTAGTTAGTTTTTAACCATTCAGTATTTAACAGGGCCTCACAGAATACCTCTACAATAGTGAAGTGAGCTCCCTGTATAAAGATTGTTATTATCAGCAGTAAAAACTATCTGTATGCTATACAGTTAAAAGGAACACAGGGCGCCAAGGCGTGACCTGTGCACCACCCAACCTCGTTCCCAGGGTCTCTCTTCTTCCCGCCCCCTGAAACGAGAGGGGGGGGGGGCGGGAAGAAGAGAGACCCTGGGAACGAGGTTGTGCACCACCTAGTGAGACTAGAGTTAAAAAATATTATACAATAAAAGGTAAAGTTATTATTATTATTATTATTATTATTATTATTATTATTATTATTATTATAAAGTAGCTCTTCGGACTATTCGCTAAGTCAGTTAAGATTTAAAACACGACAAAAGCCGCGTGAAACTACAAAACCGAGTTGCTACTTGATCCTCTTTAGTATAGTGTTTAATCGCTAAAAAACCGATCTTTTCGTGGGGCACCCGACGGCTTTTCACAACTGTCTCACGCGAAAGAATCGGTCTATATGGACAAGAGAGATGATCATGCTGCTGATTCCTGTAGAATTCAGCGAATCAACAAAGATATCCGGGCGATGGTAAAATAAAACAGAGTAGTATGTGGCTATTTTTCACAACGTGCATATGGTAGTCAAATATGTCGTTGTTTCTGTGCTAAGAATCAGTCAGCCGTAATCGGAGAGATGTATGACGGTTCATTATTTTTCTATACTAGCTTATACTCATACTGAGTCACTTCTCTATTAAAACGTCCTAAACGTATATAGCCGCACACATTACATGAGTTGTAAGTATTAAGTAAGTAAGTAAGTAAGTAAGTAACAACTTTTTTATAGAGGGGACACATAACAGTTTTCACTGACGAACCAATGACCCTCTATCTTAATATTTTACATGTTAAAATATAGTGCTATGTTGTCTTGGGGTTGTCGTACATTTAGATGGTGTAATAACTTAGTCGCATACAACGATTATGCTTATAGCAAACCTAAGCCTACGACACTAAACGTATCGTGTAAATCAAATCTACAACTTCTTTACAAAAACATGTCGTAGGATTTTGACAAATGTCTTGAGAGCCTACGACACATCGTAACCACGAACTTGTCAAAAAGCGAGCGAAGTTGTGTCATACAATTTGGCATAATTCGAGCAGCACGCACTGCAATGGTTGCATGCGACAATCGTAAACAAAAGTCGCAGTAGCGAATCTAGGGTTGGGGCCTGGGCCACCTTCTTATCTTGCAAAATGATAAGGTCTCTAACACTGATTTTCACTCGCCCCCCCACCCCCCCCCCCCCCCCCCCCTTTATTCACTACTGAATCCGCCACTGAGTCGTGCCGTCTAAATGAACCTTACCCTGTTTTAGGTAAAGAATTGACGTCAGTCGTTTCATCGCCATCTCCTACAAGAAGTAGCACAAAAAAGCTCTTTGAGTCTCCAACTACTATTTCTACTAAGGCGGATGTCATGCCAACACCAGATGCTGGTTTGGAAACAACTTCGGGTAATACAGCGTACCCTACTAACACCGCGCAGTTTCAGAATTTCCAAAACAAAGCGTCTATTACAATTCTGTGGCAAAATGCCGTAAATCAGTCTGCAACAGCAGATGTGTTATTGCAAGAACCATCTTCCACGGATCTTTTCCTGGAGTCACCAAACACTTTGGTGGGACAAGTTTCAGATGAGAATAGAATAGTTAACTCTTCAAGCCGAATCACAACCTTTCAATTACCTGCCAGTCAAGTCAAGACTCATCCGTCAAACTCGGCCATGGATGTCAGAAGAGTGTCATCTTCAACGAGATCAACTGACACTTTCTTCAATTCACTATCGTCCTTTCAAGAAACGCGTTCCAGTTGGAAATCGAAATCCAGCACAAAGTTTTCGTTACATCACCAGGAAACCGTCACCGGATCAACAGAAAATCCTCTTGGAGAGTCTTCTCATACTCACACACAGTCTTCAACGCCAGCCGTGTCATCTGCTCCTTCACGTGCAACCGCTGTTAGCATGGAATACTTTCCTTCAGTTCATGGCGTCAAACATACCCTGTTGTCGTCTTTCGATGCTTTACAGAGTAGAGACAAGCAATCGTTAATCGAACATGTTTCCATCTTATCATCGTCACCATCATCATCAAAATCAACAACAGCATCAACATCAACGTCAACGTCATCATCATCATCATCTACAACAACAACATCGGGATTACCATCACCATCACTATCACCATCATCATCACCATCACTATCACCATCTTTGCCATCGCAACTGCAATCCTCCTTTCAAGCACCTACCAGCCAAGTCAAGCCTTTATCCTCTTCACTACCGTTTCCGACTCATCCGTCAAACTCGGCCATGGATGTCAGAAGAGTGTCATCTTCAACCAGATCAACTGACACTTTCTTCAATTCTCTATCGTCCATTCAAGAAACGCGTTCCAGTTGGCAATCGAAATCCAGCACAAAGTTTTCGTTACGTCACATGGAAACCCTCACCGGATACACAGAAAATCTTCTTGGAGAGTCTTCTCATACTCACACACAGTCTTCAACGCCAGCCGTGGCATCTGCTCCTTCACGTACAACCGCTGTTATCATGGAATACTTTTCTTCAGTTCATGGCGTTAAACACACCCTGTTGTCGTCTTTAGATGCTTTACAGAGTAAAAACAAGCAATCGTCAATCGAACATGTTTCCATCTTATCATCTTCACCATCATCAGCAAAATCAACAACAACATCAACATCAATGTCAACTTCATCATCATCATTATCATCATCATCATCATCATCATCATCGTCACCATTATCATCAACATCAACAACATCAACATCAACATCATCATCATCATCATCATCACCATCATCATCATCTACAACAACAACATGGGGATTACCATCACCATCACCATCACTATCACCATCATCATCATCATCATCATCATCATCATCATCATCACTATCACCATCTTTGCCATCGCAATTGCAATCCTCCTTTCAAGTGCCTACCAGCCGAGTTAAGCCTTTGTCTTCTTTACCACCGTTTCCGACTTATTCGCCAAACTCGTTGACGGTGGCCATGAATGTCAGGAGAGTGTCATCTTCAACCACATCAACTGATACTCTCTTTCCTTCACGAACGTCGTCTACCGTGAGCTCCTCTATTAATCCAGGAAAAACGGTTTCGGTAACTGATACCAGAGTTCCAGAAAACCCCTCTACTTTTCAACCCTCGGAAAGACCCGAAGAACCCACTTCTCGAGAACCTGCTGAGGCTTTTGAAATATGGGCAGCAACTATAACAATTGAAAACATGGAATTCACTTCAGAATTAACAAATTCTTCTTCGAAAGCATTCAACGACCTGGCGAGGGACTTAAAGATAGTACTAAGTAACATTTTCAAGGAAATTCCTGGTTTTCGTTTCGTGAAAGTCGAGAGCTTTGAGAGCGGAAGCATCATATGCAGTTTCTCCATCCACACTAAAGTAGGATCTTTAGCCACAGCTAAAGAGTATAAAAAGGCCTTGATCGATGCAGCAAACACTGGAAAAACAGGGAACTATAATATAACCAGCGTCGAAATCAAAGGCAACGACTATGTGCAGGCGGTAAAAGGAGCTAAGCCTCAGGACAGGCAGGGCAAGCGCATTCATCCACTTAAAGTGGTCGGCGCCACCATCTTTGCCGTAGGGTTGATTGTGCTAATCGTGCTTTTTACCGTTAAGGTAAGAACTGGAAAACAAGATGAAAAACATTGGTAGAAATAACCCGACGACGCTTCCTGTGAGAATCAGTATGCTTACTTGTATCTCTTGAAGTTATTCATGGGTCATCAGTTATATACGTATATAAATGCTGTTGTTAATTTCCCCTGATTATTCCTCTGGGTGTTGACCTCCACCGCCCCCCCCCCCCCCAGGGGGATACTCTGTATATTTTTGGGTGGAGGCGTGGCGCTGGGACTCATCATCATCACAATCATCATCACCATCATCACCCTTACCCTATGCCAGACCACGTTCAGCTGATTTTACAACCCTATACTAGACTAGACACCGAAAATCCCGACACTATCCCAGACTTGCTATTTTAGAACAGTATCACTATAACAGTCCAATATATCAAAAACCATCTGTCAACAATGTTGCCGCGATAATTTAATTTCCGTTTAGGGATGGCTGTTTCTCTTCCGAGTTTCAATTCCTATTCTAGACGTAATTCTTCATACCCTATTTTAGACCAAACCCCTCTGATTTCTATACCCTATCCCCGACTAAACCTTTTAAAACCCATACCCTTCACAGCGGTACATACCCATATAGCTTACCTGTGAGAATAAACATCCGAGGTGTAGTCCGCTCAACTCCCTTCGTTTGCAAAGTTAAGCTAGGTTTTGGCGTGAGCTCGAATTATACGTTACAAAGTGCCACAAATTCATTACTATCATCCCCAATTGCCTCTGCATCTTTATCAGTGGAAAACGCAACAGCTCATTAAACGCTACTATAGACGAGAACGTTTTCTCTGTAAGAAGAGATATTAAAGTGGAACCCCGTTAATATAATCAGGCAATCACCAACGGGTCATAAAGTCGGAAAGTAATGTTTGGGACTCCAAAAGGTGATCGCTGGTCACATTAACGGGGTTTTCATGTAAAACGGACGGAGCCTTTGTTTTGGTCTGAAAGTAGGTAAGGATTTAAAGATGCGGACCGCGCATCCCCACCGAATATTTTGAGGAGTAATTTCTTCATTCGCCGGATTTTAGCATGTCTAAAGTTGTTTCTAACACGATTTATGATCTTCCTTTCTTTTTCAAACAGGCAGTCAGAAAGAGACGGCGACGACAGCGTGAAGGCTTTTTGAAAACCGGTGATGTTTATCCATTAAACGAATTCGATGTGACGGTTAACACTGAGGGCGAAGAAAGAAAACCAGCATTACAAAAAATGACAATGCCTCACAATGAAGCTGATGAAGAACTAGATGAAGATGCCAACGAAATAACACCATTTTATAAACCTGGCTATGTCCAAGCGTAAATTAACGGCCGATGATTACTAAAGAGATGGGCAAAAATTAAAATAAATATAAAATTTTGCAGTGCAAGAGAACAAAGCGAGCAAAGCATAAGAGCAAGCAGCTGTAAAAAAATAACAACCTAGATCCTTGCGCTTGTCATTACGTTATACTGTGATATGACGGGTCTTGTAACAGGCTCTTGGCCACAGTGCTCATGCAAAGCGTAAAATGGTTTAACAAAGGATTTTTTTTCAACAATTTGGCTCATTCTCGTTTTGCTTTTAGAACTACGCAGTCTTGTGTACCTCTTTATGTCATTTAGAAAGAAAAAAAATGTCAATTTACAAGCGAGCAGGTTTCCTCTGAGGCAATTTTTTTTTTTGCTGTCCCGGTTCAGCAGCCTGGCTGGCCAGGTATAAAACGCGATTACATGGAACATTTTCAGCTCGCTACCGGGATCCCGGCTAACCGGGCTGGCCCAACTCGGCAAAACCGAGCCAGCTCTAAGGGGTCTGGATCCTAGCTTCAGGCGCTATGAATTCTGGGATTGTTTTAAGGGTCAAAAAAAAAAAAAAAATGCGAAATTAGAAAATAATACAAACTAACAGAAATGAAATTTCGCCACACGTATATGCAAAACATTTTGACCGAGGACGGAAGAAAGGAAAGAACCTATGAAGAACCTCTTAGATGATATGCACGACTTTCAGCCGTTTGAGGGAGTTCGGTTTTCAGATCCTCCTCCCAATAACGCGAAGGAACGCGGGTGCACAAAACGGCTGGAAATCGAGCCTACTTTATAAATAGATGAGGTACAGTAAATTCTTTGGCGTTTGCTGTTAGGTAGCCTAGCTGCTGGTATGGTTGAAACAATGTTTTCTTTAGTTTATATCCTTTGCCAGCTTTGCCGCTGTTTTGATCTAAACAATTCCTTGTTTGCGCGGCCCTCCGTCCCCTTTTTTTGATTTTTTTTGATTTTTTTTTTAAAAGAATTGTTCCTTAATAAATCTTTCTACAAATTATACATTCATCCTATACACGTCAACCAATGTGTAGAAATTTGAAAGAATCAATTGACTCTAGAGTAACATCACATGGCCTGAAATCGGACAATAAACAAACCAAGTTAAAAGGCCTAGTTATTGCAAATGGGCTGTCAGGATAAACTAAAGGGCATTGATGGGAGGGGTGGGGAGTTTAAAGTGAAGGAGTTGAAAGGTGGAGGAGCGGCAGGGGTAATTTGCCGAACACCGAACATTGTTCTCACCCTTAACAGTAAATAAAAGCTAACCAATTTGAATCAGTGCTTAACCCTAAATACTGTTAATCAGTGCTACAGTATTCAGGGTTAAGCACTGATTCAAATTGGTTAGCTTTATTTACTGTTGTGGGTGAAAACAATGTTCGACATTCAGCGTTCGGCAAATTACCCCTGCCAGTGGAGGAGGAGGGGTCAACAGTAATTGATCCAAATTTACTCCATCAAGATAAACATATGTAGTATTATGTGTTTAAACTTTTTAATCTGTCACTTAACATTTCACACAACTTTTTAATTATAAATTATCAACACTTATTCAATAATAATTACAGCTCTTGTACATTGTAGCTAATGCACCAGGGGTAGCGGGGGTACTCCCGACAATTTAGGATAGGTGTGTGCCGCCAAGGTTCTCAAACCCTGACCCTATTTAAGGGTAGAAAATCGAGATTTGATACCCTTTTTTGGGCCTAGTTTTAACAGACCAGATCTTTTTATAATTTATTTTAGTATTACATTAAGCATTTTTTTCATTTTACAACAAAGTCAATAAAACTACTAATAATTTAGTCCTATCTGCATTTCCCGCATTTCTGCTGTTGTTTGTTTACATTAATTCTGCTGATGCTGTTTGTTTACATATTTACTTTCAACTAGCTATAAGTTAATAATAATATTATATTTAACACTAACTCATAAAATTGTGAATGTCAAATATATTTCTACAACAGTTATTATTGTCACAGGTTACTCATCAAATTTGAGTAAGTGTTGTTCCAAGAATAGAGCAGTTTTCAATTGAGTGTTGAAAGTAATTACACAATTGCTTTGGTTTCCATTGCTACACTTTGTGATTGGCTAAAAAATCTTGCACCACTTTCTCGACCAATCAGAAGTAAAACCAAAACCAATTGTGACTTGCTCGCACGCCTTTTCCCGTGCTTGGTGCCGCCGACATGTAATTGCTTCGAGCTCTGATTGGTTCATTGGATTGTTTACGACTGCTGTGATTGGTCAGAGTAATTACTTTGGTTTTGGTTTTGGTTTTACAACACTCAATTGAAAACTGCTCTAAAGGTTAAGCCCTTTAATGTCATTGGTTACAATCAACATTCCAGAAATATTTTGGATGTTGGTTTTATTAGCCACACTGTATACATTTATGGTCATTTATGCATTCATTTAACCACTCATTACTTTGTACATTGACCATAATTATTTACACTGGTTCAATTAGCTGCTACTGTCAAAAGGGTCATTTAATTTAGTATAATATATTTCTATGCAAGTTCTTAATATTCAAATTCTGTTACATTAATTGCATGTATACAATCATATTATAATAATATTATGTAGCTGAAAATTTAATGATACATAGACTATGAGACCCTGTTGGATTAAATTCCGACAAGCGAAAGAGATGGCATCCAATCAGTGACATCAGCAAAGTGAAATGACGATGATTGACAAGAATATAATTTCTGCAAAGTTATGAACTGGTGCGATACACATACTTCATGAAATGACAAGGGTTGAAATTCGGACTAGAGACATGCAACCCCCTGCCTAAACAAGACCTCATCTACAAGAAGTAAGAGGCAATTTAAAGGAGCTACCGGTATTGCCATGGTGATTTTGAGGTTTTGGGGTCAAAACTGACCCAAACTAAAACTATAGGAACCTTTGTCTGTACACTAAATGCTCAGTAGAACATTAAGAGTAAGATATCAAATGAATTCTCTAAGAGAAAATAAACCATAATCAGAGTTTCTGCAAGTTTTCCAAGAGAGCTGAAGTGATGAACTTGAAAAAAATTAGCCCATTTTTTTTATGCAACCCATTTCCATCATGGCCATCTGCAGCCCAAGACACTTATCTTTAAGCCCTTGCCAGAGTAAATTCCGACAGGCGACATGACCCAAAAAGTAGCGACAGCACGTAAAATGAAATCGCGACAAGAGACAAATGTTCGTTCAATTTCCGACAGCAACGTGAAAGATTGATAAAACACCGACACGAGACATTTTAAAATTCAGACAAGCGACACGTGTCCCCCCCCCCCCCCCCCCCCTCCAGCATGGCCTCATCTTTGCTCTTAGAGCACTTTTTAGTATAATAATTCTAAACAAAACTGAACCCTTATTTTTGGGTTTTCACTGATATAGTTGCTGTAAATGTGACTGTTCACTGATATAGTTGCTGTAAATGTGACTAAATGCTCTGTTGAGTAATATAAAAACTGGAGCACCACATCTCAGGCTTGGGTTTTTAAACCAGGGTCTTGATCGGTGTCTTGGCAATATGACCATTCGCAACTGCTAATTTGACCATTCGCAACTGCTAATTTTTGGTGGTTTTTTGGTTTTGCTCAAATTGGAAATTAAAACAAGCTGGGGAATTCAAAATGTTGTTATTATATTATAAATTGGAGCATTAGCCAAATATGCCCCCCCCCCCCACCCCCCCACCAAAAAAAAAAAGTAAATAAATAAATAAGGCAAATCCGAGCAAAACAAGATGGTGCTAACAGATTGAACTATGAATAATATTGAACTCTCAGATGCTAACAAATAATACTTCAGTTCACTCCAAAGTATTGAGTTGACTGAGGATTGATGTATGGATGAATAGGAACCTTAATCCCATCCCAGGTATCCAATTCGTTTGAGCGCTGATTATAGATCACAAGTTGTTTGAAATCCAAATCAAGGTAAAACAAAAGCAAGTCTCCACACTGCCAGTTGCTGATTGTGCTGACAATAGCAGATGATTTAGGGTAGTATTTCTTGCCATCACTCCAACGCCAGGTGCGATAGCCATCTGTGACACCAACTTCAAATGGTGTTGAGTCAGAGGATCTTCTCAGTTTGTCAGGTGCTAAAATTCGAACTTGCCAAGAATGCCAACCATGTTTGAACCAACACCCTGTTAGTGACTCCTTTCCTTGGTCATAAACTTCGGGTGGAAGAACAGCACACTGAGGGTCTAGAATATAAAATGATGAATCCACCTTCCAGCGTATCGGCTTGTCTCTGATGAGGTGTCCTCCCACTGAGATCTGTATAGTATGTGTGCCTTGCACACTAGGGCAGTATGAGAAAGTGTGATTGTCAGTTTTGCTGCCCATCATAACATTCTTTGGCACATTATCACCAGGGGGAATGATTTGCACTTTTACCAGGTTTGGACCAACTTTGTTTGCCTTTGTTGGCCCATCCAATGTCATGACAACAAAGTAGGCCCTCTGTTGACATCTGGAAGTAAAAATCTCGCCACTCTTTGCTCCGAGCATGCTCAGAACATACTGACCACCGTCCTGAATGTCTTTATCGCTTACACATGCCATCTTGTCAACAATGGCATCAACTTCCAAGGATTTGTCAACTTCGATGCAGAAATTATTAGTGCGGCATGGTTCCCATTGCAAAGCAACCTCATTTAAATCCAGCAGACCTGTAAACTGGTTTTTCATAGTTATGACTTCAACGTCTGACATATGACTCAATGCCTGTTCAGTGTATTCTATTCCATTCCTTATTTCCGCCAGAGCAAGGTTTAAGGTTTCCTTTTGATGTTCAAGCTGTTGAACTTTCTTGTCACACAACATCGCAACATCTCTCTTTAGCTGGGCTCGTTTACGTTCCAAGGTTTTTATATTTTGATCAATTAAGTAATCAATTTCTCTTTCTGCCTCCGATGCTCTCATCTCCACTTGCTTCTTCATTTCTGAAACCCAAAATATAGAACCACGAAGACCAGAGAGCTTTTGCTTTGTACTGTTCAGGCTCTCTTGGATAGCTTGTCGCTCTTTAGCACTAGCATTTGTAATAGAAAGGTACTTGTGATTTCTGTGCCCTTCTCGAACAACACAGTTTCTGCATACCATATCATTGCAAGTTTGACACAAGAACTTCACAACATCTGTAGGATGTGCATTACAGCATGGACCAGGCATTGATGTCGCACCTGCAGGATTTGTTGTCTCCATTGTGTCTGGGTTACAGTGGTACTGATTTGCTTTCGTTATGTCAAAAACCTAAATAATCTGGCATCTGTTATAATTAGTCACTCAACAAACCTGCCAAGATAAAAGATAACTATTATGCTTTATGAGGTTCTAAAAATGCAAACAGTAAGGCTGCTAATATCCTGTATTAGGCTGTGTGATTTGACAGTTGACTCACTGTTTTGTACTACTTGCTTAGTCAACAAGCATTATCGAGCAGAAGAGTACAAACAATTGTCTCAAAAACAGTAACGATATAAACATGATATTTTTGCAGAGCTCAGAGGCTGTTACCCTAGCTTAGCATTTAATACAAAGGAAACTTGTTTAAAGAAGATTTAAAATGACCTCCAATAAGCTGAGATTATGATAGTCACTGCTGGCTGCCCTTTCTATATTAGCTATGCTGAAAATGTATAGTTTCCAGCTTAATCCTCTTCAATAGCTGTATAATTTTTAGGTTGTTTTCACGGCAGCCATGTTGGTGGTCAAAAACAAAAGAAATCGTTTGCATAAAAAATAATATAGGGATAATAATTTAATTGTTATCTGACCTCCAACACGATGTGGTTGATGTTGTGCAAAGAACCAATTAATTATAATAGACCAATTCGATTATATTGTGATGTCTTGATGGCATAGCATGCAATTTTGAGAAATGTATGTTTTAAATTTTTTTTTGTAGAATATGTGAATTCAAAGAAAACTAATAAACTTCAGCTTTGAAAAACTGAACGCGGAAGTGGACGGACGAAAAATATTTCAACGATGCGATCCACTCTAGCTCGTCGACTAGTCGTTCCCTTGTTTATATACAACAGTTACTGTGCAAGTGCCATAACATTAAAAGTTTTCTTGCTCTAAAAAAAATTTCTGGCCTCTGTAACATTCTTTGTTACCTTGGTCAGCTTTCGTGATGCCTGAAGTAGAGAGAGATCACCATTTTACAAAGTAAACAACGTCGATCTTAGATTAATCATCGCAATAATAGATGTCATAGTCCATTTCAGTTTTCCCTCGGGCAAGTTGAAGGGCAATTGAAGTGCAATATAATATAGTATTGGGTAGAAATTAAATCAAAGAAGAAAGGAAGATATCTTACTCAAAAAGATGAACAGCCTTCTTCTTTCGTTGTCGTGATGAGCTTTCACTTAGGGATTGGATCGTCGCCAAAACGTCTGCGACCGAAATTAAAATTACGACTGAGGTGAATGACGTCGACAAATATCACTTTTCCTCAACGCATATGGAAATGGAATCAACTGACAAATTTCGCTTATTTTCGGTTAGAAAAGTTATTTTAAAAGTTCAACAAATACAGTGTTGGAAAGTAAATTGAGGTTTCGATGATATCGGATATTAATTTGAACGTGCCCCGGCCCGCACACACCCCCAACACTCCCACGTATACCGATGAATAGAATTTCAGAAGCTTTCGATTCTCCTAAAGAACAAACTACCTATGAGCATCACCAGGCGAAATAAAACAATTATTCATTGTCCAATTTTAATAAAAGCGAAATAAAGACAGTCGAATATTATAAATAAACTTAAAGATCATTAAATAAGCACTTGTAAATTTCAACCTCTTTCAATGGACGAGCAAGAGTTCGATGTTCACAGCTGTGTTGATAATTTGTTTGATAGAAATTGCTAGGAGTCCTAACTTCACTGGCCTGATAATTTGGGTATTTAAGAGACACCATGAATCGAAACTCTTTTCGATGTCAAGTACATAAGCTTAAGCTTAAGCTTTTCTCCGGTTTTGAAATGGATGTGAAAATATGTGCGAACTTGAAAACAATAGCGGAATTGCTTCGTTGCACTTGAATTGAAGGTAACGACGATTTTTACTTATTGATTATAATTCGTGCCTTGCCAAAAGTACAAGTTCAATTAAATGTTTGTTGTGAGTCTTCCTTCCTTTACTTTTCGTTCAAATTTTTGTCGAACAATTCAGCAAAGAAAATATCATTGACAGGATTCGACGCTCAGGTCACATGAAAAACTTAAGCTTAATATGAAAACAACACTTAAAGTCAAGTTTGCTTCCTTGCACACAGAAAACCACGACTGAGCATCAAGAAAATTGAAAGAAAAATAACATTTACTTACAGTTAAAGAACTGGCTGTTTTTCACTCCAACGCGTTACCTATTGCAACTTCGTGACCCCACATAAAAATATAAATATAAAAGTAACTGATCAATATCTTTTTAGTAGCTGGGGACTGGGACAGAGTTGTTTGTTTAGGGCCGGGGAAGCGGCTGGAGACTGAGCCTAGGGAAGGGCCGGGGAAGTCTTGTTTTGAGGTTCTCTGAAATGTATGTAAACTACCTAAGTGTCGGGAAATGGCCTTGTGTTCCTAGAGCGGACAAAAGCCGCCAAGAGAACGTGGCTGAAAGAAGATCAGCTATAACATCGTTCTTGAAAAGCCCCAATAATGAGGAGGCTCAATTAAGTATGTGTTTGTGTATATATTGCTGGTGAGAAAACGTATTTGATATGGATGTAGCCCCTTTTTAATTCTACCCGTTATGACTTGTTCTTAATGAAATACAGTCAAATTTGTATTGTCCTTATTGACAGAAACACTTCTTATACTACTTATAAGCTAAAGCCTGATTTTGTCAGTCACTTGAACTGAATTTTTCTGAATAAGAAACCTTTCAAATGTCTATATTACCGGGAGTTTTAAATGCCAAAATTTAGCATGCTGGTTCTTTGGGACACTGTCCCGCGCCGGCTGAAATGTGCGTGTGAAGTGCCAACTAACATGATATAGTACCAACTTTCCGTTTCTCATTTTCACATTGAAATAGTCCGCTGCTTTCTCGATTTTTTTTTTGTAAGGATTCTGTTCTCATTCTCATAATCTCTCTCGAAAGAGGAAGGGGGGATCCGGAACCGCTGCCCCCACCCCCCCCCCCCCCCCACCTGGGTACGTCCGCTGATTTTCAAGCAAATGACGCTTCTCATTCTTTCCGAGAGGTAGGGGAGACCTCAGTTCCTTCCTCTCCCCTTCCCCCTCCCATTTTTTGCTCCTTTGCGCGCCCCATGCCTTCGTGGGCCTCCCGCACTCTCGGGAAGGCGACTGCAACGCGGGCTTCTCAGACTAGCATATATCAATATATAATTCATTTCCGTTGTTAGTTAGATAAGTCAGCTTTGAAAAAATAATAATAATAACTCGATCCTGCTTCGCTTCGCGTTGATGATACTGCAGCCAACATTTTAACTGACGAGACCAGTGTGGTTTTGCAAGAAGTTGTTCATTACTGACAAGAACCAGTAAAGTTTAACATTGAACTCGTGACACCTGCTGTACAAAGTTGAAGATCATTGTGGTGATTATCTTGAGTACTCGATCGGCGATTGAACTCATGAAAATGTCGATCGAATTCATAACCCTCAATTATTTAAAGTACACGAAGAAAACTTGAGAATCAGAAAGATTTATGGTGAAGCTATAATACCGGTACTACACATCCCGAGTCGTAACAAGAGATTATAATTTTCTCTTGGTCGTAATTTATAAGTAAACGAAAGTCAACGAAAATAAAAGCCAGAAAACATAATGTATATCTTACCTTGTATTTAGTATAGCGGATCTGAAAGGCACTAAAATGATTGACAATTGTGTTGAAAATTACACCTTATGCTCAGCTTGGCGAGAGGACAACTCTTTGTTTTCATTTGGGGTGTTGGCCGGTTAATTAAAAAATCATAAACAATTTTACCTACCGAGTGCCGGTTTAACCGAATTAGCCCGTTACGTTTGAAAACGTTCTGTGTGATTTACTCAGATTCTTAATATAAACCTTGTGAACTACAACAGGTGAGGACTCCTGTTGTTGGTTAATAAAACAAACCAATATTAAATTTAAATTTAAATTTAAAACCAGAAAACAAAATTAAAATAAAAAATGAAGCCGTGGAGAGATTTGCTACTGTATGTGAGACTTTTTTTTAGCCAGCTTTAATAGACAGCAAAATTTAATTCAAACCACACCATAACGTAAGGCAAATTATTTCTTTCGAGTCAGCAAAGACAGTAAAGAAACGGACGCTGATATTAGTAAACTTGATTTGTTGGAGGAGAGAGGCAAGCACATCATCATTCTTTCCGTACTAAAATTAACAAAAGCGGTTAGGCTTAGGCATGCTCTGATCTGTTTTTTTTTTTAATTGTTTTAAGAAAGGGAAACAAATTACGCTAGTGCCTTAATTAATTTATTTTCGCGTAAATTAAACCCACAAAAATAATTAATCTACAAAGAAAATTTAAAGGTTTCCATTAAATATAAATATGGGTTGTCAAAGTTTCCTGCGGATTCACTATACTAACAACTTTAAATTTCTAATAAGAGGCAGGTTCAGAGGGCGGGTTTCTTCTCTTACCTCATTTTTTTCTTGACTATGAGTTAGAGAAATCGGATAAGGAACCCGAATAAGATTAGTCATGAGCCGTAATAAGTACAACTTCTGAGCCGAACGCTGGGCCTGGACTCATTTCTCTTACCGTAAATCCTCTATTAAGCCCCCACCCCCCCCCCCCCCGCCCGTCCCCCTTTTGGAAAAAGAAATCAGTTAAGCCCCCCCCCCCCTTTTTAAAGCCCTCCTCTTCTCCCTTTCCTTTCACAATCAAAGCAATAAACGACAAACTCTATTACCGGTACCAATCCGGGCACAAATTCACATAGAATACTCCCGATTTTTGGGTAAATATTACTGTTACTTGTACTAAAAAATAATCGTAATTATACGGTAATTATGAATGTATAACACCTCATTTATCAATAAAACTACGATTTATGGACGTTTATCCACGTGCAGGAAGCTTGGATGACATCGCGTTTCGCTTAATTGTGATAAGACCACCGGGTAAGACCCCTCTCTATCAAGCCCCCCTCTGCAGTAAGACCCCCCCCCCCCACTACCCCCTCAAACATCAAACCCGCATGAAATAAATAACCCCCCTCCCCCCACCCCCGTATTCGAATTGTCGCCAATCCTTAATTTCGTGTTGGTTTCCCTGTGCCTTGCATGCAGAAAAATTTGAGATGTTTTGGTGTCCGGACTGCCGTTTGGCCGCCCCTATTGCTCTTTCCTTAGAACGCGTCTCCATAATCTCTGATTACTGCTAGTTCTTATTCTAATCCCAATCCAGGAGCCACGAGGAGCCATAATCGATTATGGCTTCTGGATTAGACGAGAATATTCAGAAAAGGAGAAATGAATCATCGTCCAGGAGCAGTCCACGATTCATCCTCGGAAACCCAGGGGCAGCTGAGTTAGTTGGGGCCAGGGTCGGGGCGGGACAAAGCAAAAATCGGAACAACAAAAGTTTTCCGACAGGACCCGACAGGTGAATCGATCCACGGTGAAGAGTGGGAACGAATCGGCTCAGAACTGGTGTTACATGACGTACTAACCGTATAATGTGCGCAGGGGTTTTCCAGCAGTGGTTCATAATAACTAAAAAGTATTGATTTATTCGCGTTTTACTTCGTTATAACTTCTGGTGTTTTGTGGTGTATAAACTGAGAACTGTTTTAGTCATGGCAGGAGAATCTGGTATGGACATGGACGCAGCCAACTATGGAAACGACGTGAGTACAGTGATCGCTGAGTTGTTTACCGAAATAAATTGGACATGCATTTGCCGGGAGAATATTTTATAAAACCGTGTAAAATTGGTCGTATATTTCTGGAGTTTTTATTGTGTCGAATTCAATTTATTAAGCTTACTTCACCTTCAACAGAAGTTCGGCAAAAAAAATGAGTATTGATTTAAACTTTGTGTTGAATTTTTTGCAGTTGAGCAGCAGATTAAGCTTAAGCTTAATATTTATGTGTTCTCACCGAAAATCCCTGTTAATTATATAAGTTTATCTTCAAGTAAAACTTATGCATTTCATTTCATTTTTGAATCAGTGCTGGATTTTTGTTGAATGCTTGACAGTATTACTTGAGACACGAGTGAGGCACCAAATTCAGACATCAAACTCCTGCTGTAGTTTATACATGTAGTGAGAAATGGAACAGCACCACCTCATATATGTTGTAGTTAATTTTTTATTTCAGGTAATTTTTATTTTTCCATTGTTTTTGGGTATGGTTATATATGCTAATGAATTTGAAACAATGGAAAAACAAAAATTACCTGAAATAAAAAATTAACTACAACATATACAACAATCACAAAGCTGTAACATAAAGGCTGGCATGCACATGGCCACGAGTCCCCGTGACCTGCAGTCGCTAATTTTAGACTGTTCACAGTCTATTTTACCGCATGTTCATCAATTTTGATCGTTCAATTCGTTTAGCCATCATCTTGAATGTCACAGCGTTAGAAAAACTGGGGACAGTACAAAACAATGCCCCCCCTCACTCTGGCTAAACAAATGAAATGATCTAACTAGACAAACACATGGTGCAATCACTTGTTAGTTGTTTTTATACACAAAGGGACTGGCAATGCATAGACTTAGTGATTTAGTCATTGATTGTTTTATACTTTTTTTATTTGGTCACAGTTACTATTTCCACAAGCAGTACACACTAGGGGACTTCTTCAGGGCTTGAAATTTAAAAAAATTATCAATCGCAATTTGCTAGTAATTCCTAAAATTTAGTCGCAAGTTTGAAAATTTTAGTTTCAAAAACCAAAACAAAAAAAAATACTACTACCGGAACCGGAAATGAGAAACGAGAAATTTCTGAGAAAGTTTGAAGAAGTGCGCACGTGATACACTTGGAATCCGTGTTAATGGAGCATGAAATGGATGATTAAGTCAATGATGCAACATTCAACATGAATTTCGCAGGATTTGTCAGATAAAATTACAACTACCAGTTACAAGTAAGACACATGACTGTTGAATATAATTCCTTTATTAGCTAGTCCGTAAAACAGTCGCCAAATCGTGACTAATAGACAAATTTTAGTCGCAAAAGCGAAATCTTTAGTCGCAAATGTGCTCGATACAGGTGCAATTTCAAGCCATGTTCTTGCTGGGACTGTATGAAATTGGCCTTCCTGCTTCAATTTAAAATACAATTTTGGACAAAACTAGTTGATACAAGGTAACTTTTCACACTGAAATTTCTCTTTTTTCAGTTATGCTTTCTATAAATTAAAATGAAGAAAAGTTAATTTACCCCCTCCCTGTTTGCGGGAAGGCTACCATTCTAACACCATGTTTCAGAGTTCAACACAACATTGGAAAAATTGTAGAGGGACGGGGCTTGCAAACTGTGCTACTGGTTCACATACAGTATTGGTGAAATTGCAGCCAAAGAACTTACGTGTGGTAAAAATTTTATCCAAGATTGTAATTAATGTGACTTATTGCAGTGACAAACATAGGTATTTCTGTGGCAAACGAAGGGACTATTCATGTTAGCTTGGAAATAGTCGTCACAGTGTACTAGTGGCCTTGTGTGTGCTGACCTTAATGACACCATTGTTTATTGTTGTTATGGATTTAAACAGGCTCAACTGAGAGCACTGTGTCTGTAGTTAACAAATTTATTGTTGCAGGCAAAAATGGAAGTGATTTGGGCAATAAAAGCACATCATCAAGCTGAAACCTACTTTAAGGTATGTTTTTTAAAGGGGTCTCCTCTCTCAGTAAACAGTCTCGGATGTTTACAGGAAAAATATATGATGCTAAATCTCTTCCCTAGGTTGATTAATTGCCCCCTTGTGGCTTTCTGCGGTGAGCAAAAAGCCACACTATTGTACTTTAAATTATAATAGTTGTTTATCTTTGTCGGCAGCTAATTTCAGCAATGGATGCATCAAGACTTCGTCTTACAAAGTTAGTAAAAAATGTTAATAATTATACAATTAAAAAGTCATATGTTTTGGGCATGCAGCTAAGGCCCCATTTACATGGAAAGAGGAGAGGGTTGCCAAAATCCTTGGACAAATTTATGCATAGCATTGTATTGTATTATATGACCATAACAATAGTTTAACAATACATTCTAGAATGGCACAATACTGCACAATGTATTACTGTACAATGCTATGCATAAATTTGTCAGTGAGAGTATTGGACAAGTATGAAAGAGGATGATCCTAGTGCTAGGATGATCCTAGAAAGTTCATTTGGTTTACATGCATAAATGTGGCTTCCAGGATCAACTTTTCTTTTGGTTTACATGAAAAATTCAGCAGGATGGCCCCAGTACCTTTGAGTTCGGCACAGTTGCAAAGCAAGACGGTGGGCGACAATAACAAAAGCGAAGATAACCCTGGGGCTCCCGAGGCCATTTATATAGAGCTAGGATTATCCTAGCGCTAGGGCCAAATGCAACCCTTCGCATGTACTTTACTATCACATGTTTGAGCCCAGACTACTTTATGTGAAAAAAAAAAAACATTAACAAAAATGATTAAAAAAAACAATAAATAAAATAAATTTATTTTCCCCTGCTACTTTCTTTGTTTCCCTGCCTATTTAAAAAATTATTGACAGTCCGGTTTATTTGTCAACTCCTAAAGTGGGGACAGGTAAAGGAAAAAATTAATTAATCAGCGTATTATTTAATTATAAAGTACAAACAATACACATGAACAAGTCAGAAAAATTTCAATTTGTCACTTAAACAGCCTCCATGAACTTATCAACCTAATAGATTGCACTTTTCAAAGTATTGTTAAAATTATGTTATAACGTTTTCATCAAGGTTTTAAATCATTCTTCTTTCTAAAAGCTATTTACTAGTATATGTACACTTTCTTAATTTTCTGATACAGTTTTTCCTACAGACTGGTAAAAATTTAAACAATGACAATATTTCAAAGTTTCTGTTCATAGAATAGAAGCATCTTTACTGTTTATTTTTTATTTCAGGTATGATGATGACATATACCGACAGTTCAAACGTTATTTCAAAATGTTAAAGGTAAATTCTATACTTCAACCCTCCAAGTTTAAAGTTCCCCTTTTGTGGCCATTTTGGTGATCAACCATCTTTAGGTTTAGTTGCCAACTGAAGATAAACGTTTCAGTTGCAAAATATATCCTTTTGGTAATATTCATTGTTATATAGCTCGAGTTTTTCACAATGCAACGCGTGCGTTCATTGGTTGATTCATGGTCACATGAGGTCTAACTGTTGCCTGCCAAACGTCCATGAGTAGGCAACATTTACGAAAGCGGGCAACATTTTCACTGTTGCCTGCTAGCGCACATGATCATACCGTGACGAAAGGTGGCATGATTATGATGTGATTGATGTTTAACTCGAGTGTTCGGCATGTTTTTCAAACTGTGTTGTTTTGTGTTTTTGTTTTGCTATATAACAAATCACTTAATGACTGGTCCCAAGGAAAACAGTGAATTTTGTTTCCCAAGAATTTTGATGTTTCCCAAGATGAATTATTATTGAATTATTGAATCCTCTTGGTATCATTCTAATTCTGTAATATTACTTTTATTTTTGTCATCTTGTGCTACACACTGGTAACTAAAACCTCTATGACCATGTATGATACACCATTTGAAAGGTTTTGATTAGCACAATTCATAACTTATGCCATTTTAAATGGAGGATGTTATGGCTTTAATAGAAATGGGTTTAAAACATGAAAATAAAAACATTCAGCAAAGTCCTAGTCTAAGTATTATTTCTAGGTATACCCCAAACAATATCTCATTTTGCAGCTCTTAGTGAGTAGAATAACTTGAGTTTCATCTTAGAGCACATATGAATTAAGGAAAAAACATAATTGAAATGTTTGGGGTGATCAATCACATCACATAGAGTCAGGGGTATGATTTTATGCATTCAATGCATTGGGTATATCTTTCCAAGACCATTTTGGTGGTCAGATTTTATTGAAATTGACCAAATATTGAACAAAAAGGTATGTGATTATGTGCCACATGGCACTATCGGGGCTTGAAGGGTTAAAGAACAAAGTGCCAGTAATTATTTAGCAGAGTCAATCTTGGTCTTATTGATGTAATGCTAAGACCCTGGCTAGTCATACATGTGAATGTATTAAATGGGAACAGGTAATTTATTTTTCCCATGCTTTTAAATTATAGGTGGATGTCATTAGAACAGAAGACTTTAAGTCAGAAGAAGCCAAAGTAGTAAGCAAGCTAGTTAAAATGGTTCCCATACAATACAGTCAACTCTCTCTTAATGACCACTCTTAAGCAACCACTTCCCGAAAGTGACCACTTCCCATAAGCAACCACTTCCTGTAAGCGACCACTTTGTAAATAACCGTTTTGTTTCTCAGTCAAATGCTGTTTGTCTTGATTTTTCTCTTAGGCAACCGCCTCCCTTAAGCGACCACTTTTTCCTGCACTAAGGTGGTCGCTAAAGAGAGAGCTGACTATATACACATGTAATTCCATCACAGGTTGCAATATTATCCCCCAATAGCAGTCCTGTCAAAATGTGCTGGCAGCTGGCAATTTTGCGCCTATAGTCAATTATTTGCTGTCTACTTCACACTGGAGTTCACAAATCATGATGAAAAAACAAAAATACATCTCTAACCCTTACTGCCTACTACTTCTGTTACCCTACCTACCACAACAAATCATTCTGACAGGGCTGCAGTAGTTTGAATAATTGTTAAAAACACAAGGATCAACATCATTTCTTGCAACTTGTATAGCAATGCTGTTGCAAGGCAAGTTGTGAAAATAGTTTTGGGTGCCATCCTGTCCTTGCAACTTGTTTTGTATTGAAATCTAGATTGCATTGAGTTGCAGGAAAAGTGGAATGTGATGGACTAGCAACCCATCCAGGGGTAGCAATACTCCTACATTGAGTTGCTTCATACTCCAGATGTATGGGCTGCCTGTGGCATGCTATTTTTAACCCGTGAATATAGCGCATGCGTAATGAGCGGGTTATCGGTAACGACGACAGATATGCAAATGAGTCACTCACTCGCTCACTCCTTCCATCAGCTGTAAACTTAGTGACGTAATGCTTTGTTACGAATGCGTTTTGCAACAAGAACAGCGTGAATCCAGCGATAACAATAACTAAATTGGTGAAAACGAATATTAACAACAATAAGCTTAAAGATGTTTCGCATTTGGAGTCTTCAATGCAACGTTAAAATCGATCTAAAGGAATTTTCAACTGAGACACGCGTTTTGATGGTTATCTGCCTTCAAGTAATAAAATTTATTCCACTACAAGTCAGTGGTCACGGTGGTCGAGTGGTGTAAATCGCGGACTTACAGCCTAAAGGCCCAGGTTCGAATCTCGCTCGGGCGTTCTTTTTTTTTTTTTCCTTTTTTTTTTTCATTCTTCTTCGGACTGAACATTATGAAAGTGATGTACTGTATTTTTATTTTTTGCGTTTGTCAAAAATCCTTACGTTTAATTTAAAAAAATATATGGAACCGTGACAAAGTGAAAACATAAACTATACCGCAATTATTGCCTTACGCGTTAGCATTTCAAATTCACGGGTTGGCTCTAAGGAGCCTTTGATTTAGGTCTGCGAAGTTCAGTGTTAATGTACACTGTATGTGTAAATACCGGATATTATTACACAACTAAGACAGTCAGAGGGCCAATAACTGAAATCAACCAATCAGAATGCTCTATTGCTGGTCCAATATTCTCTAAGTATTGGACCAGGCATTGTCCTGAATGATCCTGTGCAATCCTTCGATCCAACCTATCCAAGCTTGCTCGGGACTGTACTGAGAGAATATCAGCCCTCAGTATTTTTTGTACAGACCTCACTGCGCTCGGTCAAGACCTTGGGCCGATATTCTCCCAGTACAACCCTTGTGCTTCATCAATAAGATAATGTAATTATATGACATACAGATGCTACACTTGATCTTAAACAACGTGCTTAGGGAGATTTTATACAAACTTGCACATTATTTTATTTAACTTGTCAGCAAAGTAGGAATTATGCTTTAAAATGTAAAGCACATGTGTGGTTTATCTGGCACAAACATTTACAAGTATTTTGTATTTCCTTCCTGTTCAGAAATGGAGGCCATTTTGCAACATGTATGAAGGGAAGGTAGAAGACTTCAATTTTGGAACTCTTTTGAGGTAAGGTAAACATGCCATTTTGGTATTAAGAATATATATTAATAACCTTTATTAAAAAATTCTCAAACAATCTTACGTTTACAATTAATTAAAAAAAAACTCAAAAATTTCACGTTTACAATTATTAACCTACTAGAATGCTAAAAATATTCATGATGTCTTGCTTAGGTTAGAGGACTCTGTCACTGCACTTGCTTGTTACTAAATTATTATGTTAAAAACATCGCAAGGTGGACGTTTTTTTAATTTTATCATTCTCACTAGCTGATATAAACTTGTAAAATAATATCAAAAGTGCAACATAACTTCTTATTTACACTGCTTATTCAGATAGGAAATCAAACAATGTTATTAGCCTGTCCCCAAAAGATTGGCTTGCTGTATTACATCATTAATAATTTATTATCTCACTCATATGAAGCTATGCAAACATACAAATCATGTAGCTACATGTATAACGACACCATGTTTTTTTGTACAATTATACATTTTTACAGGTGTAACCATGAATACAAGAGTACTTGCTCATAGAGGGTAGCAAGAGAGTGAGGCGCGGGATTGCAGAAAATTGGTTCTATTCTTTTCAATTCTTTTTAGAACGAGGCATTGAGACAATGAGCTCTATTCTTATTCAATGAGATGCAAATTACTTTAGTATATTCCAATTTTCTGCAACCCCGCACCTTACAGGGGGGTCGTGATCCTGTTTCACACAACATCTTTTAGGCAATTCATGTGTCACATTTCTTAATGAATTTTCACGAGTAATTAATTTGGAAAGTATAAACTTCAGCAATTTACATGTATCTCATCTTGTTTTAGAAAGCAAGGAGCCAAAGGGCCATGAACATTGTTAACTTATTTGGCCATGTTCGTGACAAATTACCCTTGTTTGACAACATTTAGGACCATTCAGAAGACAATTTAAGTCTAAAAGTGTATGTTCCCATCAGAAAACAACGAGGACATGCATTTTGTTCCGTTTCTTTTCCTTGTAATAACTTTCACGTTTCATGCACTGAGTTTTACCCTGATCACGTCATGCATAAACCCTTTGCCACCCTCCTTATACCCTTGCTCTGGTTTCAGCTTACACCTTTAACAATGTGGCACATGGCCAACAGGCATTACTAAACATTGTATTGAAACACTTAATTAACAGTTGCACTGACAAGTGACACCCCTCATGGGTTATGGGTTCAACTGAGAGCCCTGCATTGCTTGTGGATGTGGTCCACTCCAAATTCACAGTCTTGTTTCCAATAGGCCATTTCCGAGTTGCCTTTAGCCTCTCTATCAAAGCGAGGCTTGGTGCGGAACCTTTCTTATGAAAATGAGTTTTCATTCACATGCGAATAAAACTTATTTGCATGTGAATGAAAACTCATTTTCATATGAAAGGTTTTGCACCAAGCCTCGCTTTGATAGAGAGGCTAAAGGCAACTCGGAAATGGCCTATTAAGCTACTGGTACATGTATGTAATCTTATAGAAATAATTAAAACAAATAAACCCCTTTCATAAGGTGTCAATTTCTTTAAATAGCATTACAGTGATAAATGTAGACTGAGCAACCAGCTGCTTTTTGGGAAATGAGCCTGCACTCACTGAAAGCATCTCTTCTTGGGGAGCTGAGAAAAGCGAATCAGAGAGATGGATGGAAATTGGGCCTACCCTAAATGAGGATGGTGCAAATCAAATAAAGTTGAAGCACAAATATAGTTAGAACATAAAACATACATATGTTAGAACATATATATGTTAGGACATAAAATAAAACATTATCGTGAAATTTATTCCAGTAGTAGTCTCAGGCGAGTTGGCTTTACAAAATGTATACATATGCTCTTGAAGATTAGAGTGCCATCTTACAAATCCAGCTACAGTATAGTAGTCAAGGAGATTACAAGTCTAGAGCCCTACTCTCTTGACCAAACCGTCTCTTTCTGGATATTTTGCCTTCACTACACAACCGAACACACTCAAACGTTGAGGCATGGGCGCGTTGGTCAGCCAGGCCCACGATACATTTTATTATTGACAAAGGACTATCGTATTACAATATTACTATTAATAATATACTATACTATAATATTAAAATAACTCTAGGTTGGCCGGCCAGGCCCACGATACATTTTGTTATTGACGAAGAACTATAATATAACGATAACTCTAACCGCACCAGAGCCGGACACGTAAACCCCAAAAAACCAACTGTTGGAAAAAATAGGGACCGTGTACCCCCGACCTATGCAGTGGTGCTACCTTTGGGGTTTTAAGGTGTTTTTAACTAAGAAACAAACGACTAAAATGCGGCTAAAACTGCCGATAACAAATCTTAAGGTATTACAATAAACAACTTAGACGAAAGTTAACTTGTTTGAACAGTACTAGAGGCGGCGAGGCTGACCGTAGAATGACACAAATCTATCAACGAACACTTTTCAAACTCACGAACCGTGAGCCCCTGCGCACTACACTAGAACCCAGTTCTCTGCTCCGTGTCGGCAAAATATTAATTTATGTTAATACCGATTATCACAAATTACATAATGTCCTGTCTGATTAATGACATTATTCATACATTTGTATATACCTTTTCTCTTTCTTTATTTTGTTGTTACTTCTTTTCAGAATTGATTGCAGTAAGGGGTATGATGAGGACAACACCATCTTAGGTAAGAAAAATTGATTAAGTAAATTATACAGTTTTGAATTTTGACTTCTGTGTAGGCGCAATGGTGTAGTGGAGTGTGCCAGACTTTCAACCTGAAAGTCGGTGGTTCGAGCCTGGTCTCTACTGTCGTTTTGCTTCCTTAGATAAGAAACGTTGCTCCATACTGTCTCTCTCCACCCAGGTGTATAAACGAGTACCAGTGACATAATGCTGGGGGGGGTAAACTTGCGATGGACTAGCATCCCATCCAGGGGAAGGGGTGGGGGGGGGGGGGGGAGTAATACTCTCAGTCGCTTCATGCTATGGAAACTGGGTTAAGCTCCGGCAGTTGTGAGCCACTAGCCTCGTGAAGACTTTACCTCTACCTTGCTATAAACACTATAAACAGTGTACGGTACTCTCCTGTGGTGCTAGTCTAAATGCTCATCATTGAGTGAAGACTTACGTGGTAAATAAATAAATAAATAAATAGAAGTTCTTTAAATTTTTGTAAAAAGAAATGTTCCACATTTTAATCGTGTATACACTTGGCAGCGAAAGGGTTAACCCTTTAAGTCCCAAGAGTGCCAAACATCAAAATTCAAGAAAAATTCCAAATTTAATATTGCAAAATATTGAACAACAAATGATACCATGTAAAAGAACTGCTGATGAGGTTTCATTTGAATGGTCACACCTTAGGATTTCATCCACAGAATCAAAAGTTAGAACAAATGGTACCATGCAAAAGTACTGCTGAAGAGGTTTCATTTCAATGGTCACACCATAGGATTTCGTCCACAGACTCAAAAGGTAGAACTACACTACGTGTCTCCATAATTGACTCTGGTAGTGAAAGGGTGAAAAGATAGTTTACTCCCCTCTTTATTTACAGTTACAAGGATCCAGTTCTACGCAGTCGAGATTGCACGCAACAAACGGGGACTGAACAAGCATTTCTCAGAGAAGCCCACTAGTACCGAGGTCACCGCGGAGGAAAGATAGCAATTCTACACAACTTTTGAAGGGTTGAAACGAAAACCTAGAGTCGAAAAGAGTCGAGGAACGAGAACCTTCTCCAGCTCTCATCCTCATTTTTCAAATGGGCTAAACTACAGAATACAGAGGCAATTTTACAAAAGTATTTCTTTAGTACTGGCTCGGCGGCTCGGCAGTCAATTTGACTGACGCGATGCCGCCTTCCTCGTTCTATGAGCTAATGAGCATAGCTTGCATTTCTTGTAGTTTCTAGATTTAATTGTAAATAGTTTTGCTTCACTGTCGAGCCACCGGGCCAACCATATGTAAGTACCGTTTCTCAAAAAATCGTCCTGTGTTATGTAGTTACTCAAATGAAGGTAGAGATTTAGTCAAAGTTTTATTTCTCAAGGACATTTTCTTACCTTTTCACTGCTAGAGTCAAGCGAGGAGTCATTTAATGATAGAGTGGTTTTCATTTGAGACTCGAAAGTGTTTCGCAATTGCTTTGGTTTTGCATTACTACGCTTTGTGATTGGCTAAAAAATATCGCGCCACTTTCTCAACCAATGAGAAGCAAAACCAAAACCAAAACCAATCGTGACTTGCTCGCGCGCGTTTTCCCGCGCTTGGCGCCGGCTACATGTATTTGCTTCGAGTTCTGATTGGTTCATCAGATTGTCTGCGTCTGTTGTGATTGGTCAGAGTGGTTTTGGTTTCACGAAACTCTAGTGAAAACTGCTCTATGATTGTAACTTTTCAGTCTGTGATTGAAATCCTAAAGTGTGACCATTCAGATGAAAGCTACTGAGCAGTTCTTTCCCGTGGTACTGTTTATTATGCTGTACAAGATGGTTCTAACTTTTGAGTCTGTGGATGAAATCCTAAAGTGTGACCATTCAAATGAAAGCTACTGAGCAGTACTTTCCTGTGGTACTGTTCATTATGCTGTACAACGTGATTCTAACTTTTGATTCTGTGGATGAAATCCTAAAGTGTGACCATTCAAATGAAAGCTATTAAGCAGTACTTTCTTATACAGAAGTGCTGTTTGTTTTATATTGTTTTTGATTAGGAAATTAAAAAAAATTGGATTTAGTTTTAACTTAGGAAGTATTGGCATTGAAAGGGTCAGAACTCTGTTGAAACTCTAAAGTTTCCGGCAAACGAGCCAAACCTCTCATCAATTCTCATTAAATTATTAAAACTTATATCAGCCGAGTCATTATGTGAGACGTTATTGCACTCTTGTGATCGCGCGCTATGGAAAACACTCCCCAAAACATAGATTTTTGCAGGAGGTGACTGTCGTGTAATAAACAATTTATTCACCCGAAAGTTATGTAATACGGCTGGGCATTTTTAGTCCGTTGAAAGGCTCGAAAAAATAAAAACTGACTCGGAAAATTACGCAGCCTTATTACACCCATTTTGGTATGTACTTGGTGTATCCCTTATTATTTTGTATTTAAACACTTAGTTTTTATTTCAGTAGAAATAAAAGATAAAACAACAGTAGAATAGAGAATCGAACCTGGGCCGTATGATCTGCTGCATGCACACTATCCACTACACCATCGAGGACTAGCTGCCGGAAACTGTAATTTTTAAGGGATATAAGATAATATGCTGCTAGCCCAGACCATATATAAGAACTAACCCTTTCGATACACTGGAAATACTGGAATCAGTGCTTAACCCTAAATACTAAAATCAGTGCTTCAATCCTAGATACTGTGATCCGACCCTAAATTACACTGCAGTATATCTAAATACATTACAATAAGGGATACATGAAGTACCATACATTATGATCAGGGATAAACCGCTATATATCGATCGGATCGCGTACTAATCGGATCGGACCGGATCGTGGATGCTAGCGCTTGGGATCGGGACAGGGTGGTCAAACGAGCATGAAAGGTTTTATTTATTTTCTTGGAAATTCTCTTCAGCCCTTGTCGACTCTATTTTTTCTTTCGTTACGAGCCTTGTTGCATTGCATACATGCGAATAACGACAATATAAACAGTGGTCCATAAAAAATAGGCGCTAAAATGCTTTGGGTATTATGGGTATTATTTTATGCGTTGGAGGTTTGTCACGCAGTGTAAAGCAATAACATTGTGTGTGCTTGGTGGCTATTATATAATTATTTCTTGTAAACTTGTAGTTTATAATTATAATATTGGCTAGCTGAAATAATAAAGTAAAATTAATAATCTTAGTCTTGATTGTTTTTAATGTTTCTGGAACACTGCCATTTAAGATTCAATGAGCGCGAGAAAAGCTTACGGCACCCAGGGTATACAAAAAGCCTTGAGGTAGGAAATGTTGCTCTGTTAGCGGAGCGGAAGGGTGGTTTCTTAACCATTTCATCAGATAACAACTTCAGTTTGACTAAGAACAATTTAAACAGTTACCTAAGCTAAAAAAAAGAAAAGAACGAAAATTGGGGGTTACTTATACAATAGGCCATTTCCGAGTTGCCTTTAGCCTCTCTATCAAAGCGAGGCTAGGTGCGAAACCCTTCAAATGAAAATGGCCGTCCTCCCGAAACCCAAAATACGGTGGTGATGCAAATTAATTTATTTAAAGTCCCAATACTATAACATTTTTAATTTCCGTTCTATCAATATTCATTAAATATGACTATTTTTAGAGAGAACTTAAATAGGCGACATTTGAACTATTTTTATCAGCAATATTGTTCTTACGTCTTGAAACATATTTTAAACTTAGGGAGTACTTTAATAACTGAATTGCACTTAAAACGCTAAATTATGTCGTGGCATGAAATAAATGGTGGTGGCTTAACCTATTTTTCGATCACCTATGCTAATGAGAAGATTTTGTCTCATATATATGATTAGCGCGTCTTTCTTCAACACTGTGGGTCATGGATTCTGCCTGGGAAGTATTCACCTACTACACCTTCTGCCCTGTTTAATCTTACAGGCAGAGAGAAAATTAGCAGTCCAGGTAGGTCATACTAATTCCTTTATGATTTTATGTATGATTATGTTCAACAGGGGAGTAGGAAATATTAAAGTGAAAGTCTCACAGGCTACTTCCTCGCTAAGCAGCGACCACTTTATTGAATAATCAACACTGTATTCAGATTCTCGAATAAGCGATGATCAGTTTCGTAAGTGGCCACCTTCATGAAACCGCCGTTTTATAATTTAGTTGAGCGTCACTGAAACACTGTGTTTAGAATCCGTAATAGACGACGGGTATCCAGCGTAGCTGGCGGAAGTTTTCGAGTGAGACGTCAGGTATAACTCAGTCCGCCAGCTGGCAAGCACATCCAGGTGTGCGCACTGTTTTCATACTGACAAAGAACCCAGTGTACGTTCTGTCCAGAACCATTCTACAAACCATAAACTTTCCTATGTAAAAACCTGCACATTTATGCCTTTATTGAACTCTTGTGAACAATACACCATTTTACGCAAGTCAAAACGTTTGCTGAAGCGAGTAATAGGGGTAATATTCGGCTATATCGACACCAAATTGTTTACCGTATGTATCTGATCATTGTTTAGCTTTAAACGCGGGTAAATACGCATACGTCATTTTCGATTATCGATAAGTTACTCAGTGTTATACCAGACCTCCTCTTCTGATTTTGTTTACTCTCGCGAACTTGAGTTTTGCGACGCGAATAACGATGATCAGCCAGTGCAACTGAATTTTATATATATATGGGTGTATGGAATAAACCATAAGGATCGGGTGAGAAATGCTTGACACGTTCAGGCAAATTTTATCCGAGTCTCAAAATGGCGACGTTTTACATGTAAAACAAACCTCGAAAACTCAGGGTCCTTATATTACAGTCATTACATATATTAGTTCGTCTCGGAATCTCGTATGGTACTGTCAGGATGAAGTCATTATAATCAAATTAGATCAGCTCTAGGAGAATTGGTACATCGCAATTCATGAGTAAAAGATACTGTATATCCTCAAGCATTTTTAATCTGGATTTATGCACCCTGTAATAACTTAGGCCCAGTTCGAACGTCGAACTTCACATGTGCCGAACCTAATGCAAATTAGCAAGAACAATAGATTTTGCTCATTTGCATTAGGTTCGGCACATGTGAAGTTCGAAGTTTGAACTGGACCTTACTTGCGGAAAGGTCGAAACCTCCTCGATGTTGTCATGTTTTTAAACATACTTTTAAAAAGTATAATAAAGATGTTTTAATACAGCCTATTTCACTGCAGTATGCAGAGCCATTTGTCTCCTATTTAACGTTTGGTAGTTTCTAGAAGGAATTTTATGTTTTAAAAACTGGTAATGATGTTGTTAAAATTATCAAAACGTTTATATAACTTCGCTCATGGTAGCTATTCGGAGCTAGTAGTGTGATTCTTACGAAAGTTTGCGCGTCGTTTTATGATACTTCCCTATTCGTCTAGCTTCGTATTTATCATTTTTCATTATCTTCCTTTTCCAGAAACCCTGACTTTCTTTTTCTTACTGATCAATATCCCAGTCAAGAGGAACTAAGTGGTGACGTAGAAAACGGAAGGTTAAAAAGGAAGTATTGGCTTTGAAATCAACGAGTTTCCGCTCAAGAACGGCTAGTTTAGTTCATGTATATGCAACTATCTCTTAATGTTTCGTTTTAGTTGTTGCTGCATGAGTTGCTGTTTCATTCATTTAGCGCATTAACGGAGCTTTCATTTTCCTTTGTTTACTCTAAGGGAGGTGAACTGGCAAACGATCAAAACAGTGAACGTCAAGAAACTACAATGATGTCACAACAAAGGTTAGAAACTTACTATAATTACTAAGGTAGTTTCCCTGTCGGGTTCACCAACTGGAACGAATTAAACCTCCAGAAACTGAAATATCGTTTGAAAAGCCGGGTTAAAACACTGCGAGCCGTATGACGTTTCAATTGGACAACTTCCAAACTGAGACGAAATCCTTATTTTCACTGAGCGGTTTTATATCGATAGAGACCGAAAATTGAACTTGCAAGGAAGCAACAAAACGCGGTAAGCGGGTAAGTTCTCGTAATAGTCTCGTTTTACATCGTAAAATATATATATTGCGCTTTCTTTCATCGCTGCAAGAGAGACTTCCTCTCGCGGACAAACTTTCGATTTCTGAAACGACGATTCTGACAGCTGTTCTGAGACTACCTACAACTAACCGAAAGATCCGGCGGTTGAAATAGAGAGCCTCAAATCAAATGAATTGATTTTCCATCTGGTATTGACGTGGTTGTGCTATTATTAAACTTGAAATCGTCTTGAATGAGGCCAAACTGTGGTTTAGCGAACACCGAATCGTTCTCTGGCTTCAACGGAGTCAAACGTTGATTGGCGTTTACACAAACACTAGTTGCAACTTTCGAGTCTGTGGATGAAATAGTTTAAACAATTCAAATGTACTCAAATAGGAGCTGTTGATCAAAATGAAGTTTGGAGATTTTTTACAACGTCTGCCTGTTTGGATTAAGGCACAAAGTTTTCAAGAGAAAGGGCTAGCCAGATTAGGCTGAAAGTTTTAGTTTCTCTTTCTTTTAAAATAGAATTGTGCGATTTCCCCTTCGCATCCTGCAAGCGTAAAAGTGGCGTCGCAAGGTTGTACATTTTTGTTTTTGAAAATTTACATTCGGGAAAAAACCCCAAACCAATGTATAGGTAATGTTTGACGAGCTTTCATTTGAATAGTCACATTGAATGATTTCATTCACACGTACAGACTCCAATACAAAAAATCACTGTATAATCAAAGCCTCATATACATTGCCGTAACAGGAAAATCATGGTGAGTAGCTTTTATTCGAATGGCTGTACTTTTATAGAATTTCATTCACAGACTCAGAAATTAAAGTAAAGTCATCGACTCAGTGTATGTAAATAATGGCCGGTCGACCACGGTTCATTACCCAGTTATGACGGCCATGACAGAAGCCAGGAGCCTGCTATTTTTATATGCATGCCCAGTACAGGCAAAGAATACTTCGTTCCCAGGGCCCTCTCTATTCAACTACGTCATCAATGACGTAGCTGAATACAAAGGACCCTGGAAACGAGGTTGGCCTTAAGGCGAATATTTGCTAATTTTGCTTCATTAGGTTAAGGTGTTTCCCTCCAGTTTCCGTGTAGCCGCACCGAACATTTTTAAGCGGCCGTTTAACTAACATTCCTTTATTGAATTATTATGAATCTTGCACAAACTATTATACATAGTTTGAAGTTTATAAGAGTGTAACAATTTTGTAAATCGCATTTAAAATTGCGGAGATAAACGAGAAACATTGAAATCATTTGATTCTAAATTCCGAGCGATTGCGATGGCATGTTGAAAAATCAAAACTATTACGATAAACTATGACGTATGGCAAACAAACTATCTAAAAATTATAAACTTTTGTCAAGCCGATTTTGAGTAAATCAGAAAAACATTTCGAACTTGTGATTTTGCATGTGTATGAGCACATCCATAAGTTCCTCAATTAAGCTTACAAAAGTTTAATTTCTCAATCTCAAATTTACTCCAAAATGTGTGTTTAGTGTATGAGATGAAACTATGAAAGTTTGAAAGCGTTTCTCGTTTTAGTTTTGGAGATTTCGATTTTCTATAGAAAACCATAGTTTTTTGACTGGGTCCTTGTAGTTTTAGCGCTTTTCTAAATGTTTCAAAAACCGCGAGATAGATTTTTTTCCAACTTTTATGGTCGTTTCTTTATAATATGAACAACATTGTCTCGAAGTTTCATCTTGATTGAAACATTGCAACATAGTCAAATAAAATAATAAAGTTCATCTAAAACGCGATTGAGACTTTGTGCTTTGATTGCACGGTTGAAGGCGCACAAAGACGCGTTAATTAATTCAGGTGAAGTGTAACGCATTTCTGCGTGTTGAGAATTGTGCAAATCGCGTTGACTTCCTTCTTTTCCCTACAATTGAAAATGCCGAGAGTGTCCAGTGCACGTCAAATGCGAATAAAAAACCTCCTTTCAAATAAACGTCCCACTGAAATTCGTGAGAATGATAAAAATAACGTGGAACACAGCTCCTAACGTTACTCCGCAAAACATGATGGTCACGCAGAAGTGCGTTACGCTTCATCTTAATTAATTAACGCGTCTTTGTGCGCCTTCAACCGTGCAATCAAAACAAAAAGTCTCAATCGCGTTTTAGATGAACTTTATTATTTTATTTGACCATGTTGCAATGTTTCAATCAAGATGAAACTTCGAGACAATGTTCACATTATAAAGAAATGACTATAAAAGTTTAAAAAAAAATCTATCTCGCGGTTTTTGAAATATGTAGAAAAGCGCTAAAACTACAATATCAAGGACTCAGTCAAAAAACTATGGTTTCCTATACAAAATAGAATCTCCAAAACTAAAACGAAAAACGCTTTCAAACTTTCATAGTTTCATCTCATACACTATACACACATTTTGGCGTAAATTTGAGATTGAAAAATTAAACTTTTATAAGCTTAATTGAGGAACTTATGGACGTGCTTATAAACATGCAAAATCACAAGTTCGAAATGTTTTTCTGATTTACTCAAAATCGGCTTGACAAAAGTTTCTAGTTTTTATATATTTTGTTTGCCATATCCCATAGTTTATCGCAATAGTTTTGATTTTTCTAGATGCCATCGCAATCGCTCGGAATTTAGACTCAAGTGATTTCAATGTTTCTCGTTTATTTCCGTAATTTTAAATGCGATTTCCAAAATTGTTACACCCTTATAAATTTCAAACTATGTATAATAGTTTGTGCAAATTTCATACTAATTCAATAAAGGAAAGTTAGTTAAACGGCCGCCCAAAAATGTTCGGTGCGGCTGCATGGAAACTGGAGGGAAACACCTTAAATCAATACAAAGCAAAGCATGCCACGCCACAGGCGGCCCAGGCTCATTATTAGATTACTCTGAAACGTGACTCGCGCTTAGCGGCTTTATGGTGGTGTTGTGTTACAACAGTTTGAATTTATAAAGGTTTGTTTGGGAAAGAACGGTTTAGAAATTATTCTTGAATATATGTTAAGTTTGACAATAAAATCGACTTACTTCAATGCCTTGTTGTCTTTTCTGTTGTCCTATGGCTTTTCAAAACCAAAAAAGTCATAACTCACCCAAATGGCTTCGGATCGGCTTGAAAAGCCATAGGACAACAGAAAAGACAACAAGGCATTGAAGTAAGTCGATTTTATTGTCAAAATTAACATATATTCAAGAATAATTTCTAAACCGTTTTTTCCCAAACAAACCTTTATAAATTCAAACTGTTGTAACACAACACCACCATAAAGCCGCTAAGCGCGAGTCACGTTTCAGAGTAATCTAATCATGAGCCTGGGCCGCCTGTGGCCACGCTTAGTAATCAGTGTAAATATCATTCTAACATGTTGAATATTCTCCGAGAAATAAGCTTTCAAAACTGTGAAATTTACAAAGAATATATGTATGGATGGCAAGCATACATATCATGCTCAAATTTTCAGATCAGAGTACTAAATTTGCTGAGCTTTTTCGATTAACGGTTCATTTATTTGCAGCTAGTTTTGTCATTTGTGCTTATGTTTCCTAGTTTTGTTTGCGTGGAAATAAAACAATTAATTTTGGGCTTAAAACCAGCCAAACTACACCGTTGAAGTTTGTACCAGGGAAAACATGCCTCAAACCCCACAAGAGGTTCGTTCCTTTGATACGCGCAGAAAGTCTGTCGAGTCGTGGACAGGCGTGACATTGGACCTGCTCTTTTAAATATATAACAGCTACATACCTGAGAGACAGGAGAACATTATAGACGGTGATTTCTCTCACTTGTTTCTGCATATTTAACAGCGGTTGGACAGGGAGCCCTCAGTCCCTACCGTCTAATTGCCATTTCGAAAGTCTTAGTCGCGGTCTGCTTTTGCGAGGTCTGGCACCGAGTTTTTGAGTTCGGAAAGATCGTTCGGAGATTCATCGGAGTTTACGATCATGCGCCGAGAATAATAAGACAAGTAATTTTTCCTTGAGTTCCGAAAGGTTTCCAAAGGTTTCTCGGTTTCAGACCTCGCAATAGTTGACCGCGACTAAATCAAGAGACTAGATCATAGTCTCTTGTCTAAATACATCACATTGCACGGCAAAATGGAATAATTTTGTTAAATGTTTTAACCCACAGGGTAAGCTAGCATGTGGAATCCCTTGAGCCAGTCACCCCACCCCTCTTGGGCGGATCCAGAGGGGCTTGTTAATGAAATCATGGAGAATGCGGCTGCAGGTACCCAACACGATGCTTGATCTTTTTAAAAACTAACATCGTTACTACTTTTTTATACACTAGGCTAGTTAACAACAATTCACTGAAGTACAGGTGGCCATCTCCACTTCGATGAATAGTTGTTTTAGTATATACTAAGCCATGGAGATAATATAGCACGAAAATAATGATTTTTAACTCGTGTATTCCTGTCAACGATTACAATTTTCGCGCGCAAATTGCTTGGAGGTGAACAGCACTTGCGATCCCGAGTTTCAGTAGCCAACCAGAGCGCGCCAACAACGTTATCCACTATTTTAGTTTATACTTATATGTTACTAGCGCTTAAAGGACAATGTAATGGGAATTCTCTACTAAATGTGTCTATAACCCCCAAAAAAGTTTTTCGCCAGAATAAATCTTTGTATTAAACTGAGCAAAATGCCACAAAAATTTTTGCTTTTGCTAAAGACCTCGATTTTTGACGAATTTTCAAAGTCTGCGAAAATCACAAAAATTAAAATCATGACCGAGTCGCAGAATCATTCGGAAAGGTCTGGGTCTAGCACAGTATGTGACGTCATTCGAGAATATCGTTCGCTCTCGACCACCAAAGACAGTAGGGAGCTTGAGCAACCATGACGAGGAATGGCAGCGAGAACGGCACAAAACAATAGGTTTGACTCAGCTCGATTAGCTTTTTAGTTATTCTGAGTAATATTACCTATTTTTGTTGATAATTTTATATTGTAAAAATGTTTTGTGAAGTATGGTAATAAGGTGTGTTGTTGTTGTTGTTGTTGTTGTTTTACATTTGGTACATTTCTTAGCAGTTCCCTGCAAAACAACAACGCCAAATGATCAAATTATATGTTTTATGGAGAACGTGAACACGCGACGGTCAATTTTCCTTTGTCTATTTGAACTTGAAAGCCGTCATTATGAATTTAGCTCCTAGACAGTTCAGTCACATCAGACAAATTCAACAAATTGAAACAATTGCAAATAACGTTTTCCTTGCCGTTGTCGTCGTCGGTTGCTAAAACTCCTTAGTTTTGCTGCTGTCAGGAACACAAAAATGCCTGAGAGTTTCGTAGTATATAGCAACCCTTCAAACAAAAAAGAAGACTTTCGTAAAATTCATAGACATAAAGACTCTTGAAAGGACAATACCGAGTGTTTTGTCGAAGAGAAAACAAATCACAATCAGATTTGAGCGATTGTTCTAAGACACAAGGCCGGGCAGAACTTGAAAACATTGGCCAATATTTTCAAGTTTGCAATCCATTTTTATCCAGGCCATCCGCAGGCAAAAATACGTATCAGTATTGCTTCAGTGCACTGGTTAACTGTAGCATTAGTTTTAGGTTTCCATTCATAAAAATGCGCGTTTTTTTGGCATTTCAAAATGATACTAAAATAGGTGATATTACCTTATAAACTAGCAGACCACTGATAGAACTCAGCAACCTTCAAACCAATCTACTTGCGCTAGTGAATGGCCGAACAACGCTGCTGTAGTTCCTGGCTCAGTTTGAATAGCTGCGGTGGCCAGCACCAAAAAACTTAAACTTACTTAGAGGGCGTTGAAATAATTATTTATTTATTTTATTGGCCATATTACAATAACACATTAATATAAGAAGAATAGAGATAACAATGGCGAGGAGGCCTAAAAGAAACTATGAAGCTTATGTTAATTAGGCCTCCTAATTGACTGTCAATCGAATACCGTTTTATCAGAACCAAAGGCACGTTTATAAGAAACGGTCTGTTATATTTGTCGTGTTTTATAGTAAACGTTGCTAAACAAATATAGTGGTACCTTGTTAATCCGACCTTCATTTGGCCACCAAAATCTAACCTCAATAAATGTATGTTTGTATGACGTAGCTTTTCTTCGGTCTAAAAAAAGTGGCCGCAGTAATCAAGAGGTGGTTGTATTAACGAGGTGGCTGTTAGGCGGGCTTCAACTGTATTGACGTTGTCTACATCGCACTTGCGACGTAATCGGAAGCGGAGTTGGAGTCGGAGTCGTAAGAAGCCTTACATTCTAGTGAAAATCAAAAAAAGGAGTCGCAATCGCAATCGGAAGCGCGACGGAATCGGAATCGGAAGGATCAGAAGGTTTGCTTTTTCTTCCGATTCCGCTTCTGATTCCGTCGCTTCCGTTGTTTTGATTTCCACTAGATCGTAAGGTTCTTGCGATTCCGATTCCGCTTCCGATTCCGCTTACGTCGCTTACGTCGCAAGTGGGAACCAAGCTTATGTATTCATTATGCGCTGTCTGGTTCATTGCAACGATGCCAGATGACTGACTATTGATTATTATTTTATTTACGGTAGCCTCTAGCGCAGATTCTACCATGATTTCCATGGACCCTTGCATTTCCTACTCGCCCACGGCGTATCTGGAAAGTCTAACAGCCAGCGGAACCTTTGTCGAAGACACCGGTCCACCGAATATCACTCAGCGGGTCTCTCCTCTCTGTTATACACCTCCAGACAGCGTGCAAAGTGCAACCACACCGTCTCCAAGTGGAGTCCAAACTGATGCAACCGTGAGTAGTCACCAAGGCGACAACTTCGACTGTACTCCTCTGATTGTTTCACATTCACGTAAATTGAACGCCACCATGGCAGCGCCGACTCAGCCTATCCCTCCCAGGGTTAATGGAGCTTATCTAAGCGCCAGTGTACCTGTTAATGGTAGAATCGAAGACAGGCTTGTAGCTCACGCAAGGCTAGCCTCACGCCGTCCTCAGCTTATCTCTGCACAATGCAGTCAAGCAAGCATAGAGATACTTAACCCAAAGGAAGAGTACGACAAGATACAAAAGAAGCACGGACCCAAAGGGAAAATTTCCGAGCAGAGGGTTTCAAACGGACAGGTATTAATAATGGGTTGAGAATTTACTAGTATGAATAAAAATGATTTTTTTCTTCACTGGTTTTCGAGGTCACAAATGCTAAAAACACGTCGATTCGGACAATTTTACTGCCCCTCTTCGAGTTTTTAGCATTTGTGATCTCGGAAAAAACTCGTGAAGAGGAAGTTACAAAGAGAAGTGAAAGTTTCTGATTAACGATTCAGTGAAAATAGAAGTTGTAGCAGAAATCTACAGAGTGAGTCCGGCTTACTTCAACTGTGTCCGAATAATATTGAAATTTGGAAATGTTGCTTGCGAACGAATGGCCGGACAGATTAGTGGTTAAAAGCCTTCAGCGTCGGTTTCATATTTCTTAGTTTTCAGATCAAATCCAATAGAAAGATGGCAAGACTATAAAGTGTGCTTCTTCTCTCAGCTTCTCATTTCCTTGCGGACCGTAAGTCCAAAACCAATCCTCTCTTAATACATGTTTTGGTTTCAGTAATAAATTCCTTTTTACGAAGATGGGTTATCAGCCCTCCGCCCAACCCGCCCAACCATGGGGGGCCAGTTGTTTTTCTGTTGGGCTTTTCCATGCCCTAGATGGATGCCTTACGGGGCTAATGGGTGGCAATCTACCCAGGTTTAAGATCGCAGTTAACCGTCTCCTAGGTGAGCTGCCTTCCCGGGCTACGAGCCTCATCTATCCGAAGCAAGCTGGTCAGTAGGGTGCCAGCAACCCGCTCTTGCACCTCCAGAGTCTGCAAAAGCAGCCCGGCGACGAGCACTCTTCTGGTACGAGCTTGGTTCGGAGACGCTATCAGATATGCTAGGCAAATTAGAACATTTATTAGGATTAGGAGCTTGTCCCTAATCCCACCTTACAGTTATTCCACTAGTGCACTAACCTTAACTTATTTATCTCCGCGCCAGAAGGCGCATAAGACCGCCACGCTGTCTAACCAATCTTTCCTATTCTGTGCTGCCGGTGTGGCTATACATTCCAGCTCGTCCACCTTGCCTTGCTGTTCTTGCTGTCCGTCATCAAAGTACTCACATTCCATCATCCGATGTTAGTCTGTTACTTGGGGGCAACTATGGGCCCTATTGGCCTTTGGCCTCCCGCAGGCTTTGACCCAAGAGCGTCATTTCAGCCTTAACAGCAGCGCCCCTAGTCTGGGTTGTATCGTTATCAACCCTTTCGGTTTCTATAACAGCAGGCATTTTACGGAGCAGGATTGTTAGCCCAGCGCCCAACCCGCCCCAACCTGGAGGGCCATAAAGTGTCCTACAAGATAGTAAAAGATTTTCATTGAAAGCTATTTGTTGTTTTGTCTTAGGTGGAGATGAGAATAAAATCCCATCAGCAGTTAGCACAACTGGCAGTGTACGTACAGCGTGAACCCGAAGCTGAAAAGAAGCTCACTCAGAAGGATCCACATGTGTATGGACTGGGACCGACAAGGCTCAACCACAGGCTACAAGTCGCCGACGTTTCTAGTGTGTTTAGTTGTTTGTTTGTTTGTTTTTATCTTTGTCGTCTTCTAGAACGTTTAAACAGTTTTTTTTACAGTTTCTATTTTTTAGACGTAACTACAATTAAAGCCCTCTAAATGGACACTCACGTAAGCGGACAGCTCTACTTACGGCCGCCTTGACAAAGCCCCGTTTGAATTATTCTTTTACGAGAATCATTCCCGTAAAAGTGGCCAGCTCCAGTTACGGAAACCTTTTCCGCTCCCTGAGGGTGTCCGCTAACAGGAGCATCGACTGTATGCACGAGGGTTTTATCTTGTCTCACATTTTAACAGCAGAATGAGAATGGTGGTCCGTTACAAGTACAACAGATTTACCTTCAATACACACTTATGTCCAGAAATGCACGTAACTCAGACCTTGAGCACTTCATATTACACACAATTATTTGTAATTTCCATATGACTTCATGTTTGACAGAATTGCTTGTGTTTAGGTGAGAATTAGGTCTAGGGGACACTTCATGATGTCTATCATAAAGAGCATGAATCTCATTAGCATGCGTTTCTGGACATACCTCTCAATACATGTGCAGTTAAACCCCTCGTTACGGACGTCTCCAAAATACAGAAAACTCTGTAATACCGACGGGTTACTTGGTTCCAAAGAAACGTAAACTGGTACAATTTCGTACAGTTTACTTGGTCCCACAGAGACTAAAACTAAAACGGAATCTCAGTCTTCCGTGCTACTTTAAAAAGGCCCAGTATCACCCATTCGGCTTTGCGCTCGATTGTTTTGTTTTCAAATGACGAGCTCGCTCGTGATTGGCTCTTTCGGGAATTTTCGACTGCGTTAAATTCAATCGTCGAGGCATTGGGCGCGCAATGCATTTTGGGTGATACTGGGCATTTTAAGTTTCACATAGTTTCCTTGTAAGGCACAGTACAACGGCAGTCCTCGTTGGGTGCTCCCGATTGCATATCAATGTTAAAAAAATAACTAAGAGAATATTGTCATTTTTAGGAAGCGATTTAGGGCAGGAACAGCTGACGTACATTTGCAAATTTGACCTGGACTGCGTGTACAAGACACCACACAACAAAGAGGTTTACAGGCTAGAAAAAACAAGGGGCACGGAGTACAACCGATTCCAACTCAAGGTTTACCTTCAGTTTGTCGATGGATCTCACGAAGTTCTTTTCCCATACGAGTTTGTTCTCAAGAGTGGCAAGACTGGAAGATGTGAGTAAAAATCCCAAGGGGGGGGGGGGGGGCGCGGGGATGGGGGGGGGTACTCAACAGACGCTCAGATAGGGAGGTGCGGCGGAGCCGTTCATACCCTGACCCTGTTTAAGACGGGACTCTCTGATTTTCCTTGTACCTTATTTCTATTATTTAAGACAGAATTCCGATTTTTGAGTCCGCGTCCAAGACATCTGCAAATTGCCCCACCTTTAATAAAAGTTTGGCATCAATACCGAAGTCAACGGACGTCAACGTCAACAAAATACTGCTTGAAATTCGTCTTGTGCTTAGCAGCTTTTATTTAAATGGTCACACTGGGACGATCGCGAACAGCAAAATACCCGATTGTCTGGGATTTTCCCGACATATGAAAAGCAGGTCTTTGGTCTCAAAAGTTAAAATCATATCGTACGGCTCAATGTTTTGTAGCTGAGTGCCTTTGGGCATCAATCATGATTCTCCAAACTTTTCTTTCACTAACATTTTAATGGTTTCCTTTACTCCTGTTTTCATAGGCCCAACCACGACGTCCTTGCATCGCCCCAGCCCCTTCGCAGGTTCCCCTACATCAGCGGCAGGGCCATCACAGCAAGATCCTTCGGGTAAGTTACAAGTGTCCTGTTTTATGCAAAACTTCAACAGAACATAATAATTTCATACAGTAAACTGTCTAAACACGAACACTCCTGTAATAATGCGGACACCTTTAAGACTTACGGACTTTTGACAGTCCGCTATTTTCTCGTGTGTTCGTCCAGTTCGATCGGTGGCTTCGTTTAGCTGCCATCTTGAATGTCACGTTGCCCTAAAAACTGGGGAGAGTACACAAGTCGCTCGTCAGGGGCCGGGTGAAAGTGAAGATAGCATGGAATGGGGTGAAGACGGACATCAAATTATACTTGTTCGTCCGTAACTAAACTCTCTATAAGGCGGACACCTCTCTAAGGCTGACGGTAAGAGCTGGTCCAACTTAGACAGGTTAACTGTAATTATAAATTTTCTTTAGATGCCCTGTATTCAAGACTAATGTGCCAACAGCTTGAAGCCGAGTTTGCCAAAATTAAAACTCTTGAAGTTGAGCAGATACAGACGGCAAACCACGACATTGCGTACTACATCAAACGGAAGAATCCTGATGAAAGATACGAGGAGGGTGATGTTGTGGGTTTCTTTGAGAGCCGCGGTGGAGATACTGTCATTGATCTGTTGACAAGTGAGAATGCGCATGAAGCGCGACTGGCTGGAGTTATCAGTCGATCTGCCTACTTGATAGGAAATACGGGACGGTATGACAACGAGAGAAATGGTAGGTAACGGTTTAATCCTTGAAAATGCCAGGGCATTTGTTTCAATCTCGTTTAAAATAAAATCAAGAGACAACAAGGACTGCTCGGAGAGAATTGGTGCCGAACGCACAGGGAAACCAACTGGAAACTGTGCAACCTCGTCCCCAGGGCCCTCTCCTTTCTTCGCCCGCCATTTTGAATCACCTTGTGGCTATACATAGACACCACCTATCTGATGAGACTAATAGACAAAATTTATTGGCCTGAAAAATCTAAGATAAGACTTTAATATTCTGTGAGCATGAAACTTGCATTCTTTGTAAAACCGGCACAGTTTTTACTCCTGATAGAGTGGGAGCTAAACAATTTTAAGACACCATCTTTTAAAATGGCGGAGGGGATACATAATAAAGAGACCACTATTTTTTTGTGGAACGTTGGGTCTTATTCGATCGAGTACACTGACCATTGATTCACTGAAACATGCTGTGCTGCACGAATTGAACTAAACTTATGACCTCGAAATATTTTCTCATATCAAAACAGCCACTTTTTTTTGCCGTCAAATGGAATTGATGTTACCTCCCCCCTATAAATACAGGGTGATCATAAGCTTTTAATTGTAAGGACGCACGCGATAGGTATTTCGAAAGATGATACTTTACTTTAAAGGGTACTGATCACACTTTAATGATTCAATGCACAGACGCGGAGGTTAAAATCACCATTATTTACATGCAATAATAATGTAAAACAACAGAAAAGTACAGCTCGATAGCTTCTATCTAAATAATCAAACTTTAGGTTTACAACAAACTTATTATATGGCTCACAGTTTAAATATAAACATGAAAGGGTTCAGATCTTCACCAATGTACACATTATTTACTGGTATAACATTTTGTAAAACTACTACTGCATTCAATTGAAGATAACCAACAGACTGATATTTTCACCAAGCTTAGCGTGCTTTCTGACAGTACTCGAGGACTGCACAGAAACCTTTGTAAACTCATTTCAATAGGATACTGGCGCGCGACATTACATCACTTAAAAATCCGTTTCTGGTTTTATGCGGAAATTTCTTTGTATAACAAAGTAGTTCATGGCTTCTAAAACAACTGTTCGCCTGCTATGGGCCATTTTAAGGGACTGTATCATGCTATGTGCTGGCTTGCATAAATCTTTCCATTGCTTGCCTGAAGTCATTAAAGATTCTAAAATAACAATTTGTACAAATAAGTAAGGCATAGTACTGCGGTAAACGCTACATATGCGGGACAGATGGCTTCATTTCGAGGACGATTGAAACGGATAGCAGTTACCAGTGCTAAGGATAAATTATTAACTTGCGTAACCGAACTATAAAGGCCCAACACCTCTGCAGTGGTACTGGTTGGACCAGAAATTATATAGACAACTAAAAACCAAATGCTTGCCAAATAGCACAGATGCTCCGATCGCAAGTTTTCTCAGACTCGCAGAATTTGCCATTTCGCCATTATGTGCTTCTTGTTGAACTGTGGTTGACTCAGTTGGCCGGTTGTATCTCATTCATGTTGTGGTTTCGCCATATATTCCTCAGTATGTTCATCACAGCGTGTCGAATATGACTCAGTTTCCAACAGTAAATCAGTGGATTGAGAGATGAATTCAGAAACATCAGTGTCAAAGTGTAAAGTCGCCAAACTTTTACAGTGGTACTTGGTCCAGACATTACAGAGACAAGTAATCTACACCCATTTGGCAAATAACAAACGAAGAACACGAGAGATATGAAAAATATTCCGACTGCAGATTTTCTTAGCCTCGCCTGATTTCCCATTTCGCCATTCTGTGCTTCTTGCTGTACTTGCACGGCTTGAATCTGGTTTGCGTGGTATCGCACGGCTACATATATCTTGTAGTTAAGCGGTATAGTAGTTAAGACAAAAGAGACATAAATAATGACAAAAATTACGAAACTAATATTTCGATCGATCAACCTCACAATCGAAAGAACTGCGCTGAAAACCCACATTGAAATTACTTCAGCAACAACGCGCTTGTGGGTCACAAGTTCCTGGTATCTGAGATGAAGATGAATAGCCAAGAATCTGTCTGCACTCAACGCCATTACACCAAAGAACGAAGCAAAACTAACTAAATTAATCATGGAGAGAAACATTTTGTACGTGGCACGATAATACTGACTTTTTTCAAAGTTTTGTTCCATTTCCATGACAGTAACTGCAATGTGCAAAGGCTGAACGATTAAACCAACACCAAGATCAGAAACAGCCAAACTCAGGAGCAGTGTTTTTAAAGGTTTTGGTAACGACGAAGTTTTTCTTAAGGCGTGGATTGTAACACTGTTCAGCATGATGGCGGTATAAGATAAGAAAGTGTTGAAGACGCAACTGGTAATGTATGATGAATGGAGACTTTCACTCTCTTTCATTGTAAAGCTTTCTGTAAGAACGCGGCTGAAGGTAAACCGTTTTTGTAAACACTATATCTGCATGGTTACTAGATTTCAAAAGGATGGGAAAGCCTCACAGATGTTGCACAAATGTCGTTAAAACATTGGAACCTGAAACATTCCTGATCTCTACTGCTCACCGATCTATCCGAATAACCTGTCAATATAACCGTATATCTTGAACACAGAATTGCCGGTTTACTGATCCTTCAACCTTTTAAAAGCTGATTCCGAAACTAAAACAGATGTTTAGATGTTTTCAGTCTTTTTTATTAAGATAAACAAGTCAGGGTAGAGTTAAAGCCATTAATATTCGACCAGTTAGCATGAGTTAGGAAGCGGGAAAGTCTTATTAAAAACATAGTTGGGGAATTAACCTTTTATGAAGTTAATTTACAAGAATTTACTAATAAATATTCGTGCTGAGTTTAAAGTACCTCTTCCGTTAATTAAGCTAAAAACAACTTCATATGTTTGAAAATAAGAAAGGCTTTCTCAGGACTGATGGAGCTAATTTTCTACTCGGCAGGAAGTTTACGATCCCCCTCCATCAACACTCGCAGTGTTTTTCCTTCGCGTGTTTGTTATGTTACGCTCCCTATTATCTGAACGACTGGAACAGGCCAGTGTCATTCGGGAAAAAATTCACACGCGCGCCGTTTTCAAGGAAAACAGGACAAACAGAAACTAATAGTACTAAATAGAAAGCTTGATGAATGTAGATTTCGACAGAATGCCTGGTGCTACTAAACTAGGTTGAATAATTAGGCATCGAATGCAGCCGTTGAAGAAAAAAAACACACTATGTTCAGTTATCTCAAGACATAACCCCGCGAAAAAGTGTGAGGCTTTTTCGATATTTCGATTGATTATTTAGATATCCATGTGCAAAGTTTGAGTAGCTAGAAAATAGGCCTATTTCTTACTTGGCTCTGAGACAAAGAGGAATAAAATAATTGAAGTTCCAGGATGAATAATTAATTTCGAAGTTAAGTTAGAATTTTAATACATCGAAATTGGCCTAGCGCTTTCTCGTTGTACTCCCAGTTGGTGACGGCGGTAGAAACGTCGGCGCCAGCGCTCCACATGGTTATGGCGAGAGAGCGGATGGCATGCACTGCTACTTTAGGAAAAATGATCAGAATACTCGAAATTTTAGCCCGAAACCGTTTGGTTCGTTTTGTTATGTTTTGACCAAATTTTATAATAAAAAATGCCATTATAGTAACTAGTTCAAAGACGACATATTGTCCAAAAAAATCGATTGCGAAGAAAAAATGTTAAACATAAAGCCGACTGTTTTGAATCCGTAACTCGCAACTCGGACAGTGGTTAAGAGCATTTGAAAAGTGTCTTACACTGAGGGAGGCACGATGAAATGAAAAAAGTGTTAAATTTGACGCTGTTTGTAGAATGATCTTTCTTTCCCGTCGTTTAGTTTTGTACCCTGAAGAAGGCAGCATTGCCGAAACGTCGGGAAAGAAAGAGCATTCTACAAACAGCGTCAAATTTAACACTTTTTTCATTTCATCATTCAGTATAACGCTGCGCAGGTAATTTAAATATTTATCACTGAGGGAGGCACCCCGTATAAATATTATAATTTATATTATTTGTTCATTCATAGAGCTCTGAATAGGCTTATAAGCGGACCAATTAACCGACTTCTAGTCTGTGTTATATGCCATCTTGACACTGCATGTAAAATAGGCCTTATGCCAGGCTGCTATGCGTTTATCTTTGTGAAATGGAAAGGATGTGCGTGTACTGTCGGAAGTATGTACGTGCTTGAGTTATCGCAATTTTGTAATAACACGCCTACGGTAAATTGTAATAACGCCACGGGTTGTAATACAAGTGGTAAATTGTAATAACGCTTGTCGCGATTTGTAAGAAAACATGTATTATTAATTAGTACAATAATAACGCGCATTCGCAATTTCTATTACGGCAAATAAAACTGTACTGTAACGTGGCAATTTGTAATATCAGTGGTACGGTAAATTGCAATAACGCTCGTCGCAATTAATATTGGTAATAAACACATTTTGTTTATTGTCATAACCCGCTTTTTCAGCTTCTACTACATGTACGGAAAATTGTAACAACGTCTTGGCTTGTATTATAAGTGGTAAATTGTAAAAACGCTCGTCGCAGTTTGCAATAACACATCCAACGTTAACTATAATAACGATTATAACATAGCTAGAATTTTCACGTAATCAAATTTAATAGCGCGAGCGTGCTTCATATTCTTATTGAGCACGCTAATGACGTCAGAAAACTAACACCTCGAGAAACACCGCGTTGATAATGTTATAAAACAATTAGTTCATGCTGCAGCTGTGCGTATGTCGAGATATTGAGCACTTGGGAAGTTTGGAGAGCACTCAAGAGGCTAGAGTTGCACTCGGCTGCGCGTCATGCAACTCTTACGCCTCTTTCGTGCTCTCCAAACTTTCCGCGTGCTCAATATCTCGACATACGCACGCTGACGCATGAAGTAATTGTTAAGTTGTCGCAATCAATTTATACTACAGTAAAATCAGTTGTAAAAATGTCGCGGTTTACCCAGGCCGAGACTATGTTAAGTAACGTCTTTATTTTGTCCTCTTATTTTTACAATGAATTATAAATAAATAAAATAAGAAATATAAGTAAATTTGGTCAGAGTATACATTTACAGTCCAACTGAGCCAAACAGAAAAAAACGTTCTTTTCATTGAGAAGTACTTAAGAACATGTCTAGAACGTTCGCAGGCTCAAATCGCTGAGCTTTTATAAAGCTGATCCTCTGAACCTAAAACAGATGTTTCAGCCTTTTTCATTAAAATATAGAAGTCGGGCCAGAGTTGAAGCGATTAATGCTCGACCAGTTAGCATGAGTTAGGAAGCGAGAAAGTCTTATTAAAAAATAAACATAGTTACGGAATTAAGCTTTTAGGAAGGTAATTTGGAAGAATTTACTGAAAAAATATTCATGCTGAGTTTAAAGGACCTCTGCCGCTAATTAAGCTAAAAACAACCTCATATGTTTAACAATAAATGGCTTTCTCAGGACTGATGGAGCGTATTTTCTCTTCGGTAGGTAGTTTTCGTTCCCCCGCCATCAACACTCGTAATATTTTTCCTTCGCGTATTTCTTGTGTTACGCTCCCTATTATCTGAACGACTAGAACAGGCCAGTATCCTTCGGGAAAAATTCACACTCGCGCCGTTTTCAAGGAAACTATGACAAGCTTTATATAAATACAGGAAAGCTTGACGAATGTAGAATTCGACAGTGTCGGGAGCCGCTAAACTTGATAAAATGATTAGTAGTCGAATGCAGACGTTTCATGAAAAAAAAACCCACACTGTGTCCAATTATCTCAAGGAATCGCTCAACAAAAAAGTGAATAATTAATTTCGGAGTAAAGTTTGAATTTTAATATATCGAAATTGGCCGAGCCGCTTTCTCGTTCTGAGCGGCAGAAACTTCGGCGCCAGTATCCAAAATGGTTATGACGACAAGCGGATGATACTACTACTTTAGTGTTTAACACTGGAGTCACCCTGCATAAATATTAATATTATTATTGTCTATTTATTTATTTATTTATTTATTTATTTATTTAAGTATTGATAGGCTATGAATCGGCTGATAAGCGAGCCAGTTAACACTTCTAGTCTGTGTTATATGCCATGTTTTTCTTGGGTAGCGATGGGGACGGGGGGGGGGGGATATACGAGACATCAATCAATCAATCAAAATCTTTATTTATACACGGTTAAAATATCAGTATTTACAATATAAAAAAGCAGTTCACTTTACATATTTGCCGTGCGAGAGTCCGATAGGGAAAACCATTCACTGATACCTTTTTTAAAAAGGCTCAATGATTGAGTTGTTCTTAGTTCCTCTGGAAGGTTATTCCAAAGGAAAGCACCACTATAGCTAAAGCTTCGTTCTCGGCTTAGGTAATGCCAGTCTTTGTTTAGCGTCACCAAGATCATAAGACGTAACTCTTGGTGTAAACATATCACAGGGATAAACTGGGGCAAGCTTATTAACACTTTTGTACATTATATTTGCTTTTTGCTTGGCCCTTCTAACACACAAGTTATCCTTCCCAAGTGATGAGCCCAAGTTATCCCATCCTATCTGATGAGCCTAATGGACAAAATGTATTGGCCTTAAAATCTTAGATGTGATTTAAGGTGGCTCCATATAGTTTTTGGCGCGTGTTTGTTTATTTTGATGATGTCACGAAAATAAATAGGTTTTTACGGCAGCTATAACGTTAATTGCGCACGTTCCACACGTACATTTTTACAAATATTGGCAAATTGGTAGGATTTTCTTGGTTCGCGATCACAAAGAAAAGACAACAATTTTTATACATACACAAACCCAATAAACGTAAAAAACGAAAAGTGAGTAAATTGCCGAAAATTATGTACCGATTGTTTTATGGCTTTGTCATATGAGATTTACTGAATGTTTATTCTGTTTCATCAAAAATCGTGGATATTTACAGTGTAAAAACCGAGAAAAGCCGTCGAGAGGTTTGCTAGCCTTGAACAACAAGCCCAACAACTCAACCAGTGGTTGCCATAGTAAAGACTGACAAATTATACTTCTCCGTAAAGGAGAAAGCCTAAGCTATGTGTATGTGTATATTATGCCTAGTATTGCGACACAAACCTCTCGAAAGACAGCAATTAGATCATGTATGCTTTATTTGGAATACTGGCCAATAGCTATATGAAGCCACCTTAAATATTATGTGCGTATGTAGCTTGCATTCCTTGTAAAACAGCACACGGATGTTTGCATTTAATTCTCCGTTTTTACTCCTGATAGAGTGAACCATCTTTTAAAATGGGGGAGGGGTATATAAAGATAACAACATACTGTTTGTGAAACGGTAGGTCCTGTCCGAGTACAATAGTTTTGACCATTTCCCTTAGATGATGATTGCGACTCAATGACATCATCAGTGTGATACAGTAAAGCCTGTATTAAGAGGACCCCATTACGCGGACACCAACTGCTTGTGTCCCTAAATTTTCTTTCCATAGTTACTGTAAAACGAACCTCTATTCAGCGGGCACCCGAGAGTGTTCACTTAATACAGGTTTTACTGTATTTCGTATCTCGAGCCACAAAGGTATGTTTGCTTCGAGAACAGTTGGCTGACTACAGACTTACAGACGTTCACACTTAATGTGTGTCTTTCTATGTATTTTCCACTTAGATGCTGATCTTGTGTGCATCATTGGTGAGATTAAAGTCAAAGTTGTTGGTAAAGTGAAGGCCGGCGAGCTCATCTACACTTGTCCAAGTGATAAGTTTCCCGGCACGGCAACTACTCGACGCCATTATGGTAACTGCCAAAATGCACATCACATTATTCTATTTGCCTTTCTTTATACGTGAATGAATATAAACCTGACATTTTTGCTTTAAAAATGTTCTAGTTGGAAATAATATGATATATTAAAGAACCCCACAGCATTCCAATAGATTTCATTCGTTAAAATAAAATTGTTGTTCGTGTAGTGACTGAATCGTCCAAGGTGGTCAATGTACTTAGGGTGCGCTTTTGGAGACATATTCTGGTCATTCTGAAATCCGAATACGCTAAAAATAACTTAGACTTGCCACAAGTCGACCTTGGTTTTTTTAGTCGAGTTTTATTCGATAAATTTGCGCGCGGAATTGAGTTTAGTCGCGAAGAACCTGACTTAGCAAAAATGAGTATTGGAAGGAACTTGTAGCAAGTCTAAAAATAACTATATTGTTTACATTTTCACACACGAAACATTTTCCAGGTACACATAGTTAAAGAGTGACTTCTTTCCATATTTTACGAGAGGAATAGGCGCAATATTTATAGGAATTTGTTTTCGGAATGGCCAGAAACGCCCCCTAAAGTGTTCACAAAAACTGTTGCTAGTAACTGATGTATTCGACAAGACAACTCTGTAGCTATTTTCCGGCGGAGTCAACAGTTATGTGTTGTTGTTGCTAGGAAACCGCAGGCAGACCTTACTGGGATACGCGATGGGCGAGTCGTCCAGCTCTGGTTTGTCCAAAGTTGACTGTATTGTATCCTTGGTTCTGAGTGTCGGTGCTACGGAGCGACTGCGGGAACTGGATCAGGTGAGGCGCAGTATCAAAGAAGTGAGGGAAAACCTAGAAGTGCACATTGATAATGTCGGTCACAGGATCACCAGGATGCAGAGAGGCTGGAGAGGTCAGTACACAAGGATTAATCGTTTTATAGCTGAAGTTTTTCTTAATACAACGCACGCATTGATTGGTTGATTCATGGTCACATGACATCTAACAAACAAACTGTTTCCAGCCAAACGTCCATGAGCGGCCAACATTTGAACAGACCGTGACAAAAGGTGGCATGATTATGATGGATTGATGTTCACCTCGATTGTTCGGCGCGTTGTTCAAACTGTTTTATTTATTTTTTTTTTTTGTTGCTATAAACCAAATCACTTAATGACTGATCCCTCGGGAAACAGTGAATTTTGTTTCCGTCGAATCTCTCGTCGACTTATTATAGCTGATGATGATCATGTAGCTGATGGTGTCGTGTCGGAAAATTTGCTCTACATTAAAACTTTTTCCATGTGCAACGTGTATAAATGAGTACAGGCGAGCCATTAGAGAAACTTAACGTGATGCTAGGGATTACCTTGTGATGGAAAAGCCGCGCACAAGCCACAGTGGTCCACACGAGCCACAGGTGGCTCACACGAGTCACAGGTAGCCCACACGGCCGGAGCTTAACCCAGTTTCTGTAGCATGAAGCAACTAGGAATATCGCTACTTCCCCTTGGATGGGATGCTAGTCCATCGCAGGGTTACCCCCAGCATAACGTCGCCAGTACCTACTTATACACCTGGGTGGCGAGAGACAACGTGGAGTAAGGAACTCGCTTCCAACCACCGACCTTTGGATCTGACGTTCCACGCGCTAACTCTCCACCTCCTCGCCTCCACCTTCCATCCAGGGGGAGTATAATATTCTCCTATCTTGCTTAGCAGACCTGTCAGTTCGTAAACTCGATGCACCTTTTTGAAGACCTTTTCCTTCACTTACGAATTAACCAGTCTTGGCTGCTTGATGTCGCAGAAACCGGGGCAAATTAACTTTAGAGAATAACAATATATGTATATTTTAATAACAGTGGGAAGTAGCTCAAAGTAACAAAGTGAACTTTCGAAGTACTATAACTACTGAAAAACATTGTATTTCTTGAAATGATTTTTAAATCAGGAGAGAGAGTTACAATATTTTGGTTCTTGATAGCATACGAAAAATGGTCGAAAGTTAGTTCTACAAAACTAACCTGGCACAGGTTGTTCAAAAGGTGGATAACGCTATCCACCGGATAAATCACTATCCAGCGGATAACACAATGAATTTTGTTGATACTTATCCACTTTATAGTGATTTATCCGGTGGATAGCGCTATCCACCTTTTGAACAACCGGAGCCTGATCTACTGGAAAGTAAGGCTTAGCTCTGACCGTGTGGATCACATGAGGCTCGTGTGCGACTTCACCAGTGGTGCGACAGTATATTTGGTCACAGGCACCCTAAGCTCAGTGTGAGAGTCAGTTACATGTGGTACCGTATTAGCTAATATCAACATGGCAGCAAATATAAGGATTTGTATGGGAATCCCGATGACAGATTCAAGAAGATAATTATTCGCAAAATTTCTCAATAAAAAAGCTGTACCTTATTTTCATGGTGTGTTGCTTGATTTCTGTGTGGTTCGTTTCCTGATTTAATGCGATTTAAGCGAATTCTTGCCTCCCGTGTTTCCACTCATAAAGAGAAAGCAAGGCAAAACACTCCATTCTGGACAGCCCTGCCACCTAACGAAGCCAAAAATTCCAGGTTAAAATATCCCCACGGCCACAAATCCACCGCAGAATCCAATGAGTGGAAACACGGGGAACAAATGGCAAATCAACGTATTTGACTTGAACGAAAATCTCGTAACTGACCAATTCATCTTGGGAATATAAAAGGTGATCGCTAACAAGAGCTTTCTAAATGTAGCGTTCGATAAAGAACTTATTTTGTACATACGAGCGATCACCCTGGGAGATTGAACATTCCCTAATGCACAGTCATCCAACACGTTCTTCGTCATCCGAGCTGTAGGCATCAAGGACTAAGAAATCATCCTGAATGTCTATAGCTAGGATAAAGAAAATATTGTTTCGTTGAGCATAAGTAATTATCTCCTCCAGTTTTAAGTCGATCTGTTCCATGGTATTAATTCAAGGTTTGTTTTCTTTTCGTTTTTCAGGCATTTGGAAGAAGTTGCTCGGTATCACCCTATTTCTTGTAGCAGTGTCCATTGTTTGTGGATTGATGCTACCTCCAAATTCTCCCTACGTCAAAAAGAAGTGCCGGGAGGGAAGCATCAGTGGTCATTATCTTACCTTTACGTATTATCCTTCACTTTCAGAAGTAAGTATTTATTCTGTTCATGTAGTCTAACCTCCAGTAAGAGGACGCCCTTAGGAACACATTCAATTACGCCCCCAGTCTCGGACCCAGATCTCTTTTCGCCAGCCGTAGTCGATATCTGGTGAAATAAGATCTTTATGTGTGAAAATGTGTCCTTTATGATCCTTTATAAAAAGTTCGACTGTTGTAGGAAGGGGAATGGTGGAGAGGACCTTTCTGTGATGCAAAAATACAAACTGTGCCCATTGGCTGAGTGAGAGGGCCGGATGGAAAAATATTTGGCTCGAGGTCATGGCCAAGGGTAAAATATTTTGCCACCAGTGTCCAGTGACGACTCCAATTTGGTCGATAAGTATTTTATCGCATGACCCATTTGGAGACAAAATTGTTTCAAATTTTATTAACACATGAGGCCGTACGCCTTTTTCCGGCCCCGCTCATGGCACTCATACGGATATTTTGTAATCAGTTTTAAAAAGAACGCGCGCGGGGACCGCGCCAGATTTTATACACAAAAACATAAGTGCAGAAAAGTGTAACAAATGGGTGTTTTCTTTAAGTTAGCGGCTATTCACATGATACCGGAATGAGTTTCATCCAGGATTGAGTTTCGTTTCAGAATGAAGTTCGTACTGCATTCACATGACAAAATCGACCGGCTCAGCCTAAGGCGTTCTCGCTCGCGTGGTTTTCGCGCCAGATCGGAAAACAAAGATGGCGCAAGTTTTGCACCTTCGTTGTCCGCTATCTTGAAAACGATACGCATGCGCCACTCACCCCAGACTACGCGGTTTGTGGTTTTCATCTTGGAACGAAGTTCGTTTTCAGTTTACCAGAATGAAATGTCATACCAGAACGAGAATTTCATTCGGATTGAAAACCGGAATGAACTCATTCCGGAATGACTTGTACGGGAACGAAATTTCGTCTCGGTATCATGTAAACAGATACAGATAAATATATGGAGATGGAATGAACTCGTTCCAGAAAAAAGTCGTTCCGGTATCATGTGATTAGCGCATTAGTCCAATATATAATTAATAACGCCTAACAGCCCCAGAAGGTTACCAAAGGTCATTATTTTTTGACGATTACCAATTTATATTATCAAATCAGTTACTTTTTACAAGATTAAAAAATGTACCTTTCAGATGTTTGGACAGCACCTTGGTGCCTTTCTAAAGAGACCACCTTAGTTTGGTCACGGGTCAGATATAAGCAAATCATTCATCAATTGACAAAGGCACCGACTGAGATAGTGTCAAAAGCTTGCGAAAACTAATTTTGGTTTCTTAATAGGTAACTGTTTTAACAACGTTTGCTCTTCTTCCCGATTAAACACTTGTAAATGTTTACTGAGCAAAAGGTAGCAAATTTCACTCATTTCGTTTTATTATAAGTTAGTTCAAACTTGTGTAATAACATATTCATCCATCATACATAAAAATTCTCCGGCCATTGACTGAAATTTCTATGTTGTTGTTCTTTTCAAGGATGGCATACCAGTGGAAGGGTTGGAATTCACTTGGAAAAATCTTAAAAAGAAGTTAAATTTGAAGTTCGACGAAATAACAAACGGAACAGGTTAATACATTCGATAATTAATGTGTGTCTATCTCAAGGACATTCGCGCGAAAATCTTCTAACGTTGATTTTTTTCTAAAACTTTTGCTACAGCTAGGTAACGAGTTACTCGTGTCAGAAATGCAAAAAAATTGAGAGGTCACCAACTTCGTTTCAGAGATAACATATCTGAAACGCGACCCTAATTTTGAAAAATTGGTCTCCCTTAATTGATATGGCCCCAATGTCTGTTAGTCTAAAAATACTGCAAATGAATCTCTATGAGTATGTCTGTTAAGAAAATTAAATCAACTGATGACGTCCCTTAAAGTAAACCTAATTTTTAAACGACAGCATTTGCAAACCCTGACAGCCGCAAGTTGACGAGATTCGATGATATGTGGGTATAATTCACAATAGAATTAGATGAATAGCCCAATTTAGATATATTAAAATTCTGCTTCATACAAAAGACATCATTACGAGGCTTAGGGGAATATACCATATAAATCCCTACTATCATTCCCCTAAGCCTCGTAATGATGTCTTTTGTTTCAAGTTGAATTTTAATATATCGAAATTGGGCTATTAGAAAAGAAAATTATCTAGCCAAAACAACATGAATGATCAGTTCAGATACATGTATCGTGTTTTTTATTGTTCTGGAATTGGGCGGGTTTGGGGATTCCTTTGGAGAGTTTATAGTACGTCAAAAACTCTCTGACGTAAGTCATGTGATTTGATGACCTCATACAACGCGGGAAGTCCGTCATCATTCCGAATGGCCGCCATCTTGGATCCGCCATCTTGGATCCGCCATCTTGGATTTTCATTGAGCAGTGCTTTCCCCTGTTGCTGTTTATAATGCTGAAAAAGAGGGTTCCAACTTTTGAGTCTGTGGATGAAATCAAATGAAAGCTATTGAGCAGTACTTTCCAGTGATACTGTTTATTATACTGTACAAGTTGTTTTAACTTTTAAAGCTGTGAATGAGAGCTCAAAGTGTGACCATTCAAGTTAAAGCTATTGAGCAGTATTTTCTTCCAGTTTTGACTCTTAGGAATGTAAAGTGAAACTGGCAATTGAAAACCTCTTTGTCAATCTCTAACAATAAACCTGTTGTACCTTTTCAGGATACAGGTATTTTTTGAACAAGGGGCGTTGTGAAACTGGTGGCATACGATCCATCGCGTCCTGGCTGGACCCCGCACCGACATATCCTCATGTTAACGTGCTCGCTGTGGATGCTGGGTGCAAGAGGGTTTATTACCACAGTAAGAAGACGGGAGACTGGTTCGAGTATCGTGACGCGGGAGACATTCAATGCCAGCCACCGGCTTAAAAGTAGCTATGAAGGCGGTCTGAACAGCTAATTTTTTATTTCTCCAGTTTTAGCTACAAGGACCGGTCATACCTGGAGACATTTAAAGGCTCATTGTCTCGGCTGATACGTCGAGTTTTCATGAGTATAACTAGGAGCTTGCTATAAGCTTGCTTTATTAACTTGAAATGCAAAAAAAAAAAAGTTACCAAAAGTTATTAAAGCAAAGAAATATAAAGAAATATAACGACTGAAAAACGCAAGGTTTAACCAAATTGGCAACTTTGCATTTCTAAACCTCTTGTCACGAAATCAAATTTGATGAGCCGTAATCATTTCCATCCATGTAATCTGCACTTCATGCTTAGACTACTCGTTTTGCTTTGCTCTACAGAATCTTTTTATCCAATTTAAATGAGCATTTGGCAATATCAGATTTCGGCGGGGCACTGTCCTTTTTAGCTACAAAAATTGTTTTATGTAGACATTTTCATTGTGCAATTACAGCCATGCTCCGTCACGCGTGACCAGTATTTTTGAAAATTGGAATGGAGTTTTCAAGTTTACGCGTCGGTTTTGTAAATTCATTCCGAGATTCGGAATTCCCGTGAGAATTTTTCCGCATTTTCGGAAACAAACAGCAACAAAATATCATTTTATTTGAAATGTTACATATCCGAACATGTATGTTCATTTCAGTCTTGTGGATTCCTGGTCACGTGTGACGGAGCATGGCTGTAATAGGCTATTTCCGAGTTGCCTTTAGCCTCTCTATCAAAGCGAGGCTAGGTGCGAAACCTTTCATATGAAAATGAGTTTTCATTTACATGCAAATAAGGTTTATTTGCATGTGAATGAAATCTCATTTTCATATGAAAGGTTTCGCACCTAGCCTCGCTTTGATAGAGAGGCTAAAGGCAACTCGGAAATGGTCTATTGTGTGATAATTTTCAACGGTGAAAAATTTCGCCTTATAAGAACAAAATCAGTAATAGAGGAGGAATTAAATGTAGGTCTTTCAATATGATATGCAATGAACTGAAAGCAGCCAGTGGGAAAATAAAGACCGATAATACCTTGAAATGTAAAATGGGACTCAAACGGTTTAGTATATAACTTACAGAGAAGCGTTCAAATTTGCCCCGCTATAACACGGACAATGCAGGAACCACGAAACTGTCTAGTTCCCCCCTCCCCACCCCCCACCTCCTACTTACAACAACACTGTCTAGGGCAAAAGGACAAAATAATAAAAGGTTGGGAGCCGAGACGAGCACCCCCTCCCTAGTCAGTTACATTTCTATTCTCTTTACCAGTCTCTCGCGGGTCTAGCAATTACTCCAGGGCTTTCTCCTTTTTCAAAATGGCGCGCCGTTTCCAGGCCCGCCCGCCCGCCCGCCACTTTGAAAGCGGAGAACGCCCTGGGGACGAGGTTGCTTTACTCGTCTCCAGGGCCTTCTCCGCTTTCAAAATGGCGCGTCGTTTCCACACCCGATCCGCCCTTTTGAAAGCGGAGAAGGCCCTGGGGAGGAAATTGCATTTACTCGTCCCCATTCTTTGCGCCGTAAGAGCTGCCTGTGGAACAGGCTCAGGAGGCAGAAACTGTTCGCGTATTAACGGAGTGTCCGCATCAAATGGAAATAAGCGAATGACGTTATTTACGAGTTTTGTTCATTTTAAAGGAACATACAGTTTAGTGTCATATATAATCCTTTCTAAACCAATCAAAAATAATATGATGTCGCAGTTTGTAATATCAGTGGTAAATTTCAATAACGTTTGTCCTGATTTGTAATAAACATATTTTGAACACACCTTACGTTAACTATAACAACGCGTCGCAATTTCTACTATGGTAAATTGTAATAATGTAGCGGTTTGTAATAGAACGTGGTTAGAACGTACTCAGGCTGACTGTTAAGACCATCTTTATTTTGTCCTCATATTTTTACAATGAGCTAGAAATAAATAAAATAAGAGATAATAATTGGGTCAGAGTATACATTTACAGTCCAACTGAGCCAAACAGAAAAAAACTTTTCTTACATCCAGAAGTACGATTTAATGAAATACTATCTTAAGAACTTATTGAGAACGTTCTCAGGCTCAAATCGCCAAAACATGAGAACGTTCAGTTCTGGTTAATCCACAGTTCATTCAAATATTAGACGTTGTAATATATAAAAACAAGAGTAATTACAGAGATATTTTTGCATTAACTTCAGAAACACCTCTTCACCTCATGGCTGTCCGGTGGACTGTTTAGGTTGAATAAATTTAGATGTGTTTGTTGTTTTGTTTTAGTTCTTATCAACGAAGCTGAAAGTTTCTTGACATTGACAACGATGTTTGTACATATTTGTAAAAGAAGACCAAAACAACAACAACATATGAAGAAATATCTTAACTTCAGATAGCCGGTTGTATTTCATTCATGTTGTGGTTTCGCAATATATCAGATTCCGCCGCAGTATGTTCATCACAGCGTGTCGAATGTGACTCAGTTTCCAGCAATAAAGCAGTGGATTGAGAGATGAATTCAGAAACACCAGTGTCACAGCGAAAACACGAAAAGCTTCTATAGTAGCATTTGGTCCAGAAATTGCAAGGGCAACCAAAGCACAGAAGTTTGGCAAATAACAAACCAAGAACGCGAGATAAACGAAAAATATTCCGACTGCAAATTTTCTTACCCTTGAATGATTTTCCATTTCGCCATTCTGTGCTTCTTGTTGTACCTGCAGGGCTTGAATCTGGTTTGCGTGATGTCGCACAGCCACACACATCTTGTAGTTAAACGTTGTCATAGTGATGAGGCAAGAGACGCCGATAAAGGCAACAATCACGAAAATGACATTTGGCTTGATCCATAAAAACTGCGATAGAACTGCGCTGAAAATCCATATTAAAATTACCCCAGCAACAACACGCTTGTGAGTCACAAGTTCCTGGTATCTGAGATGAAGATGAACAGCCAAGAATCTGTCTGCACTTAAAGCCGTCACACCAAAGAATGAAGAAAAGGCAAATAAATTCGCCGTGGTGTGAAAAACCCTGTACGTGACACGATAATACTGACTGTTTTCAATGTTTTGTTCCAACCTCATGACATTAACTGCAATGTACAAAGGTTGCACCAGTAAACCAACACCAAGATCAGAAACAGCCAAACTCAGCAGCAGTGTTTTTAAAGGTTTTGGTAACGACGAAGTTTTTCTCAAGGCGTGGATTGTAACACTGTTCAACAGGATGGCGGTATAAGATAAGAAAGCGTTGAAGACGCAAATGGCAATGTATGATGAATGAAGACTTTCACTCATTGTAAATCGTTCTGTAAGAACGCGGCTGAAGGTAAGACGTTTTCAGTAGGCGCTTTGTGAACACTGTATCTGCACAGAGTTACTTCGATCTTGAAAGATGAAAGTTTGGATAAACTGAGGGTAGTTTTCTAAAGGATGAGAAAGGTTCTCATTCTTGACCTCCACTGCTCACCTATCTCTCCGGATAACCTGTCAATATAAACGTATCTTGAACACAGAATTACTGATCCTTGAGCCTTTTCAAAGCTGATTCCGAACTTAAAACAGATGTTTCAATATTTTTCATTAAAATAAAGAAGTCAGGCCATTGTTATAAAAACAAAAGCTCAGCCAATTACGAAGCGAATAGTTTAAAAACACATTAACGTAATAAGGCTTAAATTTTTGCCGAGTTCTGCTAAACCCGGGATCGACAAAGAGTCGTTCGAGTGAATTATAGCCACGTATCGAAAGGTAGCCGGTGAAGAAAAAACTGGCGATGCTGCGATCATCTCAAGGCATCAATCAACAAAACGATGTCAGGCGTTTTCTTTTATTTTGACTGGTTAAATGGTATTCTATTTATCATAGCAGTGACGTAATTGCACGTGATCCTAGTCAATTAGCCATGAAAAACTTGGTGTTATAAAAATGTTTTCAACTTTGCATATCATTATGAGTGTTGTGCATGAATAGATATCCGCATGCAATGCCTTAGAAGCGAGACAATAGAAGGACACATTGCGTTAGTTAGTCCATTGCAGAATAAATATTCAAACAATTAAAGTTTTCTCTATACTGCTTTTCCGTCAAATCTAAATACGCTATCAATTCGACAATAACTCTCCAAAAATAATCAAGAAAACATATTTTGGAATTTTCCCTCTCATACACCGTCAAGAAACGTTTTGTGTTTGTTTTAAGGTGGCTCGACTGGGTTTTTTGGCGACATAACACCCCAACTTTGAACGGCTGCTACTTCACTGTCTGAGCTCGGTCCGGCAAGCTGCTTCACACATATACTAGAAATGAAATGAACTTTCCAAATAAAGTAGATTCGACTTGCATCAGTGTTGCCACAACAACGATCTGATGACGTCATGGTTTTTTGTCAACATCTAGACCTAATTTTTAAAAATGACTGTATGCCGCTTATAGTCTAGATGTAAGTCTTCAAGACTGCAAAGTTTGAAAAAAATTATGAGAGCGTTTTCGAATAAAATTGGGTTGAATATTTTCCATCAAAAATTTAAAAATTCGCATTACTTTTTCAAACAAGTTAAGGCATGGTTTACCTGCTTATTTGGCATAGTTTCATTTGAAAAGGAAGTTGTCGTTCAATGTTCCTAATAATTTGCAAGCAATATTGTTTCAGTGGCCTTAATAATATGAAACATTCGTGACGTTTGAATATCAGTCACGTGACCTGTTATTAAACGTTAACGGTTAAAATCGTCAGGGTAAAATGGGGAACATGTACATTAAATCAAATCAAATTAAAACTTTTTGAGCACCAATCTTTTGCATCTTAGGTGCTGGTCATGGAATAGCCTTGTGCGCATGTCCAAGTTTAATAGCAATCACGTAATTACAAATTACAGATACCACCTTTCAAGGCAGAATAACAATGCTGATACTCTACTGGACAATTTAGTAGCGCATATTTTTAAAATTATATTGCAGAACCCTTCCCCTATTTTAGAAAACGCATTTTGTGACGTCACTTACAGCGCATTGTCACGTGATGCTAACTTACACTCTCATATGATAAACCGAGTCAGTTGTAAATCCTACTATTACCATCGAACTTTGAAGTTAATTGTATTGATCAATAATAAAGGATCTCTAAATTCGTCGCGGGGGATCGTTTGAAACGCCTTAGTCATGCCTTAACTTGCCTGAGTTCTGTTAATTCTTCGATGCTAGCGTTTTCCTGACAACTTAAAACAATGTTTTCACCATATATTATTCACGTGCCATAAAACTACATTTCTTGAGTAATGCCTTAAGTCGTAATACTCGACATAAGAACTACGGTAAACTTCATTGTTCTGCGGCATTGACTCTTTCCCACATAGAATGTTTTTGATTTCAACAATAGGGGAGGAGCTTATGGTTTATAATTATATTTCAGTATAAAAATAAAGAAAATCAATTTGCGTCAAATAAATTTTAGGAAATGTTCGTGCTTAACCAATCAGAATAGCAGAAGACAATAGCTAATAATTTTGCTTCTTTGATGAAGTTCCCCACATACAATTTCTTTTAAAAATTGCATGTTGTGCCATTGAATCTTAAATTAAATGAAACCTTTAAGAAATCGAACAAAACGCACCTTAAACCCTAACGTTTTAGCGGTCTTTGAGTCTAGGTCAACGAGAGCACTTGATGTAACTACATTGCCGTTAGCACTTTCCTTCTTATGCGGATCATTACTTAAATATGCTCATTTTACTCACAGAAGTAACACTTTGGTTAGAGAAGCGTATAATTAAAAACTAGTCAATGGCCGTTTTCACACTAGAGACGGACAAATCGTCTGGACGGACAAGTCGTCTCAGACGGACAAGTCGTCTTAGTGAGAAAACGGGACGAACAAAATTTTGGACGTAAAAGACGTCTGATTTTGTCCGTCGATTTGGCCGTCTATTAAGACGATTTTTCGAGGACGATTTGTTCGTCTAGACGGATAAGTCGTCCGAAGTCCGACTTAAATTCACACCACACGAACAAATGGTTGTATCTCGGTCCCAGTACTCGCTAAGGGGAATGGAACTAGTAAAGGGAGTGATGGTTTATGGGAAAATCAAAATGGCGGATGGAAAGCAAGGTAACCAAGCCTGTTAGTGCCAGGCCCCTTGCTTTCAAAATCGTCTGTTTGTTCGTTCAGATATGAATTTACGATGACCAACACAGGGTGAGTTGTCCGTCTAGAATTCACATTACACGAACAAATCGTCGGACGACTTGTCCGTCCAGACGATTTGTCCGTCTTCTAGTGTGAAATGGGCCAATGATTTTTTTTAATTCTTTTGATATGAAGTTTAACATATATTGCACTATCTCTGAAAATTTTAAGGGCATTGAATCATTTTAAGGGCGTGAAATAAAATTAAAAGTACAGGGAACTTTTGTATTCGTCTTCCAAAGTTTCATTGAGTATTATTTGTTGACAGCTGGTTTATTTCAGGACTTTCTCTTTTGTCTACATTCTACATATTTGTGCGTTTTTGAAACAACGAGTTTGTAATGCCGACTTGCTCCAAAGCGATCGTGAAAATTTTTTTCATAGTACTAATGACAATTAACACAAGGCTGCGGTCATGCACATGTAACACGTTTAAAATTTCTTCAAAAGTGCACAAATATAATGTAGATAATGTTTTTGCAGAAAAGATTGACCTTTGTCTTTATAAAACTATTTTGCAAAACAAAGTCAAAATAGCGGAAATTCTCAACAAAACGATTGTAAAGAAACAATGAGGCTCGTGCACAACATGCAACATCGCGCGCAACATGCAACATGCAACATGCATACAACATCACGGCAACTACTAGAAGTAGAATCGCGTGCTACTCCTTCAATATTGCGCGCAACAAATTAATTGTGTCCGCAAGCTGCGACATTGTTCGTAACATCCATCCTCAAGTACTCCTTGTATCCGTAAACAATCGCGTCAGCAATGTTGCTGCACGAACAAATGAACGAAATGTCGCACGTAATGTTGGATGGTGTGGCTACATCGATCGTAAAAATTTCCGTTCAATGTTGCACCATTTGTGACGTCACCTGTGGAAAATACCAAGTGATCATATGACCGGAACAATATATATTAACAATTATATTGTTAATAATAAAAAGCACAATATTTTAAACTGCCATAATAATAATAATAATTATCTAAGGTGTCCCCGTCTTAGTAAGAAATCATCCTTGATGTCTATAGCTAGAATAAAGAAGATATTGTTTCGTTGAGCAGAACTAATTATCTCCTCCAGTTTTAAGTCGATCTCAGTGTTCCATGGCATTAATTCAAGGTTAGGTTTCTTTTCGTTTTTCAGGCATTTGGAAGAAGTTACTCGCTATCACCCTATTTCTTGTAGCAGTGTCCATTGTTTGTGGATTGATGCTACCTCCAAATTCTCCCTTCGTCAAAAAGAAGTGCCGAGAGGGAAGCATCAATGGTCATTACCTCACCTTCACGTATTATCCTTCATACATGATATGGCCCCAATGTCTGTTAGTCTAAAAATACTGCAAATGAATCTGTATGAGTGTGTCTGTTAAGAAAATTAAATCAACTTGTGACGTCCCTTAAAGTAAACCTAATTTTTAAACGACAGCATTTGCAAACCCTGACAGCCACAAGTTGACGAGATTCGATGATATGTGGGTATAATTCACAATAGAATTTGAAGAATTAGAAAAGAAAATTATCTAGCCAAAACAAAGTAGGGGTCACCGACCATCCAAGCGAGTTAAATCTAAGCAAAGTTAACGCAAAGGCTACCAGCTCTTGTTCTACTTAGATGTCTTCCTTTGTGCGCGCTCGTAATGCGCATAAACAGTTAGCGCGAACGTCCTTGACATGAATGATCAGATCAGATATATCGTGTTTTTTATTGTTCTGGAATTGGGCGGGTTTGGGGATTCCTTTGGAGAGTTTATAGTACGTCAAAAACTCTCTGACGTCAGTCATGTGATTTGATGGCGTCATACAATGCGGGAAGTCCGTCGTCATTCCGATTGGCCGCCATCATCGGCGTCACGGAGGCCAAGTGTCCCAAAACAATGAAATGGCGGCCATATTGGTGTGCCAAAGGAATCCTATGGGACTTAAGCTCTATTCTTATTTAAACATTTCCAATAGTTTTAGCACTCCAATATGGCCACCGATCACGTGAGTGAAAACACTCTACAGAGTGTTTTCACATGACGTCATAAAAATTTAAAAAATCTAAAGTATACATCCTACAAAGCTGTTTCTAGCAAGGTATGTGGATATCAGTGTTATAATCTTTCACAAAAAGGTTCATGTTTTAACGATGTTTCGTTTTCGATTTATAAAGGTTGTAAATGTGTCACGCAATTCGTCACGCTATTTTATGGATGCTTATAAGCCGATTTCATGCCTCATAGTGAATACAATAGTTTGTGATGAGATTTTTGGTGTTGTTAAGACTTTAAAGTCTTAAATTTTTGGCCGCCATGTTGGTGTTCCTAAGTGGAACACCAAGATGGCCCCTCCATACATTTCTTACTAAAAATGTCTATACTCATTCGCCTATAACTCTTGAATGAAATGCTCTTGCGCTTCGAAATTTGGCCCAGATGTGTAGTTTTAAACTCTCTATAATTGCATAAACATTTTAGAATCGAACACTGCTTCTGAATTTGGATATGACGTCAGTGAAAACGCTCTATAGGTGACGTTGCCCGGCTTCCGAGCTTAGTAGCCACGCATCCAAGTCAAATACGCACAAAGAAGGTAGCAAATAGAATGCAATTTTGGAATAATTTTCAAGAAAGGAAACCAACTTAGCCTCGATCCCAGACGTCAACGCCGCGCTTGCCGAGCAAAGAGAGCTCTCACAATCGGCTTGATGAGTGACGTCATATTTCATACGCGCGGAGAACGACTGGGAACGAGACTGCATTCAATTTCCGGAATTGGTGAAACAATTAACCACAGTCAACGACATTTTGACAAATTGTCTTCGTGGAAGTCGTGAAAATAAATATTAAATAACTAAATAAAGAAAGACGGGAAAATGAATACAATTGGACGGCATTTTCTAAAACTTGGGCGATGCATTGTACCTTGAAATTCGTCTCCTTTGAAAAGACGAGCTCCCGATGATTTTGTAGTCTAAGCAAAAATATATTATGGTACTAAGTATCTGAGTATGATTAATAACTGCGATGAATTGAAGAAACTGTAATGACAAAAACCGTGAAAAGTAATTATGACAATTTAATTCTGGTCATGCTGTTGTATTATTTGCAATAAAAGGAACCTTGCCTCGGGCATATGTGAGCGTTTGTACAACAAGATTTATATATATCCATTTTGAGTGAACTTCAAAACAACACATTTAGAAAATTAATATCGATCGTTCATATATAGTTTTTAAATCACACTGCAACAAATATTTATTCGGAAAAAAGGGGAAAAAAAGCATTTTTATAACTGTCTATTACGCCCACATATTTGGTACTTCAAGTAAAGAAAATTAAAGTTGGTCAAACTAATCTAATGGACTCGCATTCACAAATTCAACTATAAATCACCGCGGGTGATTGTCATCCTGCACTGGCAAATATATAAATATCACATTTACCGTGGTTTCGCTAAAGAATCTTTCCGAAATCTCAACCTGCCTGGCCCGTTTTTTTGCGCAAGTTTGTCATTCTGAAAGGTAGAGGGCATTGCAGCTTAGACCCTTCGAGGACTCCTTTTGCTCTACATAATCAAACTTTACACTTAAACGGTAAATACAACATTTATATTTTTTCTTTTCTCTTTTTTTTTACGAGTGAACAGTGATTTCACTGGCAGATTTCTTGTTATTTAAGTATTGAGTATTGCGTCGTCCTGCACATTTATTTAGTACTTTTCTTTGGAGTCATTCGTTCTTCACAAAATTAAAACGTTTGTTATTAGGTCAGAAAATAAAAAAGTGATAGCGTAAAGCTAAAAACATTTTAGTTCCTTTGTGCTCAGTTTATTAAAAACGAAAACTATCAAGTTAACCGGAAATATCTCTAGTATGGGAAAGTTGACCTATTGAAATGGTTGTCCAAAATTTATCAAGTTTGACAAATATTGACTTAAGGTTTAGTAATTCTCTTGAAATATGACTAAAAATACTTTTCTTTCACACACAGCAGCGAACCGTTATTGTTAATAATGTTTGTTCGATCACTCCAAGCTTGCGCAATTACTTTTCAAGACATCTGTCGCTTGTTTTGAATCTTCAAACCAATCGATTTTTTTTACTGAAATGCATTTAATATCTCCCGCAACTACCATTGTTTGAGGGAAGCTTTGCAGCAGTGAAGTTGATTTGCTTTCGACGCTGTTGGCGCGTCTCATCAACTTGAAAACTGCTAAAAACAAGGAAAAACTTTTGTCTGATAAGTTTTAGCGACGACACAGGGTTTCTTTTGTTGTACATGCACAGGGTTCTGAAACTCCACTTGCGATCGTATGTAATTTGTTAGCACTTTCTTCAAGTCAAGGTAAGCCACATCATGTTGTCATGTTTTAACTTCACCGCATCTTACGTAATATATATATATTTATCCTGACTGCGCGCAAGTCTCTCTATTTTGCTCATGCAAAATCTATTAGTACTCATATCCAGATTCAACTACCAAGAGAGTACTACTCAGTGTGTTGTTTACCGTAACATGTTCAGTACCGTCAATTGAATCCGGCAAACCAATTTGGCTTTAAGATCAACTCAAATTTTTCATTTCCTTTAAAAGGATCCTAAAAGACCGGTTATAACAATTTGTTAAAGCTGTCATGAAAATGATGTATATACTGCTTCAGGGGCACATTTTCCCCGTTTATTGATAAGATAAACAAAATGTGCTTTTAAAAAATTTACTATGGCTGGTTTTACACTATTTTTACCGAAGATTTACATCGACAAATTTGCTATTTTATAAATTGGTAAGTACGTTTAATTGAGAGAGGGAACTAACGTGATAGCAGCTAAAAATCGCTTTTTAAAACACTTGATATTTTTTCTTTTGGTTTATTTTCAAAGCAGTTTCATTTTGTCAAATACAGTCTGGATTTAAAATTAATATTTGAGCGAAACGTAATCGTAACAAAGGACAAAGTGACGTCATCTGAGCTGGTTTCTTAGACGTGTCGTTTTTCGCGGGTTAAATCGAACAAAACGTTTCAGTACCATGAAAATGCTGATAAGGGAAAATCGGACATCCAAACTGAAGTTTATCTGGGAAAAAGGATGCCTACTGCAAGATTATCTCGAAAATTTGAAGTGAGTATAAATTAATCAGTGTTGATTGGTAATCAATATTTAATTATTTTTCAGTGAAAACATTATCATTCTGAGTCAATGGTTACGTCTGCATGTAGCGGAAATATTTCATCATATAAACAACTTCTTGTTAAATGCGTTATCCTCCCCTATTTATAACATTTACAATTCAAAATAATATAACTAAAGGGATAATGGTTTCGAAAGAAATGGTTTTCCCTCGAACGGGTTCCCTTTTGCTGTCATTAAAAGTATAATCTAAGATATTGCGCTAAGCGAATATGAGAAACATTTCGTCGATTATATCGGCAAACCTTTATTATGATAAAGCGAAAATAAAGTAACTTCAATTTTCCTTCAATTAAAGCTTATCACCTAATATGACCCTCCAATATAGCTGTTATTTTTCGTAAGCTTCTTTGGCTTAAAAATATTAAGAAAGTGTCAACTTTTTATAATTGAATCAGGACGAGCTTGAAACTGAGGAGACCAGAATTTTCTTGGAAGCCGTTATCTAGGTTGTCACGCAACCTCTCTTAAATACATGTATTACCAGACAGAGGCAATCTTGTTCCCAGGGCCCTGAATATGGGCCAGTGTGAATAGAGAAGGACCTGGGAAAGAGGTACTCTAACTTGCAGTACTTTCTTTCGATGCTTAAGATGAGTTTCCTTGCTTTGATTTTGGCAGCTTTTATACTTTTTTGTCTACTGCGCTTATGCACGTATACACAAGCTAGCTGTAACCGAACTGTTGTAACAACCCTTTAACAACAACCCTTTAACATTATTATTATTATTTTTAATGAACAATTTATTATCAAGAGCCCCTGTTTATAATATGCAACCGGAAAGAGATCAAATTCGCCGAATTAAAGGGGTCAATGACATGAGACCTGAACCACGCAAAGAACTTTCCACGTTTTCTACAGACTACACTCTGCAAAGTCCGACCTGACTTCCAACATCATAACCTCTGTATCTTTAAATATCTTTTTCTTTTAAGAATTAAGACATGAAATTGATTATAAATTTCCCAAAGAAGATCATATCAGACAAGACGATGAAGGCCGGGCGTGACAGCACACTCGGATTAAGAATATCATTGCTACCCATAAGGCAACTAGTAGAAGTCGGGGGCGGATCTAGGGGGGGGATGCAGGGGGTGCGCGCACCCCCCCCCCCCCCCCATCCCCTGAGATGACCTGCATCTTTCTAATATAACTGGTATTCTGCAAAGAAAAGAAAAAAACGTGATTATATCATTCCTTAAAGGTGCACCCCCTCCTAAGAAAAATCCTGGATCCACCCCTGGAAGTGGCTTCAACTTAGAATACTACAAGAGGTAAGCTATATAGGATAGACCTCAAAATTTAAAAAAGATGAAAGGGTGAATTGACTGTACATAAAAAAAATTTGCTAGAGTGCAGCTGACACATCTTCCCCAAAGGGAGCATTTAGATCGTTCCAACTAATGGTTTTATTCCCTTTTATTACTTGTATGAGTTGGTTAGTTTAGTACGACGTCAATAATGGCCTTGAACCGCCCACATGACTTCCAACCATTTTGTCCGAGATTAGAAAAACTAAAAGAAGATCCTGTATTTGATCCGTAGATCAGAAGACCCTAAGAAGCTATTAAATCCGAGAGCGTATGGAAAATAAATCCGTTTGTCTGAATTCTGGAAAAATCTTATGACTTCACTTGGTCAGTCTATTGTCCGTGCTGAGCCTCAAGAAATCACTATATGGGTACTTAATTGTGTATATTAGGTTAGAGAGTGCGAGAAAGCCTGAAAGTAATCAGACAATTACAAGCCCTAAATGTCAAGCAAAACCAATGCTAAAATAATGGCTTTTTGCGATGACTATTTGAGCCACAATTACGCAGAGAAAAATTACGTTTCTAACAATAGTATGAAAAACAATTCCATAAGTCGTCCACTACTCTTGGACTGTCTTGTCCTCCAAATACAAATTAAAAAACTAACAATAATTTGAAATTTTATCTTGCATAACTTTGTTAAAGGAGGGAGCTGAGGTAAAAGTATTGTGTGCTTTATCTATGAAAACGCGATAACTTTATCCTAACTCGGTATCAATTTCGGAGGAAAGCGGATTTGCTTTAGCGGCATGATATTTAATAAAGAGCGCCACTTTCCTGGTTAATTAAAATTTTCGCTTCTAACAAGAGGAGAATATGAGTAATTTACTAAATATACACGAAAATTTGTCCTTTGTGGCATGAAAATAAATTATGTAACTTTTTGCGGCAGAAACAAATTCTTTACTTTTTCGCGCATTATCATGAAAATTGATAATTGTTTCTATAAACTCAACAATGAATGCTGTCTGTTAAATTATTAACAGTTGAAATATCTTGTTGAAAATTTTTGACTTAAAAGAATAGGAAATTTACTCCGTAGTTTTCGTGACCGGGATGTAAAAGGAATTATTTCGTCTGTATTCTCAACTTTTGATGCCATTATTCCGCGCATAATTGCATTGTTTGTCCCTCCATATTGCAAAAAAAAAAAAATTTTTTCAATAGACCATTACGGAGAGTACTACCACAAAGTGATAATTAATTTAATAGGTTTGAGGCATTCTGCACCTGCAACGCAGTAAGCGCAGGAAATGTTTAATTTGTCTGACCAATCAGGGGCTCGGGCTAAAAATTAAACTTCCAGTTATTAATAGCGTTGATAAAATAAAGAGGAGGAAACTGTGTTGAGAAAACACGACAAATAAGCTCTTTCAAGGGTTTACAAATCGCTGTAGTACTCTTGTCTTATTCCCTCCATGTCTGGTTCTAAACAGGTTAGATGAAAGCAAGTCTGAACAGCGTGAAATAATATGGGATTTTATTTTACAACGAGAAAGGAGACGGTATTTATGATGGTCCTACTTGCAGCATTCTTTCATGGACTTCTAACAAGGTTAGTACTCAAGGAAAGGCAGCACACAAAATCACTGTACTATCTTTAAGACTTAATACTAAGAATTAACCAGACTATATATACTAAAGGAATATATATTATATCATTTTGTACTCAGAATTATTATTTTATTTATTTGTTTATTATTCTATCTGCAGTGTTAAACGTAGTCATTGTTTGTGTGGTACAGTGATTTTCTTCTTTAATTTTACTGAGAACAATTCTGAGAACAGCATGTCCCCACGCTGCAGACCAAAAAGGTTCAAGCGTTTTCAAAACAATTTGTGTATTTATGTTTAAAGTTTGAATGCAAACTTATTGGACAGCCATATGCGTTTGGTATTAACAGCAGTGTGGTGCATGCTAAAAAAATAGATATGAATAATCCTTTTTAGCGGAACTTTAATTTTAATTAAATCATGAAAAAAAAACCGTTTAAACCTTTGCTGTTTTCAATCATTATAAGTAGCATGTAGTTTTCTCGAAGAAAATATTTTTTTCGATTAAGGAGGAGCGAAGCGAGCTTCATCTTCAAGTGCGTCGTCGACCGCGGCTATGTCAACAAAAACCGAGAAAAGTGTTTTATTTTTAAAGTGCTTCAACAAATTTTCCTTTAATTTTAGTACCCAGTTGGAGAACGTTTGAGTTGTAGCACCGACAACAACAACGAAACATTTCTGTATTAAACTTTAACAGCAAAGGTGATTTCCAGTGGTTTGTGTGTATGTTATGCGAATTTAACTCCAAGTATGGCTTCTTACAACTTCTTACAACTTCGACATTTAAAAAGGCATTGACACTCAGCAAAAAAGAGAGAAATAGAACCAGCATGATCATAATTATGTAGACAAGTGCATGAGTTTCAGTTTCCAATAAAACCAAAGGCATTCTTGTCGCGACCGTCGTTCGATAATTTTTGTCCAATCTCTAACATTTTCCCTCCCCACCCTATTCAATCCGCCCCCTCCCCCCTTACGTAGCAGTCTGGATTCCCTAATACGGAATAGATAGGGTACTTATTGAGAAAAAAAATCTGTATGTGATAACAGACCGTAGCAAATAGCGATAACTGGTATGATGCAAGACCAAATTGTTTTGTTTTGTTTTTTCGTGGTCATCAAGATCTATTATTGCCCAATATTTCAAATTGCTAGACCTTATAACCAAAACATATACTACCACCGTCTTATAATAACTGAAACCACAAGACGAATTCTTTCCTACTTCTTGAACAGCTGTTTGAAAAAACATAATGATAATTTGTTATAATAATGATCCATTTCTTTTAAAGAAGGGATGAATGCAAGAACTCCCTCTCGTATATACAGTCTTCCATTAAAAAAATCTCCAAGTCTCGACTGATGAGAGAGCAGTATGGATAAACAGAAAAAAATACCAAGTTTCATAAAATAAAATATAAATTTGGACAAAAAGTATTTTTGAACGTTATTATTGGTTATGATAGTAAATAAAATGCTTATTAACGCCACAACCTTTTACATACTCATTATGAACACATCGAAATTCCATTGTTCAACTTGCCTGAAAAACAATTCCTTAGCTTACATGTCCTAACTGTAAAACCGTTATTATGCACACTTTTATTTTAAATGGCGGTTAGTTAGCCAAGAAGCTGACTCATATCACGTTCACATCGAGGCAAAATGAACTAATAATTTCAATGCTAAATTAATCATTAATAGACATCTTAATACCAAGTCATCTAGTGAAAGCCTTGAGGAGTATCTCACATTTTTCATGTTTATTTTGTGAGATAGACTCTCCTTGAAACCAGTTTCCAGTTCCCAGTTGTGTAAACTTGTCATGTTCAGAATGTGAGTGGAGCTTGAGAAAACAAAATTTACTCATGCAAATTTGACCAGTTACTTTTTCATTTTACGCGAATAGAAAATTCATCATCATCCTTCGGTTGGGAGTGCAACCGGAACTGCATGCAGCACAATGTCTCTCCACACATCACGGTCCAGCATTGCCGTCGCCAGAAAATTACGTGTGTTTGTACATAGCGTGAAATTAAAAATGCAAAAAATGAAAAAATTAACCCTTTCACTCCCAGAGTCAACTATATGGAGGCATGTAGTGTAGTTCTAACTTTTGAGTCTGTCGAAAAAATCCTATGGTGTGACCATTCAAATAAAACCTCTTCGACTTTCGCATGTTACTTTTTGTTTTTCAATATTTTACAAAATGAAATTTGGGATTTTGTGTTGAATTTTTATGTTTGGCACTCTTGGGAGTTAAAGGGTTAAAAAAACGTCTGTAAAGGGGCGTCCAACAAGCCAAGTTCACCGAAGGCTTAACAAAGTCATGTTTATGTTTCTTCTGATGATAAATGCCGGATATTCGTATCGTTTACCAATTTTCGATCTGTTGGAATGCCCTATTAAATACCTGAAAATCCAACAGGCCCCAAATATTAGGAACAAAAACCTTTCCTCCCAAAACGTTAGCTCAGCTAGAATTTTTTAAGAGAGCTGTTTGCCTCTCGAAATAAAGCTAAGAAATGGTTAGCTGGACTTTTTATTCCTACTTATCGACATGATATTTTATAAAAAGGCATAGAATACACGATCACAGTGATAGAATGCACGATCACAGTGATAGAATACATGATCACAGTGATAGAATGCACGATCACTGCTAAACCTTTGAGAATGGCCGGATCTGGGTTTCCAGACCTAGATCAGTATTAATACTTGAAGTGAAACAAAAGAAACGGCAAACTGATCCTTACGACAGAAAAACAGAAGCGGAAGAAAATACAATACAATACAATACAATACAATAAAAGTGGAATATAACAGTGGGTTCCCTGTGAGTGCCCAATATTTCACTTTGCAAAACAAAGCTTCTTCAAGGGCTAGCACTCTAAATGATTACAACTGTAACATTACATTAGTCAGTTTAGTTTATAGGGCACTATTATATTCCACCTTTATTTTATTTTGTTTTATTTGCTTCTGCTTCTGTTTTTCTGCCATAAGAATCAGTTTGCCGCTTTGTATATTTTATATTCATTTTATGTGAATTAACCGCCACAGGAGTACCACCGGACTCGGTGAAAGACGAGGACGTAGGGGTTCCAATCGTACTGTTTTAGGGAGTGGCCAAAGAAAGGGTAAGTAATTAAATTTGTAAATTAGGGACAATCAGGCACTGAGTAACTGTAAAACAAAGCAAAGCTGAAAACAGCGTATATTTTGTTTGGTACCTTCAGCTGGCCAGACCAGCTTTCTTCAGGTATAAGATGTTACTAAATTTACAATATTTTACACGATGTTATATTCAAGGAGAATTTCACAATACAGAAGAATTGAGTAATACAGGATAATGACGAAATCGGAAATAAAAACGAAAAGTATTACATTTCATCACGTTTGTTCATGCCGTGTGGTTCTAAAGTAACATCTTATACCTGAAGGAGGCTGGTCTGGCCAGCTGAAATATTGTACCAAACAAAATATACGCTGTTTTCAGCTTTGGTTTAAACTTTTATTACTCATGCGCGTAGCGGCATGAGGTAAGGTTTCGGCTCCGTTTTTCTTGTTATTATTTTTATTATTATTATTATTTTTATTTTTTGTGTCACGATTTTGCATGCAAATTTATGCATGCATATTTTAAATTGTACACTTCCGGTTCATAGCTTTGCCACTACACTTCCTGTTTAGTGACTTCCGGCTACTCTCACTTCCGGTAAAAGAGCGTTACTCAAGTGTCACGACAGCCTCTCCTACAACCCTACTTACATTAGCAATGTTCATGTTTGGTATATATAAGACTTAGAAGAATCATTCCCTTCATTGTGGTACAGCCTTCATTTCCAAAACAATCAATAGTAAACAACGTGGTTTGCAGGAACGATGACTGAATAAAAGGAGTACTCTTCGCCATGTCGGACATCTTCTTATCATCTTCTTATCTTCTTATCATCTTATCATCTTCTCGTCTTCTTATCTTCTTATCATCTTCTTAACTTACTTACGCATGCGCATGAGTATAGGCTGTTGGGAGCCTCTTGTATTCAATTATTTTTGGCTGAAGCAGATCCTCACGGGATCCAGCGTACAAGCAGCGGGATTCTCGTATACGGTTTCTTGCCATTTTAATAGTCAACTGAGAGTCAGGAGCATTTGGTGATACACCTCAGCAAAATTCCGAGGCGTATCTCCGTTTATCGGTGTACACCGCAAGACCGGAAAACGAAAATAAGCAAAAGAGAGATTCTTATTGGTTAAAAGAGCTTTTTGTCGACAAATATTTTAATATTGAGTCACTAACTGTGTAAACTACTTATTGTGTTTGCGTTCGCTAAGTTTACCCTCTGATAGTGCAGTAGAGTATTACTTCCCTACATTATTTAGCCTGGACTTTTTTGAGATCGATAGTTTGAAAGAAAAAATTCTATTTTCTTTGAGGTCTGAAAATGGAACAGTGACGTGGAATTACGTCATAATTTCTCAATGCCGCCATCTTAGATTCGCCATCGTAGATTTCTCTATTTTTTGAAACCTAAGAAAAGCATGTAAATTGGCTTAAGAAATAATCAAAACCAATAAGAAACGCTAAAATTGTATAAAAATGTAAAATATTTATACAATAACTTCGAACTTTTGAAAAACATGGCCATCAAAATCTTGTTACCATGCAAAATACATGAGCAATAAAATGTCATACTATAAATTGTTGACCGATAAACGTTAAGAAGAGTCACTAAAAAGTTATAAATGTTCGAAGTCAGCGCGGGCAGTGAATGGGATATTTTATCTTGTATTGTAGAGAAAAATCAAGTCACTCGTGGGATATTTTACGGTATACCGCTCGAAACCATTGCATAACTCAAGTCACTCGTGGATATTTCACAATATAACTTAAGTTACTCGTCGGATATTTCACGGTATAACTTAAGTCACTCGTGAATATTTCACGATATAACTCAAGTCACTCGTGGATATTTCACGGTATACCACTCGAAATCATTGCATAACCAGTATCAAGAGAATTATTATTTTCTCTTGCTGGCATGTATATTCCTTTTAATTTCAGCATTGCCAGATGACTCGTACGCGAAGGTATCAAGACTAATCAACAAAAAACTGAAGCGCTATGATAAAAATGTTCGTCCAAATGATACAGGTATGAGAAAGTTTTCCCTCGCAGTACAGCCTCGTTAACGTATACACTTATACACTTTATGTTTTTATATAGAGATTTATGTTTCCCAGAAACTTACATCTTCAGAGTTTGATTTAGGTGTGCTATAAATATTCGTCTTACCATAACGAGTTAAGTTAACTGAGGATACTGGATAAGTAACAGTTTACATGATTTCTAGTGGAAAATTAATGGTTCATCGTTCACTGTTTATACCTCACCTATTGTCGTGCTCACGTGACGAATCATGTTTCAATATACGAAAGCGTTCACATCAGTCGGCGCCATGCGCGAATCATCATTGCCAAAAAGTGTTTATTCTGAGCACTATTCGGAACCTATTTCAATCATGTGACCACGAAATGATGCAACAGCAAGATATACTGACTTGATTGATAACTTGATATAGAACCAGGTATAAAACGAGTTTGAAACGGACGCCATTAGACCATGCTCTCATTCAGCTACTCAAAGTCCATCGCACGGCTACTCCCAGCATTATGCTCCGAAACAGCCCAGAAATAGAGAGTCTCCATAGCTTTTTTAATTTCTGTCACGGATTTTAACTGTAACTGGTGCTTCTATTCCGTTTTGTTATATGTGACTTAACAGGTCCTTCAGATTAGCAACGCGCAACTATTTATGTAACCAGAAACCAATAAGTGGGTTGAAACGTGCAACTGTCTCTTCAGTTGTACGCTTCAAAACAAGCTTCCGATTATTCAATTTGCTAAGAAGTTGTTACAGCCATATTTGGAAAATCAAGATAAAAATATTAACCAATCAATTCGCTAGAACAACTTGGTTTCCAAATATGGTGCTTAGCAAAAAAATGAACATTCGGAAGCTGTGAATGCGCGTTACACGTTTCAACTCACTTATGGGTTTCTGGTGTAACCTAACAGCAAAACTGCTATTAGTAATATGACATCACTAATTATTTCAAGTAAATTTGCTCTTGTTTCCAGGAAACCCTGTAGAAGTTCTTATTGAATTTAAACTTATGGCTTTTGGAAAAATAAGAGAAGAAGATATGGTGAGTAGCCTATTCCGAAACCAAATGTTTGGTTTGAAGGATGCTGGGTTAAGTCTCTCACTCCTTCAAAGTGCCTGTAGCCCCTTTAATTAACAATTATTGGATGAGGTTGAACATAATAGCGATAATTATCAAGGCAAAAGTTTGTGTTATCTGCCTCAGCCTTCGGCTTCGGCAGATAACACAAACTTTTGCCTTGATAATTATCGCTATCATGCGAAAACCGAATCCAATAATTGTTTTATTATGCATATTCCTGAGCTGCACTTGTAAAGACAAGAGCGCGCACAAAAAAGTGATCAATGCACAGCAGTCAACTTGTAAGTAAACAACTTACGTCACTTCTGCATGCATAAAACTATTGTCTGTAGGTATGATGTCACTTCTGCATGCATAAAACTATTGTCTGTAGGTATGATGTCACTTCTGCATGCATAAAACTATTGTCTGTAGGTATGACGTAACAGAAACAGCAAGCAATAATTAGCTGCGTGCTTATAGCCAATCAAAATCGAGCTAGTGACACCAATGTATAATAATATTTTTTATCGCACATATCGATTCAACATCAATTGAATAACTGAGTGGTGGAATATATTTTGATTTGAGTGTTGCGTCTGTGAGTTACAGAGGTTCACATTTCCAATATGCTAATGAATGTGATGTCATTCCAGTATTCATTTATTATACAAAAAACATGTTTGTAGAGTTAAATCACATTTTATTAACATTCATATATTATAATTGTGGTTTCTGTAAGCAATTTTAGCAAATGTTATGACTAAATCAGAAATGTTGTGACTATTAAAAAATCATACATGTAGCTATATATATAGTCGAATTCCCAGGAAGAAAATATAAAATACTAGCTGGAATGATGTCACATTCATTAGCATATTGGAGATATACACCTCTATAACTCACGAACACAACGCTAAAAAAAAAAAATATTCCACCGCTTAATTATTCACTTGATCAGAATCGATATTTTCGATAAAAAAAGGGTTATAGGTACTTTACTGCGTTATTCCCTGCCGTCAATTATAATTAATACGAAAGCCAACGGACCATGTAAAAAAGAAAAACAAAATGGATCGAAATCTACCAATCATAATGCACGGACGTGACCCTTTGACCGCATTGAAGTGAAGATCTGTTTCCTGAGAGGTAAGCTAAGATGATTGACGGCAATGTAAAACGCAACCGTTGGTGAAAATTTGAATCTCAAATTCCGCATGTTATTGAAAGGCGCAGTAAGAGCTTTTTACCCTTCATCGACTAAGTAAGAAACTGCATTCAGCATTCCTCGAACATGGGGCAAACGAAAAACTCTTGAGACCCAGAAGAGAGTTGAACGTGTGCCGTTCCTCCAGTTTTTTTCGGGGGCAAACCAGCTGAGCTACAAGGGACTTTTGTCGCAGTAGGCCATCAGTTTATGTTACCAGGTTGAGTTAACACATTTCGATCTTTTTGTAAAAAGGCAAGGTAGCAGGAAAAGGTTTTCACTTTACACGAAACATGAGCCCCAGACCCAATCAAATTAATGATAATGCATCACGTGTATAGTCTTAATTTTTTATTTCTTTTTCTTTATTTTGATAAAACACCTATGATAATATTGTTTATATAAAGAATACGAGTAAGACTAAAAGACGGTATGTTTCCTTTTCTTATAAGTGTTCTTTATATAAAGAATGCTAATATGGGTATGGTTGTACGAACAACGGTATGCATAACTAATATATGGGGTTATACGGAAATCTTTTCCTTTCCATTTACAATGGCTCCATAAAAGGCGAATTTGCCAAAACTCGGTTTCCTAGCCGCACTGAAGTTTTATTTTAAGTGGAAAGGAAATGACTGAATTAACAGCAAGTTACGAACCCTTGCTGTTTACCATATTTCCCTCGTTTATCTAGATAAATTACCAGGAGAATTGATTTCTTTTTTCTTATTTAACTAACACAAACAAAAAGAAGACGATTTTCTAGCTTTCGACTCCCGAAAAGCATCGAAAGGTCGAGTCATATTCAACCGAAATACAGTAAGCTAATAAAAAACTCTTACCTTCCGTTAACTTCTCGCTGATAAAATCAGCTTTTTTTCTTGGAATTTTTTCCAAATAGTTAGCACTGTACTTTGTACAATAGTTCGTTGACCTTTCTCGAAATTAAAGCTTTGCTCGAAACAGTGCTCTTCGAAATGGTATGAGCAAACGAGAAACAGAATCCTTTTCATTGCGGGCCACTTTAGCTATATAATACTGTTTGATAATTCACTCATTGAATTTAGGATTACACAATAGACATATTCTTCAGACAATGGTGGACGGATCCAAGACTCGCCCATGGACAGGACAAGGTGTTCAATGCTGCACTGGATCCCACAAAACTTGGTTCTAAGGGAATATGGACTCCTGACACTTATTTCAGAAATGTGAAATCTTCCAGTTATCACCGTGTTAGTCGAGACAACATGCGACTTAGAATATTCAGCGATGGAAGTATTTATTTTAGTGCCAGGTAAGAGAATAAATTATGAGTGGAATCCCGATTTTTCGAACCTCCTGATTATTCGAACTTAATCTTGTTTCCCTTGGATTTGATTTCAGTCGATCCCACCTTCGATTTTTCGAACTCCCGATTATTCGAACCAATTTCCGTTTCCCTAGGAGGTTTTATTTGCAACCGGATAAGGATATACTATTTTTTTGCCACTGTTTCTGACACCCCTTAACTTTTAAAAAGGGCGGGGAAAACGACGAGAGTGACGGCCGCATCTTTTTGAAAGGTTCAAAAAATGTGTGGTTTAATTGGTACTGCTAAAACAACGACCGATAAAGCCTCCACAAGGTACCCTTTAGGTTGATAATCCTGAAACAAAATACCCCAGGAACTGCTTGTTAGAAAGAATTGCTAAATCTTAGAAGCCCACAAAACGAGATTCCCAATGGTATCTGATATGAAAGCTCTTCTTTTATTTTTGTTTCAGAATCACTCTAACAGCTCAATGTGATATGGATCTGAGGTTGTTTCCTTTAGACACACAGCAATGTGATCTTATAATAGAAAGTTGTAAGTAGCTAAGTCCTTACCATCGTATTTACTGTGCATTCCACATTCTCGTTCCCAGAACTCCCTGTATGCCTTTTTTAGCCGGTGGGACCTGAGCTGCCGAGAACCACTCAGGTTCCACCGTCTAACAGGGACAGGCGGTACTTAAGACGAGAATGTGCATTCCATGTGGAGATATAAAGCAACCGGGAGGCAAAAGTAAATTGTGGTTTAATTACATAGAGATAGTATGCCAATATAAAGTCACATGTTAACTGGAAGTCCTGATATAAATGGCTAGCCTGGCCATTCTCACCTTCAATTGTCAATTATTAATGTTTTTGAAAATTTTGTCAGTAATGGTCTTAGTAATGACGCATGTTGTTTGCCAGTTGTCAACCAACCACTGACAAAAAAAAAACATTACCAAAGCTATATCAGTCTTTATGAACTTTTGTATTTTCTTATTTTGCTTAGGCAATCAGCTTGGTTTGATGACCGTTTTAAAGCAATTTTTTAGGATTAGACGCTCCAGTCAAACCCGTTTCATGACTGAAAGATTCCTATAAATTTGTATTTCACACCCGAAATGTGTGAAATGCAGGAGGTGCCGGCTCTTTTATAGTCAACTTCGTGTTTAACGGATAAGCAGGGACTATAAGCAGTGAAACTATGAAATAGCTTCAACAACTAACTTAGCTGTAGAGCCTGTGGCAGATTATACCACTCTAGAATCGGATTGGCTTCATAACTAGTGGAGAGATTTACGAGGGAGGTCTGTACTTTCAGATTCCCGTCATTTTTCTAACATTCCAACCCCTAATCGAAAAAGTCCCCGGTTATTATGTATTTATCCGAGGGGCACAGCCACTCTCGTTTAGCGGACACCTTCAGCATTTTACAGCTGATCAGAGTCATTTCCTGCGCTGTTTCGCGTTTAAGCTGAATTACAGTCCGTACTGCACAATCTCGGGGTTTGTTTTCATTTCTTGTTTTGCGTTTGTTGACATGTTACACTTCGATAGTAGCATACACGGAGTAAATGGTAGTAAACTGTCAGTCCGCCATTACGGCCGTTGTGCTTACGAATGCTCGATGAGCTGAAACGTCGGTTTGGAAAAACTTTGGGGTTCTTTTACTTATTATTATTGTTTGGCAAGGATATCTGACGTTAATAATGAAGGAAAAGGTAAGTTGTCCCGTAATTTTCATTTTCGCTAGTAAACGTTCCTTGTTTGTGAGTCAAACAAACAATGCGCAGTACGGACTGTAATTCATCTTTAATAGCCTGTGCGCACGTCATGTCACGTCTCCTATTTCCTTTGCTTCACGTGAAGCAAAAGAAACAGCAGATGTTTGCGCGCAGGCTAGGCATTTGCTAAATGCTAAATTTTCTTTCTAAAGTTTCTAAAGTTCACCGACTCAGCTGGCAAAACTATAAAAGCGACAATCCCGTAACCTCAACCTCAGGGCCTTCTCCGCTTTGTTCAATTCAAAATGGCGGTCTGGTGTAGAAGCCCCTGGACGGTAGAGTCGGTAAAGTCTGTATTCCATTGCTCAGAAGGAGGTCGGACACCTTATTGGGACTTATATAACGGAGTAACTGGTTAGCTTTCAGTTGAGGTTAGGGGTAGCAGTTCATATAGTTAAATTTAGAACTAAGCAACCCGAGAAGCTAGGTGGTACAGTGATACGGTAGGCTATATAAGCCTAAGCCTAGCTGAGGTCACAGGTTCAATCCTGAGTGGGGATTTTAGATTTTCTTTTTTACACTTAAAAATCTATTGAAAATAAAATTCTAAGTGTCGACATTACGTTATATATTCTCATTAAGGTGTCCGACCTCCTTCTGAGCTATAGCAGGTTGACTCTACCCGTAGAGTCTACCTTCTATAGCTCAGAAGGAGGTCAGACACCTATTAAGAATTATATAACGTAATGTCGACACTTAGAATTTTATTTTCAATACATTTTTAAGTGTAACAAAGAAAATCTAAAATTCCCACTCAGGATTGAACATGTGACCTCAGCTAGGCTTAGACTTACTTAGCCTACCGTACCACTGTACAACCTAGCTTCTCGGGTTGTTCAGTCCTAAATTTAACTATATAAACCGATAACCCCAACCTCGACTGAAAGCTAACCAGTTACTCCGTTATATAAGTCTCGTTATATAAGTCCCGTTATATAAGTCTCCGTTACTCCGTTATATAAGTCTCACTAAAGTGTCCGACCTCCTTTTGAGCTATGGAATCTAGACTCCACCCTCCTGGACAAGGCTGCCAAATACTCCAAAAATTGTGGAGTGCTTCACGTGACAAATGATACTCCAGAAATTTTTGAGTACAGTCGAACCTGTATATAACGGCCCTGTATTAAGCGGCCACCCTCTATTAAGCGGCCAGTTTTCAAAGTCCCGATTTTTCGCTCATACAAACGCTGTATTTGTTACCTGTATTAGGCGGCCACCTCTATTAAGCGGCCGCGGCCACCTTGTAGCAGTCCTATGTTTGTCTTTCTTTGTTATTTTTACCTGTATTAAGCGGCCACCCTTTGAACGGAAACTAAGCCACATGTCATTTTATGCGGTATTTTATTGTGTTTAAAATGCGATCCATCGTCACTATAAAGAAATAACACGTACAAAGCTATACTGTAAGCTGATAATCGGCCGTTTAGTATCGTTAACGCTTTGCAGATGTCCGCAATGTGCTGAAATACAGACAAAATCACGAACACAAAAAATGCTCGTTTTGAATATGCTTCACTCTTTAGCTAGAAATTCCTCTTTAATTAGTTTGTTCTTCAGCCATGTGATGGAGAAATGAATCGCCTTCAAACGTATACTCGCAAGGGATTTTAACTGCACATTGAACGTTATAACTGCACTTTGAACGTAACAACTATGAAATGACGGAATGAGATATTTTGTACGTGTGAACTGTAAGTCACAGAAATACAGTACTGAATACCGTAGAAGAGTAGAGGACAATTTATCACTCACAGTACTTTTACACAATGTTACGTTAATTGGCGCTGAACTTTGTTTAAAGTATTGATCGCTTAAAAGAGTATTGATTGTCTTATTGGTTCCTTGCATGAAGTGTTTTTGTATGATACGCCATTAAAATTGACATTAGACCACGCCCAGTGAGTATTTTTAGTGATCCTATATTAAGCGGCCACCTGTATTAAGCGGCCAGTTTCTCAAGTCCCGAGGGTGGCCGTTATATACAGGTTCGACTGTATTTTAGCGCACAGGCTCGGTCCAGGGTTGTGCCTAAATCATACCGTCCAGAAGGACGTCGGACACCTTATTGAGACTTATATAACGTAATGTCGACACAGAATTTCATTTTCAATAAATTTTTAAGTGTAGAAAAGAAAATCTAAAATCCCCACTCAAGATTGAACCTGTGACCTCAGCTAGGCTTAGGCTTACATAGCCTACCGTACCACTGTACCACCTAGCTTTTCGGGTCGCTTAGTCCTAAATTTAACTATATAAACTGCTACCCCTAACCTCAACTGAAAGCTTAACCAGTTACTCCGTTATATGTCTCAATAAGGCGTCCGAGTTGGTACAACCTGATTTTGGAGTATCCATTCCAGTCTCCACCGTTTCTTCATCCGCCATTTTGAACGTGGCGAAGGGTCTGGGGACGAGATTGCGTTCCTGTTTGACCAAGGATCAATGAATTGAATTACGCATTTTTTTTTTTATGTCGTAGATGCCTATACAGTGGATGATGTCGTGTATAACTGGAAAAATCCAGGCTCTAATGCTATTGAAGTTTTTGTTTCTGAACTGGCTCAGTATGACCTGCAGGGCATTGTTACATCGAAAAAGGCTTCTACCAATAGCAAAGGTTAAGCTTGTTAGTGTAAAATATTTAACTATTATAGCGCGAAAGCGCGCGTGATATCGCCTACGGCCGAGTCGGCTAAAATTAGGCGATATCGCGCAAGCTTGAGCGCAATAATAGTTTTATAATTCAACACATTGATAACAAAGCACAGTTTGAAGAAAAAATATCGAGGCCGGTCCTTCATTTTTGCATTCTCTTGTCAAAATACGAAATTTACCTTCATCGTTGGATATACGGCATGTAGACATAGCGTATATCGATACCTTTTTGATCATATTTGGGCAGTGTATCAATGTGTTGAATTTTAATAAAGGATAACTGCAGTACGATGGACCTTACCGTGAGCACCTAACAATCATTTATACAAGTTTCCATTATATCAACAGCCAATAGCCCTTTTCACGGTTAACTCTGCTCATTTGCATTACAATGAAATCTAGCATGTATGTGAGGCAATTTCGGGCTATTTTGTAGTTTTAGCCCGAAATTGCCTCGCATCCACGTTTAATAACATTGTAATGCAAATGAGAAAAACAACCGTGAAAAGGGCTATTCTAATATCATTTTCGTAACTGGGGACACAGGGAACCCAAACGCTGTATTAGCGATAACGATCATTTAATAAAAATATTGTTATTTACCTATGTTCCCGTGTCTTTTTGAATCGTTCTGGGAGCGATTTGAATCATGCGAAGACGGTTGACCTGGCATGCAAGTTTCTTGTTTGCCGCTTCGTAAATACGACAGGTCTATTATATTACTAAAAAAAAAGGAGGATACAACGTAGATACAAATTTAAAAGGTGTATTAGTTGCATGTCATTAGCAGTGTGATTAGGACACCAAGTCTAAACCTACTACAGCCGCTGAACATTTTCTCTCCTCTCCTAATCACACTGCTAATGACATGCAACTAACCCCATTGAAAAAATTTTCTCTAACCGAGACTCAATACGTAAGTTTTTTCCTCACGGCCTTAACATTCGCGAAGAAGATACTAATTATTCACTTTTGTATTAGTTTCCTTTCATTGTTTTCTGTATATTTTTCATTATCAGCTATTTTTATTTCTATCTATCATTGTTATTTTTCTAGGCGTAGCCCTACGTATTTCCGTTGTTACGTATACGTGAAAAGCCAATGTAAATTTTACTTCATTGTACCTGAAGAAGGCTGGTTTGGCCAGCCGAAATATAGTACACCTTTTAAATTTGTATCTACGTTGTATCGGTCCTTGCTTTTTTAGTTTATTTCACTTGTTAAACCGATCAGATCACTATTGATCCAACGTCTACCAGCAGGATTGTCGTCCACTGATACGTGATTGAGCTTCTCTATTATATTACGTCTTATAAAAGTTGACATTCTCCCCCGAGGAGAGGGATCGGCTGGAACTCAGTGAGACGAAATATAATAGGACCGTCGTTTTTACGAAGCGGCAGACAAGATAATATTTGAAACTTGCATGCAAGAGAATGCAAGGTCAACCGTCTTCGCTCTGATTCAAATCGCTTCCAAAACGACTAAAAAGACACAGGAACACAGGTAAATAACGATATTTTATTAAATGATTTTATTAAATGATTATTTTATGGGTTCCCTGTGCTGCGCATGAGTGTGAAGCGATAAATTGAATAAAATCTTCGTATTTTATAACTAACTTTACACTCATGTGATAAACGTCGGGGGGGGGAGGTACTCAACAAAGTTTTGAAAGGGGATGCTCCGTCCCAAGGTCCAAACCCTATAGGGAGTACCCCCCGGGGATAAACGCGAAGCGACAATATTACATTCCATCGTGTTCAACCTTTTGAGGAGGCGTGCCCATCAATTGAATTCGCGCTCTCTGATTGGCTAAATCTACGAGGAGGCGTGCACGTCAATTGAATTCGCGCTCTCTGATTGGGTAACTTGTAAAAAAGGTTTGTTGCGTGCTCTCACGGTAAGGTGCGTCGCACTGTAAAAGCTTTACTTTACTTTGCAATTTTTAGTTGCTGCTAAAATTAAAGAAGCAGTGTCACAGGGATTTTGAGTTTGTTTGGTAAAAACCATGCTACAATACCTTTGCTTATTTACAAAACAAGAACAACTGCTCTTCGAGTAGTGAAGTCGTGCTTTAAGAAGCTTTAAGGGTCTTGTAAGTGCCCCTAAGGTACGAGAATTAATTCAATATATTGTTATGATTTGTTTTACATGTACAGTCGCTTTTCTGGTCACACTAGGTGATCTGTCACGAACGTTACTACACTGTATGTTATTTGAAGCCTTAGCTTTAATCAGTCTTTCGCAATCACTCGTGCATGAAGGGTCAACTTAATACTTCCATTTATCTGTTGCTCGAAAAGAAAGAAAACGCAATCGTTATCGAATGGAACTCTTGCCAAAACCGGAAATAATGTACTGAGTTCCTTTTACTTGATATGTTTCGTTTCGTCATTTTCCTTTTTCTTATGTTGTAAATAAATCCAATCATCCATGAGGTTGAAGTTGCTATATTATAGACCACTTGAAAAAAGTGAACTTTTTCACTTTTTGGAGCCCATTTTATAAGTCGTGCACTTGGCTCAGAGCCAAGGCATGACAAATTATACTAAACTGCAACAAGAGAAGGTAATCAACCAATTCTTGAAAGAGGAACAAATCATGGTCTGTTCTAGCCCATTTTGGAAACGAAAATGTGACAACTTGACTGAAAAGTTAGGCTAACGTTTTCCAAGTTGCAATTCATTAAGGTCCTGTCCGTCTGTGACTATAGACACTCATCAACAATTTTGGTACACTAGGGTGGCAATTTATCACAAAACTGGACCATTATTTTACGGTTTCTGCTAATACAAAAACATTTTTTGGTTTTCGAAATGACAACAAATCCCCATCACACTCCCCCTTTAATGAGAAAAGCAGTTTCAATATAGTTTTACCAAATGGTTTTACTCCATAGTGCTTTTACGACAATACGAGTTTACTGATATACAACATACACAGTATGACTCATGCATGATGACGTCACCAGCTCGAAATTCACCACCAAGCTTCGTTTGTACGAAATTCCTTGCAAACCTTTGACAAGTTCACGTTGTTTTTGAGTGGGTATTGCTTTCAACATTGCTCCCTTGAGAATACATTGATGAGATTGTCACCGGTTTATACTTCAAAAGCAAGGCTTAGGGGTGGAATTAGCTAGTCTGACGTAAATATGCATAAGGGCTATTGATAAATTACATTTTCTCTTCAGGTTCATTTGACAGTTTAAAGGCAACCTTTACTCTTAAGCGACGAACAACATACTTCATTTTCCAGCATTACATTCCTTCAGCGTTTGTTGTGTTTCTCTCCTGGCTCAGCTTTTGGATAGACCGTCATGCAGTTCCAGCACGTATTTCCCTAGTGATCACGTGCATTCTGAGTACCATGTTTCTTTTTGAATCAATCAACTCCAGTCTTCCGCGGATTTCATACCTGAAGGCGGTGGACCACTACTTGATAATCTCATTCATGTTTATCGTTTCCTGTATGGTGGAATACGTCTGCGTTTTAAACTTTCCGGATAAATCATCCATTTTACTTAGGAGCCAAAGTTTTGCGCAGGTAAGTGTTGACATCAACCTTTGAAATATTGCATGTATTTTTCCGGGGTTGGAGCGGGGTTGGTTGGGGGGGGGGGGGGGGGGGGGGGGGGGGGGGGGGGGGGGGGGGGGGGGTGGGGGCGTGGGGGCTAGGGAATCTCGTTGATGGGCGTGGCTCAAATGGATTTTTACCACTAAGAAGTACCAATTCTAAAACAACCATATGAACCAGTTGACTGGCAAATACTAAAGGTGCCGCGATGGTCATTTGAGATTTAAGCACCCTAAGTAAGTGCTAATCTACATATTTTGACCCCTAAAAGGTATAGATGGTTTTCATTCACGTGACCTTCAGTCCTGTGGGACTCAAATGACAAAGGCCATGGCGGTCATATTGGTGCACATAACAAAAGAAGTCCATTAAATTTCTTTTGTAGGTGTGCACCAAGATGGCCGCCGTGACGTAACGTGAAAACCACTTATAACTTGTTTCCTTGGAATATTTTAGAAGTCTGACAACGTTAATATCACTGTCTTCTCGGCGCATTCTTATGACTTCCAAAATTCGCTGTTTGTTCAATTTTACGTTGAATCTCCCAATGAGTTGTCAGATGGGACAATAATGAGCTGATCGCTAGTGAGGAAATTCAACAAATAGCTGCTGGGAATAACCTTGCAATAAACTAAAATTCCATCTAGGGGGAAGTAGTAATACTCCTAGCTGGCTATTGAAACCGGCGTTAATTAATGGCCAGATTAATGCTACTTATTAAAAATCTATTTAGAGCTTTCCTCGTTCTTCCCACTTTGCGCCATGCTTCGATGCTGAGCCCTGATGTAAATTATTTGTTTTCCAAAGCCACCAACACCGTGTCAAGGTGAAAGCTCCGTAACTGAAATGATGGACCAAACAGAAGTCTGTAATAAAGATCGTCCAAATGGTGTAGCCGGAGGCCTGTCGCTCAGAAAAGGGGCATTACTCCATGAACATTTTTCCTCGGCGAGAAAAAAGCAGTTGCGGACTCCTTTCAACCCTTTTATGGAAGGGTTCCCTACGAGACAATTTCCTCCTCATTACATCGATGTGTACGCACGCAAGATATTTCCGCTTCTGTTTGGACTATTCAACATAATTTACTGGTCTTACTACCTTCCGCGCCGATGACGATGAGTAATGACGTCATGATGGGAATCGGTGAAGATGACCGATGACGTCATGGTGGGAACTAAAGTAGAACAAGAAGGAACAGGGGAATGATAGAGAATAGAAGGCATGCGCAGTAACGCACAAATAAAGAGCTGTGATACAGTGGGGACTAAGGGGGTATGCTATTGGGACCGATTTCTAATCTTCTCTGGTCGTCACGCAACGCTACTTCTCCAAGATTGTGTGACATTCTGATGACTACCTAATACAGCGCTGATTTTGCTAGCTTGGTCGTTTTACCCAAGGCCATAAAAAGACAATAAGTTATTGCTGCACAAATACTGAATAAATTGCTCAGAATCTTAAATCATCAATTTCTCGCTTCTTGTTGCTCCAGGGGATATAGTTTTAGTGAGCGACCATATTCTAGGCATAGAAGAAACGGTGGAAGACGTTAATGGTAACAAATAAATAGAATTAATATTCAAACTTGCGACTAAATTGACACTAAACTGAATCAGACTAAATGACTCATGCTCTGACATCCTAGTGACCCACTGAACTGTGATTAATTACTCAAAGGTGGCAAAAAAAAAAGGCTACCTGTTGTTGTTTATCTTGTAACACGCCTTTCAGAAAAGCCAAATATAACATTAGGGGCGATCCATTATTAGAATTGTAAGGGGGGAGGGGTGGGAGAGGGTGGGTTGGGTGCTCGTGTCTGTGTTCGAAATATAGCTGTGTCGCAGCAGGAATGTTTTTCTTTGCTAAAAAAGGAATGTTTTTTGCTGAAAAAACAAAGCCTTAAAGTCGGGCTTTCGCAGTTGCAAGATATATTTTTCTAAAAGAGTTAGCTAGTAGAATGCCGGGCGGGGAGGGGGGGTGGGGGGTACTCCCATATATCAGCTATATAGGTATGTGCCGCTGTGAAGGGTATGGTTTTCAGGCAGTTTAGTCTGGGATAGGGTATAGTAATCAGAGATTTTTGGTCTGGTATAGGGTATCATTTTCTGTGAAACTGGTCAGTTGCGTCAAGAATTTAGTCTAGACAAGGTTTACTAGCAAATGACATTTAAAAATCGGTATGGCGGGCAGTACGGCATTTTTGCTGACCCCTGTTAACTAATGACTGTGACAGTGAGCGTGTTTCTGGAAAATAGCGAGTCTGGAATAGGTCTAGGATAGGGTAGGGTTTTTCGGTGTTTAGTCTAGAATAGGGTTGCAAAATGCAGCTAAAATGGTCTAGTACAGGTTTAGGGTCTCAGAGTCCCAGCGGCACACCCCCACCCAAAAATTTGCAGAATACCCCCCCCCCCCCCGGGAGTAGAATATTTTTTCAAAATCACACCCCCCTTCCGAAATCTAATGGTTCGCCCTTACGAATAATCATTTTGCAGCTTTCGTACCCAGTCTAATCGATGAAAGATGAACACTGACTCAAAATAATAGATACAGAGATCTTTCCAATGGAGATCCTTAAGACATGGTTTCCTTGGCAACACTTGCAAGGGCCAGGTTCAAAGGTTAGACACAAAACGGGAATATTCCATCAGGCAAGTTAAAAGTTAGCATGTTTATATTTGAGGTCTGGTTGTGTGTGTTTTGTTTATCTAAAACACACTAAAATTAGACAAGGTACACAATGCAATAGTTGTGGAATAAATGTTGTTGATTCAGTTAAAACCAATTGAAAACAATATTTAATTCTATTTGACACATACACCTTAACCCTTTTCCATCCAAAGGGGTAGACCTTTTTTTAATTAAAAAACAGCATACAATACTCATTTGGCTGTTACTCTGGTTATATTCTACCACGATTCCGAATGCTATACATAAAATTAAACGTTAGACATCCACCTTTCCGAAAATCTGAACAATGAGAATGTTGGAGTTATTTTTAATTGGTGAAAAATCGAAAAAACGAGGTTCAAATCGAACTAAATTGCATCGAAAACACACAATAACAATATTTCTAGAGGGGAGTTAAGCTATTGACTTGAATGGGCAGTCTGTAGGCTCAAAACGTATAAGCGGTAATTGTCGTCACATATGTGTGACGTTGGTTGGAAAAGGGTTAATTTAATGCTAAGGCAAAGAAGGACTCGTATGAGTAGTGCCATTATGCCAATGGTACGTCTGCAACTATACAAAATGCCACTTTTTCTCCATTTATGCCAAAGAAGTTACACTTAACAGGCAAATAATTCTCGCGTGACACTCCTGTCGTGGTGAAAACACGCGTATTCACGCGCGTAACGTGTTCACGCGTCATAATATCTGATAGTGTTGAATCTATACACAGTGAGCTAGTTTTAAAAGAGTCAATGACGTCTTACCTTTTGTCGTAAATTAAATAAATTAAACGTCAAAAACGTCGAGAAAAACAGGATCGAGCTCTCTATTTAAACTATTTTCATCTGCCGGATAAAAATAAAACTATTGTTGTTGCCAGTGTCTGCTGTCTCACTCTCCGGATTTTCTTTTAATCTTCCGATATCTAATCTATCTCAAGTTCAAAGGTGCTGTTGTGATATCACAACTAAATTAGTTCTGATTAGTTTGCCCTGAAAGCTTGAAGCAGAGAGATGAAAGGTCTCCTCAGAATTTTGAGTCTGTTCACCGTTCGACGTATTCTATTGGCCTTACTTCATACGAAAACCCTCAAATCTTTCTTCTGACAAGGGATGGTCGGCTCATCACCAACAACCAAAACTTTTTGAGGCGACAGACACCGAAAATAACATAAGGAAGTGCATGTACTCTTGTAATCCCCGGGCATTATAGATGCGAACCAGGCAATAGTGGAGAAGAGTGAGAAGACTAGTCAGCACTTCATCTCTGAGTCTGCCTCCCAAGCAGATGATCCGACCTGATCTAAATATGATGGACATGCCAAAGAGACTTTCTTAGGGGGGGGGGGGGGATAGCGGGGATATATGGGTATATAGTGTGTGAAAGGAAGGAGATGCACCGGTGTTAGATAGCTAGATCCTAGGGGGAAGGAGGGGGGGGTACCTTTCCTTTCTTCCCTTCCTCGCCTTCCCGTCCTTGGTAGCTCTCGACTCTTTTCACTGAGCTTTTGTGGTTTGCAAAATATTATTAAATTGTCTTTTTCCCATTCCGATTTTCGCATGCATATGAAAATTAATTGTTGATGAAAAGCCCACATGGGGAGGTTTAATTAAGTGTGCATGTATTTCTCCGGCTTCCCACCACCTTGGAAATCCCGCCTGGAACCGCTTCCATTCCAGAACTCTCTCCAGGGCCCCCTGAACTCCCGTGGAATGGGAAATTTTTAGGAAAAGCCTAGGCTCGATTTCCGTCCCCCACTCCAAGGTCCGGTTCCTGAGGCTCATTTCGCGAAAGGCGGCTTATAATCGAGCCTGGATAAAAGATGAAACGATTTACTATTGAAATTCTTGGCTTGTTCAATTCAGTTCCAAGCAAAATCTGAGTTCAACTTGCGGCTTTAGCGCACATACCATAGGGCTACATGGTTAATCCGCTTGTTGAAAACCTCAAAGCTATTAATTTTCTAATCGAATAGTGTGCTATCTCTCATATCCACCCCAGCATTTTATGGTTGGTGTCTTTATATTGAGTTTACTACAACGCCACTTTATTTTAGCGATGGGCAATTTTTTTTTCTTAACAGGAATTAATCAGTTTAGCGACTTAACGTTCCACAAGAATTTTCATTTACTCAGTTTGTCAGTTGTTTTATATCTATGTTGTTTCACTATGCATGATATGTTTTCACCTGAAAACGCTTTTTGGGAAAATTTGTCATGTTTTGTTATGTCACTAGTAATTGCCCAACTCCACCACCCCCCCCCCCCCCCCCCCCCGGCCCACCCACCTCAAAACGGCCCATCCCCGACACTGACGTTCGTAACGTTCGGCGGAAATGCAAATATAATAGGGAAGGAGGATTAGCACACAGCAGGGGGTCCGTCATCCATTGTGAAAGCAAAGGAGAGTTAAAAAGTGCATTTGATTATTTAAGCTATTCGAAAATTCTGACCCACGTCTCGTGTGTTCTGAAGGGGGTCCATCGCGGCACTTCTGGAATCTTTCGCTCCCATCTGGACATCTTTGTGAAATGTTCAAAGTTGACTTTGAGTTATCAGGGATCTGGTTTGTTTATTTCTTGATAATTGTCCATTTGAATTGAGGCATGGACAGTTTCACATTTCTGCGGACGTATATGACAGTTGTCTTGATTAGTAAGTGATCCTCCGATAAAATTCCAGTCGCATCTCCGCTAGGATCACTCACAAAAGAAAAGCAGTTGCCGTCTTACATATGCATCCGGCCGTTTAGGACTTTGGAGGCACACATGTAGCAAACAGTGCGACTACTATTAGAGAGGTGAGCTCTGTGATCATATATAGCACCCAGTTGCTTTCTGTTGCCATGTTATATTTGCAAATGAGTTATTTAGAGAAATTATTTTGAAGCCACTTTATAGCTTTTTTACTGAAAGAAAATATTAAATTGAATTAGAGATATATAATACTTGTAGCTCAGCTAACTTTGAATACCGTTGAATTGAAATACCATAGATCTTGGTTGTCCCGTTTCTAAGCATTGATCTTCCTTTGTCATACTCTGCTCTGTCTGCTTCGAACAAGTAAATTGGGAGCAAATAAGGTAATTGATTAAACACTGAGTTGAAAAGTTAAATAATCACTGCTTCGTACAGTATAGTGATTTTGTAAAATAACAAGATATCGGAGTGATTCAAAGTCTGGCGATTTTGATAAAGCTTATTTTATGTTTACGATTGAAAGTGTGGCAAAGTATCTAGATCTGCACTTGTATTTGTCAAATTAACAAGCTAATTAATACATCATCAAAGAAACCGAGACGAAACAGTGCTGGTTGCCGAGCTACCAGCTCTTTCTTTCCAAACTTTCAAAAGAGCAGCGAACTTTAGTTCTCTCAGTTTGGTGCAACATCAATCAGAGATATGGTTACGCCCTGAGAATAAAGAAAATGACCAACAAAGGGCAATAGTCAGCTGAATAGTTGTATCGCTGCCTTATAATTAATGTAGTATGGGGAGAACTTGACTACTGTAGTAATGCAGAGTAATGTTAGTAATGTTTATGTCGAGACATATTTATGTTTTGTCAATAGACTGCACCCCTTTAATACTATTAAACCGGTCGCATACTATCAAACTAAATCTAGTGTGTTATACCAAAATAGCTCAAACGGTTTTATTGCGTGAAGTAAAGGAAATGCTAGGCTTGGGGAACAGGGAAACTCAGGAAGAAATATGTTAATTCTCGATGCATCTGTAGTATGTAGAACTTTACAAAACTGACCTGGGTTGTGTGTAACGTTTATGGATCTCTACAGGCCTACTAATTTGTTTAACGCCAGCTTTATCGGCTTAAATGTAAAATGAAAACAGTTAAGCGCTGTGAAGAAAATCAATTTAGAATTAGTAACAGGATCTGTGTGTGGCACATAATGTGTAGAACTGACCTATGTGTAGCTGCGGGCCAGTCAATTGATTCCAGGTCGTCACAATATATGTACATCAAACAGTATCGGCGAGGGGAGGGATCACCCATAAAGACGCCTATAAAGATAGGGTTTTGTGCCATTTCGATCTGAAAATGGGTATAAATGTAGACCATTTTGTTTAAAATAGGTATCCATGACCCTTTTAGAGCTGACACATGTGAAATAGAGCTCTTGGCGGCCCGGGGGGTACTATGTACATTTTTGGGTGGTGATGTGCCGGTGGGATTCTAAGCCCCTTACCCTGTACCAGAACATGTTCAGCTGCATTTTGCAACCCTGTTCTAGACTAGACTAGACTAGACTAGACACCAAACATCCCTACCCTATCCTAGATTAATAAATTTATGTTTGGTTCTTTCATTTTCCTACTCTAGACTAAATTCATGCCACTTATCAGTTTCCCCTTTAAATGATACGCTATTCTAAACCAAAACTCTCTGATTTCTATACCCTATTCCAGACTAAACTGCTCAACTGAAAACCATATTCTTCACAGCAGCACATACTCAGCTAACATATGACAGTACCCCCCTCCCCTCCCCTCCCAGGTATAATGCGCGATCTGTCTCCATATTTTCCGATGATTTTCTTCCTCTTCGATCATTGTATTTATCAGCCAACACATTTTCAATCTGTCGTTGGAAAAATGAATTAATTACAGAGATTGCTATTTGCGGATCGTTTAACTCCTATCGGAAAGCAAATGGTAGTACACATGAAGAGAACAAAGAAAATTAAGGTTTTCTTACACTAAAACAACAGCGGAAATTGCCTGTAATTGAGATACCAGCATTTTATGCGGCGTTGAAATTTTGAAGGACACAAAAACAAATTTTTGGAAAGCCAAGAATGACTTTAAACTTTTCAGGACAAAGTCATCATTCTGCTAAACAGAAACAATAATGAAAATATATTATTTAAAAAGGGCTGACTTTGAACTGTTCACTAGAAGGTTGGTTTTGAATAAAAGCGAGCCAAGCGATGTGATGGTTCGTCCTTTGATATCCGCAGCCGGGGCGCTAACAGTGTCCTAACTGATCAATTAAGGAAACAAATTGTAAAAACACTCTTGTATTTTAAACTTACTCGCAGCAGGTTTATTAATAGAAAGTCATATTCACTCTTTTAGTTCTAAGTTAATTCACATATGCCGAGGAAGTAACTACAGATAATTATGAACCAGGACAGGAGCAGGTGGTTGCGTGTTCTTTGATAAGTTATTTCTTATCGCTTTCAGATACGTGCACGATATGCTTTAATGCAATTTTAACTATCTGCTGCTTTTCCCATTCCCATTTTATATAGGATAAATTCTGGAATAGTCTGGACCGGACTTTGTAGCGGTGGATGGAAAACACACCACATAAACGCAACTTCAATTATGACAATTGTTTTGTTTTGTTTTATTGAGAAAGCTTGACAAGTTTTAGAAGCCGGCTGAAATGAAACAAAAAGTTAAAGATAATTGGTTTGAAAATGAAGGAAATGTTGCATGCACAATATCAAAGGAAAATCGAATACGACGTACACAAAGACGTAGGCCATCGAAGGAAACTACAACTAAAATAATCCAAACAACGAAATAATCCAAACAAAGCAACAGAATTGAAGATAATTTTGCACTTGTAAGATAACCTTTTTTTGCTCCTTAATCCTTTTTATAGAAGAAGAATTAGCATGTACTTGTAATAACAACTTGAGGTTTGTTTAAACTGGCCAACGAGTAAGTCCTACGAAATAGGAGACGTCGGCGCGCAAGCTAACAACATCTTGAGACATGACGCGGTGCTAGTTTACTTTTGAGTCTGTGATCGTTTAATCAAAATCTACAATGGCTTTTAACCCCGTAGCTTTTTTTTCTGTTGCTCGTTTTATAATCAAAATTCTTTCGGAAGAGCGGTCCGAGGAATCAAAAGCATGTGTCTGAATTTCAAGTAAAGGAAAAGACTACCCTCTTCTTGCAATGCTTTATTAATGGGACACTGTCTGAAGCTAAATAACAAAATTTCGCTTAGCTTATTTCCATGTGATATTGTAAAATGCCCCCAAATATATAACTAAAAGTAAAAACAGAAGCAGTAGTTTGGAGACATAAAAGTGCAGGATTGCAACGATGGATGTCAGGGGATTACAGCTCATCAAATTTGTTTTATTGTAGTTTAGTACACGACCCCTCAAGCATGTTAATTGCTTTAATTACTGATTGTGTTTAAATAAAGGATCTACTACTACCACTACTGCTGGAGTGATTTTACTTCATCTGTGAAACACTATCTAACAATTAGTGTGTGATAGTCCAAATTAAACAAAAGGAAACAATGGAATTATAGTCTAATAGTGCGTACTATTCTACTAACTATTTCACAGATGAAGTAATTAAAATCACTCTACTACTACTATTACTACTACTATTACTACTACTACTACTACTACTACTACTACTACTACTACTACTACTACTATTACTACTACTATTACTACTACTATTACTACTACTACTACTACTACTACTACTACTACTACTACTACTACTACTACTACTACTACTACTACTACTACTACTACTACTACTATTTTGTCTTTTTAGTTAACATTTCTTTGCTTTTATCACGTTTGCCGATTTTTTTCTCCTATTTCAAGATAATAAAGCAAGCTTAAAGCAAGCTCCTAGCAATAATCGTAAAATCACGATTATTAAACGATCACCGTCTCTTGAACTGCTGGTCTGGCTCTCTCGACCGGATACCCTGGAACAATTAAGTGAATGATATTCGTGTACAATATTAATTGGTTCAACATCAAACTGTTGAACGATGTTACAACATTTTTGTAAACGATAGGCTGTGTCTATTTTCGTTCACCAAACTTCAACATGTTGAATGACCTACTGTGTTTCAACATTCAACTGTGTACTCAACATGGCATGATACAATGTTCAACATTTGTTGAACAGCAGTCCCAACATCTGTCGATCAACTGAACAGTGTATGGTGGGCTTCATGTTTATATTTTCGTTGGCATCTTCATAAACGTAGATTAAAAATATCTATAGACAGCATTATATATATATATATATATATATATATATATATATATATATATATATATATATATATTATATATATAATGCTGTCTATAGATATTTTTAATCCACGTTTATTTCCTTTACTTTAATTGTAAGTTTATTATAACAAACATGTCGAACGCGCCCTGACCTGATTTATTTTCTTCTTGTTAGTCAGTTTATCTTATTGTATGGCGAAGCTAACAAAACAAATTAAATAAAACAAATAGTAGACTAAACAGAGCCTGTTAAAAAACATCCATTTTATAAAAGCGAAAAAATGTAAAACGTGTAAATCGTTTGTGGGGTCGGGTATTTGAGGTTAAAAAAGCGATGATACGTTACAAAACAACGACCGAAGATGAACTAAAAGCTCAAATATTTTCAATAATGTTATATTAAGAATATTTTAATTTTATGTAAGCTATACCGAGAGGCTGTTGATGGATTTTTAATTCATCCAAGATTTCATTTTGATTCCCCAACTTTGCCAAAAAAAGTTAGGGGGGGGGGGGGTTGGGGGCAGACGTTTTATTGTGAAAACCGGCTTGCTTGTGAACGGCGAAGTCTCAACAAAGAGGCGCAACGCGCCGAAAAATCGTTCAGTTACCAGGTTATTCTAGCTATGCCAGATCGAAATACAAAAATACTTTGAGAAATAGCAGGAGATTTATACTTACATCTCATTTAACGATGCAGTAAATTCAGATTTCCGGAAAAAGGACTTGTTGATGGGCTCCCGCTTTTGCTTATAGATAAAGCCAGCAGATTGCTGCTTTTCCAAAGTGTTAGCCGAATTCCAGTAGTCCAGTCCTTATTTTTATTCTCTAAGTTAAAGGTTTTTTGGGGGCGTTTTTAGGCTCCAAACCAAATACTAATTGTTGTTTATTTTCTTAGCTGTTCTGTTACTCTTCTTACCGATATCAATCGATCAGGAGTCACGAAACCAGCTACAGTATCTTTTTAATCAACGAAAAAATGAACGAAATGCTTTTAACTCAAAAAAGGTTTCATTACACAATCTTCAAGTACTTGGCCCTTCAATAACACATTTGCATTTGCCTGTAAATAAGATATATTTTTGTATTGCTTTTAATGCGATCTTTAGACGCGATAGCGATTCAGTGAGATAAAATTTGGTGCAGACATTAAAAACCACCGATCACGTCTCGAATGTTGAGGCCTCTTGGCTCAAGGTGGCAGCCTTAGCACGACACTTCTAATATTTCAATTCCCACTCGGTAATGCGTTAGAACAGCTGATGGCAGTAAGATACAGCAGTGGAAAAGCTTGAAGAAGTTCATAAGCACGTGATTGCCCTTGATCCACTGACAAGACTGCAAAAGATACTTAATTTGTTGAGTTTTAGACCGATTGGGAAAAAAATCGCTCCAATTCTGTTTTGCTCGAAACGCTATAATGGTGACTGTTCTGAGATTAAAGGAATTGAGCTTCTTGAACTTTCTCCTTTTTTGAGCGCTAGAAATCAAGCTGCAGTCTGTTTGCATGTTTTCAGCATTAAAATGCTTTCACTTCCAGAGTCAATTATGGAGACATGCAGTGCAGTTCTAACTTTTGAGTCTGTGGACGAAATCCTATGGTGTGACCATTCAAATGAAACCTCTTCTGCAGTACTTTTACATAGTAGTATTTGTATGTCAAGATGACCGTTGTGGGATTTTTCTTGAATTTTGATTTTTTGCACTCTTGGGAGTTTCAACACCCCTCTGCAACCACCAGGCAACGGTTACGACCTTTTTCAAGACATTTCGTGCCCCCCCCCCCCCCCCCCCCCCCCGTCGTAAAAAATATAGTATTATTCGGGCAAAACTGGGCGACTATTCGGGCACCACAGACACAGTAAAATAACTGAATTATTTTGTGATTCAATGTCTTAATTTATTTGTATTTATTTCGTTACTTACATTACTCACTTAACTTTCTAACCGAGCTCTATACTACATCGATCATGTCATTCATGTGATAGCTCCATTAGATGCTCACCGCGTAAGCAGGCATCGAACGAAAAATTTACGTTGTGGTCCGCCAAGCCGGGTGGGAATGATAATGTAGACCGCGCAGGGATTGAAACTAAGGGCGCGTTTCTTTTCTACGTATTCTGCCCATTCCAAAAACAGAAAACCTCAAACTATTGCACCTATTCCTCTCGTAAAATATGGAAAGAAGTCGCTACTTTGACTATGTGTACCTGGAAAAATTTTCGTGTGTGAGAATTAATGTAAACAACATAGTTTTGTTTATAGCGTATGCTGATTTCAGAATGCCCAGAAAATGTCCCAAAAAACGCGCCCTAAGTGTATCTTGCATGTGTGGTTGGTATCTGGTCGTGGTCGATTAAAATAGTATGTCTTCGCCGAAATCTCGTAAAAGATCTTATCGGTACCGTGTGACGTGCGAAGAATGCGAGATGTAGAAGCTCATTCTCGGATCGTTCACAGCGGTAGAAAAGTAAAATGTCAGCGAGTGCTAGAATCATCATCATCATGACAAATAAACATGACGTCACGAGTTTCATTCGGGCAAATAAAGTTTAGCACCCCCGACAAAATCTTTCCCGTGCACCGATGCTTGGCTTATACAATTTCGCAAGGTTTTTTGGCTGGCAAGCAAAAAATATTGTGATAAAGTTACCGTTGTTTTAGTTAATCAGATTTGGTGTAGATTTTTGTAAAGAATTGCTAGTGTATATATACACTGTAGGTAGGGGTATAATCGAAATAATGTCTTGTAACCAAAGTAGTTGACCTATAACCGGGTGGGCTTAGAAAACGAACTTCCATCTCTACTCCTATTTCCCAAGAACGATCAGAGATTGGAACAGTCTTCCAGACGATTTAGTGCAAGCATCGACCTTGGCCTCCTTTAAACAGAGGCTTGCCAGTCTTGATTACTAGACATGACCACTCCTTTCTTTATTTATTGATTTGTTATTAATTAAGTTTTACTGCTATTATTGTGAATGTACATTTTTAACGCTTGCGAAAATCTTCAGAAGTGAAGGAGGCAAGTTTAATGGAAGAAGAAAAAAAAGAAGAAGCGGGTGGGGTGGGCTTATTTATACGCGCATTTTACAGTATGATGAACAGTATTTGCACGCATAGAACGACGGGAAGGCTGTTTTTCCCTTCCCTCGAACCCTTGGGCTTTTTGGTAGTACTCTTCACGGTTAGCTTTCTGTTTTTGAAATAATTACTCCATTTACACCAGAGTAACAGGTAGCAGCTTTATTCCTTAACGATTGGATAACCAATTTCAAAACAGCTGCTTGCGTGGAGTAACTCGACTATTTTGTCAGCCAAGGTGGGTAAGTTAAAGCTCTTAAACAATTGACAGCACAAGTTTGTCAGCACAACCTTACAGTTAAATTCCTTTAAATTTCCGGCTGCATCGTGTACCCATTTTCTGCGTCGCTTTTTCACTGAAAGGCATCATAAAAAGCAGTCAGTGATGCGCAGGATATTTTGTTAAAAAAGAGATAAAAATATGAAGAATATCCGTAGCAAAACAAGCCTGATGAGAATAAAATAAAGCAAACACTTATACAACAGCAAATGTGGACGAATGAATATATTTGAACAGATATTGGACCCGTGATTGTATCGGTTATGATTATTATCTGCCCATTTATTGATGCCAAGTTCAGTTGCATAATAAATGCTTTCGGGTGGAAAATTGAAACTACATTCTCTAGAAGCAAATAAAAATATGTTATTTCCTAGAGTGCTCCAGTTCTGAGTTATTTTTTAAAAATACCCTAAATAATGCACTGAAGTGCAATAAGATATTTTTGTATATTTGCTCTTTCTCTTCTTTTTTTTTCCTTTTTTATACATGTATAACCTGTAAAGCGATACAGAGGAAAAATCATGTGTTTATATGTATATTGTTTGTAAGCTTTGCATTAGCTTAGGATTATTTATTTTTTTAATTGTGATGTGTCAGTTTTTTGGTTCGTTCTAAAACGCTGTAAATGAATGTATTTGGAAACCAATAAAATATATAAATAATAATGAAATAAAAAATAATAAAACACCAAGATATTTTGGGGAACTTAGCTCTATGGCTGAGCGAGAGGTGCCCTGCAACAAATAGATTTTTTACATCAAGGGTATCAGAACTTCGTTCAGGAACATGTTGTTTTTTGCTGATGTTGACTCAAAGCACTTATCGAAAGACTAATTGTCATATATCAGGTGCAGCCAATAGTATTTGGACAACTCAATTTTACTTACGTAAGCTTAAAAGCCAAATAATAGAAATTCTAAATATAACTAGCTTTTCGCACTTTCACCGCAACCTAAAGCTCATTTCATATTCCAAATGCTTTGTTCCAACAGCAGGTGAAAGACACCTATAAGACTTGTTTTACGATCACAAAGATTAAGATGTTTTCCAAGAAGAGAAAAATCTATTTTTTTTCTGAAAAATATGCTGTAGATAGTAATCGAACAGTACCAGGGCAAATTATTGCTGTGTTGTAGGGTGCAACTCGCCTGACTATATTTTGACTTGACTGGACTTAGCACACGAGTGGTTAATAAGAATGTTCCTGTCGAACTGTCGAAACGCGTGGTCTAGCCTTGAGTAGCATGACAAACAAGTCAATCCAACGACGAAGCAACGACAACAGTTTATATTGTTAGTTTCTTAAAAGCTGAATGTCATACTTTTGGATTCCATTTAATACCGCACAAAACCTCGCGGGGTTCAACGAATCAAGGTTTGACTCTGGTGAGTTGTAAGTTATGGAACCGATATTTTCAGACAGAAAGGCTCGCTGAGTGGTTTACCATCTACATACCATCTTGCGGCTAATTGATATCACGGGTCGTTATCAATCAGGCTGATATACATCGGGGGTCGAGACGAGTGGTTTTGCCCCATACTGCGCTTTTCGAGCTTTTTTACCAAAAGTCCTTAAAATCCGCTCCCCCACAAAACACAAAACACTAATGTTTTTGAAAAAAAACCTTCAATATCCTGCAGCTCGGCAAAATATAATCGCTTCAGATTATACACGTTTTGCTAAATTTAAGGTGTCTTTCCAACAACAGCAACAATAAATTAATTGGCAAATAAATAATAAATAAAGTTACATGTGCTCCACCCGCATTTAGCTGTAGTCTTCGTCTTCAAGTATTTTAAAAAGTATTATCTGTATTACAGTTTTTACCTATCCAAAGTCAGTGGGGACAATGGCATTTCACAGTTTTGTTCCAAATCTAAAAACTAACAAGTTTTCTTGTATTGTCATTCATGTTTTTTTAATATCTGAAATACGGATCGAAGAATTTTGTATTTTGGTTTGAAATTAGTTTAGGGTTTTGAGCTGCGAGCCGCAGCTCCCTCACCTCCTTTTCGTTAACGGTTTCTTGCTATTCTAGTTTCATGGATAAGATCTTCGTATTAATTCTTCTTCGTCTCACTTTTAATGAATTAAATGACTTTTAACCATCTATTTGTCCGGCAACTGATTCAAGCTGTACAGTTATAAAATCATTTTTCATTTTTTATGGGATATTCAGTAAACTGCAAATCAGTTTTTTAACGATCTGTAAAAATGAAAAATGATTTTCCATATGCTACCCACACCAAGTCCAAGACCGTATTTGTGTGAAATTTCAGTGTTTTTCACTACTCACTTTTGGCGCCAATAAGGCCGGATTTGTGTCAAATTTCAATCCGGCAATTATTGACGGTAGCTATTACTGCGCCTTTCAATAACATGCGGAATTTGAAATTCAAATCTCCACCAACCGTTGCGTTATTCCCTGCCGTCAATCATGATTAATACGAAAGCCAACGGACCATGTAAAAAAGAAACAAACAAAATGGATCGAAATCTACCAATCATAATGCACGGACATGACCTTTTGAACTCATTGAAGTGAAGATCTGTTTCCTGAGGGGTAAGCTAAGATGATTGACGGCAGCGTAAAACGCAACTGTTGGTGGAAATTTGAATTTAAAATTCCGCATGTTATTGAAAGGCGCAGTAAAGGGGCTGGGGTTACGGATATTCTGCTGTTTTTGGTAAAAACGTGTTAAATAATTGACTAGGTGCCTTTGGTCAGACATGACCCAACATTTTAGAAGAACGAGCTGAAAAATTCGAGTTATTTATCGAAGGGAGAACAAATCGGCAATCAAGTTTTAAGCGATTTTTTTAAGACAGAAAGGAAGGGTCAATTTTCTCAAGTTGCTGTCCATTTCCATCCATAGCGAAAGCTCGCAAAGGCGCAAAGGCGCGCCGAAAGTGTTTGAAGCGTGGATACTCGCGCGCGAAGCGCGTGAACCCACTCTCCATATTCACACTCGCTCCAGACCTTTCGTTCAAAGACCGCGCGCATTCGTGTGACCAACGCAAAAAATACGACTGTTTTGCATTCTAAAAACAATAAGTTTCATTGTACTATAAGTATTAATTTATAATAATTGTTATCAAAATCTAACAATTATGCTTTGGTTTCCATTTGAAATACATACGTTTTTTGGGCTTTTCAGTGTCTCTTAAAGGAAACGAAAATGTATGTTATAATTTTAAAACAATTTGGCAGTTGAGTTGTGAACCAGAAACTACTCAAAAATAATATATAATATGGTGAACCGGCGGGAAACTCATTATCCCTTGTATTGTCACCGCTACCAATCGAAGGCCGGATTTGTGTAAAAATTTCAATTCGGATATTATTGATGGCAGCTACATGCATTAAGGGAATAAAAACAAATATTTTAAATGGCATCTGTTTTTAAACAATTAGGTAGCGGTCAATCAGCTTCTGCCCAAAAATAATAATAATTCGACGACGCGACGGAAACTTCAACCTCCCTCAAATGCTTTTAAGCTGACCGAAAAAAATTATTTACAGACTTGACGCGGCATGGGCTCTTATACATAATGTACGGTCATTTTTTTCTCAGTTTTTCTCGTTGTTCAATTTAGCATCTACGCTCGTTCTAAGTGGTCCTCATATCATTTGGAAAAGGACGGTACGATACTTCATTAGAAACCCTTTCACTCTTTCGCAAAACAGGTGAGCTCAAACGTAAAAGTCCAAATTTCACTTTTTCTTATTCTGAAGGTCTAAATAAACCCAATTCGTCGAAAGTCCATTTTGCAATTGATGGACTTGTAGGAACAGATCTGCAAAAAGGCGCAATCTATTCTATACGGACTGACCGGCCCGGCTGACGGTTCTGACAAACGGTTAACGCCCTAAACTTGTCATCAGTTAATTTTTTTTCAGCTATCAGTTAAAAAAAAAAAGAATTAAAGTCCAATATTCTCAGTTTTTCTCAATGTTCAGTGAAGCGTCTACGCTCGCTCTTGGTGGTCCTCAGCTCCATTTGGAAAACCTTTTAAGTACGATACGATAAGTCATCAGAAACCATTTTACTCTCCCGCAAAACAGGTGAGCTTAAAAGGGAACGCCCAAAATTTCACTTTAATTTATTTTATTTCCGAAGGTCTGAATAGGGGTGATAAAATCTCAAGGCGCTTGCCATTCATTTGTTAGAAATGGCTGACGGGACCGGTCAATTCGTACGTCAGATAGTATGCCAATATTTGTCAGAACTGCACTGGTGGGCCAGAAAGGTTAATTCGTCGATAGTCCATTTGGCAATTGATGGACTTGTAGGAACAGATCTGCAAAAAGGCGAAATCTATTCTGTACGAAATAGCCCGGCCCGGCAGACCATTTCTTACAAACGCCCTCAATTTAAGTCCTATGTTCTCAGTTTTTTCAGTTTAGTTTAGCGTCTACGCTCGCTCTGGGTGGTCCTCCATTTTGAAAACCCTTAATTTAAAAAGGACGATACGATACCTCATTAGAAACTCTTTTTTTCACTCTCCCGAAAAACAGGTGAGCTTAAAAGTAAAAGTCCAAAATGTCACTTTTTTCTTATTCCGAAGGTCTGAATAGGGGTGATAGAATCTTAGGGAACTTGCCATTAATTTGTAAAACCTGGCTGAATGGACCAGTCATTTCGTCAGTAATAGTAGTTTGCCATTATTTGCCAGAACGTGTGGGCCAGAAAGGTTTTATAATTCGCCGATAGTTCATTTTGCAATTGATGGACTTGTAGTAACAGATCTGCTAAAAGACGCAATCTATTCTGTAAACGAGCCCGGCCCGACAACTTCAGTTCTTACAAAGGCCCTCATGCAGGTAGTTATCAGTTCAATGTTCTGCCATTTCTCGGCTATCACATGAAAAAAAAATATTTAAGTCTAATATTCAAAGTTTTTCTCGATGTTTTTCCATTTAGCGTCTATTACGCTCGCTCTGAGTGGTCCACCAGTTTGGAAAACCTTTAATTTAAAAAGGACGATATGATACCTCATTGGCCCGATTTATACTGGAGACGGATGATCCGTCTGGACGAACTTGGGCAAACATTCGTTAGTTCGTCTGATAATCCGTCTGTGTATAAACACGGGTAAAGAGACGGATTATCCGTCTAGACGAACTATCTGCTTAGTTCGTCTCCCAAGACGAACTTAGCAGATAGTTCGTCTTAATGGATAATCCGTCTTTTTGCCCGTGTTTATACACAGACGGATTATCAGACGAACTAGCGAATGTTTGCCCAAGTTCGTCCAGACGGATCATCCTTCTCCAGTATAAATAGGGCCATTAGAAACTCTTTTACTCTTCCGCAAAGCAGGTAAGCTTAAAAGTGAAAGAACAAAGTGTCCCTTTTTTCTTTCCCTTTTTTCTTATTCCAAACGTCCGAATAGGGGTCTGATAGACTCTCAAGGCGCTTACCATTTATCACTGACTGGTCGGATATAGTTCGTCATCATTTGTCAGAACTGGTTGGCCAGATAAGTCAATTCATCAAAGTCCATTTTGATGGACTTGCGCGAACACATCATCAAAAAGGCGCAATCTATTAACGAATCGATCGACCCTGGTTTTATGACACTCGAGTGAAAACGGCTCTATTTTGCGAAATGACATGTTAAGTCGACATGTTAAAAGTTGCAAAGGTTGTTTCCGCCAATCTTTGACACGGGTGTCATGTGGCAATTGCCGTCTTTGATTTAAGTCAAGGTAGTACTGTACGCCTTTAACGCTTATCAAAAGTATAGTAAAGGTGCTGTTAAATATTGCTTTGTCTTGTACAAAGGTACCTTTGATTCACCTGTGACGTGCATCAAATGTCTTGTACTTTTGATGCGCGGCAACGATGTGTCAAAAGCATCGGCAAAAGTGCTGTAAGCCCTTTGATCACATTTGATGCCTGTGTCGCACAACTTTGTCCCACCTTTGATGGCAATCAAAGGCGTTTAAAGCCAACTTTTCGTTGTGCACTATTATCAAGACAACGTGAGAAAAGATAGTCGAAAATGCAAAAGTAAATCTTAGGAAGTGATGACTGCAAGAATCTGATTATGGCTGGTGAAAGAAAGAAAACTGATTTATTCGCTTACAACACCGTCTATAAAACCGAGCGAAGACGCGAGTGCCACGCGAAGAATTGCTATATGCAGAGAAATTCTCGATCGAGCCTCAAAAAGTGTAACCGAATTTTTCTAAATTCTTTGAAAAGGTAATGCATAATCGAATATCCTCCCACGCAGAACGCCTCGGGATGTTGTATAAATTCCAGTTTGGTTTTAGAGCTAAGCATTCTACATCTTTATCACTGATTCACCTTATCAACAAGATTGCTTCGGCCATGATCAGGGCCAAATTAGTGCCGGTGTCAGTTCCTGGATCTGTCAAAAGCGTTCAATACCTTGGATCATGATATTCGATTTTCTAAATTAGAACATTATGGTATTCGCGGCTTAGCTCTTGAATGGATTAGGAGCTACTTTTCAAAACGTGAACAGTTTGTTCAATTTTAGGACATTTGCTCCTCGACACAGCAAATCAAATGTGGTGTTCCACAATGCTCTATTTTAGGCCCCCTCTTCTTCGAAGAGTACCGAAGAACCGAAGACTGCCGAAGATTCCTTAATGTCCTCGGAACTTGGAACAGCAAACAACAACAGCACATTGCGGTGGTTGGGTTCTGGCCCCAAAATCGTCCATTTATTAACAAACATAACAAACCCTAGTATAATACAGTACGGCAGTACACATGTACATATCCGCTTCATGGGGAGTTTTTAGGTATATTCAGAAGTAGAATGACAACAACCATCCGAAAGTTTAAAGCTCGATTACGTTGAAGATATCGACACAAAGGTGCCAGAACCACAATGGCTAAATATCCGTTACACATTACTTTTAAACAACCTAATTATCATATATTTAAATACCAAAACCCAGGACCTCCCTCGTCCATAAGGAAATCATTTCTCTTTCCGCTACTTATTCATTGCATTCATAATACGCTACAAGAAAAATGGAATTTCCGACAGTGATTCGAAAATGTCTCGACTAATAGTGATTTTATTTTATTTCTTCTTATTTTTTCTTTTTTTTTCTTATTTATTTATCTCATTTATTTATTTATTTTCATTCATTAATTTTCACTGTCCGCCGTCCGCCGTCCGGATCTCATTTTACAGAGTCGATCCCGCCATTAAGCCATTCACCGCGAGCCGTTCCATATAATTCTTTAGCCGTTCAGCCGTTCACGGCAGCCAGCCATTCGAAATTTAATTTATAATTCTTTAGCCGTTCAGCCGTTTAGCCGTTCACAGCCAACCGTTCGAAATAATTATTTGCCGTTCAGGCGTTCACAGTCAGCCGTTCGAAATTTTTCTTCGGCCGTTGAACTTTATCCGTTCAAATTTTTTCTTCAGCCATTCAGCCATTTTAAACGGCTCGTCCACCCGTGTTTCATCCGTTCAGTAACCGTGCGTTTTGCCGTTCGAACGGATCCGTTAGTATCGTTTTCGCGTGAGAGGTCACATATCTTTCAATTTTCTTTCATTTTACTTTTTTAACAGGAAACTTTCGGGGCTCGCAGAAAGAGGCTCGCACCGATTAGCCACCCCCTTGGTGAGACCGTTCTTAGCCATTTCGTGAATATGGAAGGCACGCAAACCACTACATTTGTAGGTAAAAAAGCTAACAAAAAGAGATATGCTGCTAGCAGAGCGTTGAAATTTTATGCAGATGATTCGGTAATTTTGTGACCCTTTTTTTTGTCATATCATTTTGATGCACCCAACCTCGTTCCTCAGGACACTCTTCAAACTTTTATAGCGGGTTCTTTTGAAAGGCCGTAGGAGCGCACGGTGCTAGCTGACTCTCTTCTCCGGAAACCTTTATGCATGTATCGTCAGTTTTTGGAATAAATTTTCCTAAATAATCCTCGCAACTGGTAGTCTCCCACGCAGCCGTAATTTGTTAGTGGAGCGGAGCATTGCGTGACGAGACAAATAACGGCTGCGTGGGAGACTACGCAACTGGAGGGGACCGCGAAACTGTCACTGAAAAACATAATTCCCTTGCCAGGTAAAACAGAAATCATTTGCTCGTTGGCATTCTATCGGTAGGTATACCTAGTTTAAATTTCCATCTTCCACTTGTCTTAAAAAGTAAAAGCGACGTACATTTTTTTTTAACGTTTAAACAAGCGATTAGTAAACATCTTTATTTTTAAGTTTTGACGCTTTCATTATTTTTTCAAACCTAATGCTGCCTTCTTAGAGGCCCATTGCAAAATTACATTCTTTTTATAGCATTTTTCACTTTTGAGGTTTTAATTTTTATCTTCATCAACTAAAAAAGAAACTTATGCACCGTATTGATGATATTCAAAAGTCATACAGTCCGGTCGGTATTAATTAACCAGGTTAACATCCGTTTGCGTTTTGTTTTGTCTGGAAAGCTTGAAAGCTTTCATTTTTTTCTAACCGCTACCGTTTTAAAGCATCACTTTAAAATTAAAAAATGCTTTTTTACAGCAATTCTTAAAATTTTGAGGTTTTTAAAATACCATTTACAAGGTTAAAAGTTAAAAGGAAATAAAACCGAAACTTTTCGACCAATTAAGTCATCTTCAGGATAAAACACCGTCCGCTACATGCACATTTTATGTTTCCGGATTCCCGATGGAAACAGTTTCGCTACGTAAAAATGAACTTGTTTGTTCAAACTAAGGCTCCATTGTTGGATGATTAGGCCTTCAATATACTTCTGCGCTTGTGAATAGATTGGGCCATGCAAAGGATTCGCCAACTAACTTATTTTTTTTATCTTATTTTTAATCATCTATAAAAAAGAAACTTATGCACCCCGGCAATATGTAAAGGTCATATCGCCACTAATTGCCATCTTTCTTTCTTTTTGTTTTGTTAGGAAAGCTTGAAAGCTATGCACACAAAACCCTGCCGTCTGAAAACATCACTTCAAAATTAAATGCTTTTTACAGCAACTCTTCAAATTGTGAGAGTTTTATTTGTATAAACCTTATTTTTTATCAACACTCAGTACGGAAGTAAAGTCATAAAGTCGCATTCTGTATTTCAAAGATCTTTTTATCGTACACATAAAAATGTCTTTCAGATGAGACATAACAATTAAATCAGCAATGCCTTGTTTTACGATCTTTTAACGTATGCTTGGATCCATTTCATAGTTATCATCTTTTGTCAATAACACCGCCTTAAGTTATGACCAGTTATGGGTATTGCGGTTTATCGCTGATTAACGTCAGCTGCGCAGTCGCAGACAAATTTGTTGATGACATAATGCCAGCCCCCAAACGGTGTTGACTGCTAATGGTTATTTAATTGTTATGCACTATATAAGAAACACTCATTGTATGGTCCTGTTGAAATTAACTAGTTTCGAAAACGTTCGTGTTAAACAGTACGCTGTCTTTTCAACTGTGCGTCAATCAACTGCCTCCGGCGATTGATTGCCTTTTGAGTTTGATGCGTCATTGAAGTGAACTGCTCCTTCACCGTCATCATAATTTGCTATACGTTGCTGAAAGGAAGTTCCTTTATAATCTACAGGCTGAACACTGATCCGAAACACCACCGCGAAAGGAGAACAACTGGACTACATTGAGGATTTTCACGTTTATCGAATTCAGGTTAGATGGAAGCTTCATTGTTACTGGTTCTACGTGGTTAACCTTCTTAGTTCGTTCAGAGCAAATAGTTAAAGTACAGGACCTATGTTTAGCTAAACTCTTACAGTATGACAGCATGGATGTCAGGGGCGCCGAACGAGAAAATTAATCTGATTTTAAAAGCCGGTCGTTTTCGGTTTTCCCATCCATCGTCAGTTAAAGGCCTTTGAACAGATATTGACCGAATGTCATTTTGTAAGAAAATGAAAGAGAAACAGCACCATAGGTGAGTATTGCATGTTGTAGACTGAGCTTTCGCACGAATATTATGTCCACACGGTAGGATTCCGTCCACTAACTCGAAAGTTAAACTACAATATCACACATCTTACAATTTGACTCTGTCAGTCAGAGGACTAAGCTGAGAATTTGAGTGGCAGGAAATTTGTGGAACGGAATTTCTCCCCCGAATTTATGAGAGTTGCCTCTGCCTTTCTACAAATTCCATCTGAAAATATCGTCGTAAAATTAAGCAAAACGACATTTTTTCTTATTTGCCGCCTTATGTACTGTGCCATCAGGGACGACACCGAAAATGAGTGAGTGGTTAAGTGAGTTTAAACAAAAGCCATTTATTTTTATGCAGCGCAGCTCGCTTGAGATTACTCAGGCTAGCTTTATATTCGTCATTCTTTCTTGGTTCGACAACTGAAGTAATCGTCGTAATACTATAACACTACCCGCGGTATTAGTACTCTATTTTCTTGTTTAGCTTTGCTGCACCTTCATCGATCTAATGCAAAAAAGTGAAACTTCGGAACAGGAACAGAACTGTGTGTACATATTATATAGCTAAAAGGAAGTTATCTGAAATGAGAGTCGCGATTCAGTAAACTTAAGAACAATACGGTATTCGTCTTGTTATACTGTTCGGATATAAAAACACTACCTATTTTGGGTCTGATGTTCAGCATTTATTCCCATTTTGCATTGTGTTGATTAATGGCTAAGAAGATAAAAATAAGTGTGTGTATATTTAAATAATTCAAAACCGAGTCCTTTAATTATTCACATGAAAAAAAAAAAAGAACTTTACGCAGCGAGTTTGCATATTAAAATGAACTGTTTTTTTTCTTTTCTAATGTACGAGTATGACAAACCTTAAATAAACAAATAATATATTTTACACAGTGCACCGGCGCGCACTTTTTTTATTTCTTCAAGTACACAATGCACTATATAAAAAAGGTTTTTTGTGATTAAAATCATGATACAGTCTCGGTTGCTTCTCATTTCAAGCATTTTATGCAAAAAATTTGTTTCGGTGAATGCTTTAAACCACTTTTAATTATTCATCATCTTATCATTTCGTTGAAAGGTAAATTAAAGCTGAAACAATATACCACCCTCTTAAATGAATACAGCGGTTCGCATCTTAAGAAAGTGTGGTACTGTGTCCGTGGGAGAGTGAAACTGACGAAAATTTGTTTTTTCTTTAAACTGAGTTGATAACTGATAAGGTAAATTGGCCACCGGAGATTCAAAGCATTGAGTGCTCGCTCTTCGTCAGAGGTTTGACGAAGGGCGAGCGCTCGAAACGTCAGCTTTTGGATCTATTTACGGTGGCTAATTTAGCTCAGTTATCAACTCAGTTGATGAAACCATATTTTCGTGTACCACCCTTTCAGATCAGGCGCCGTCCATATATGTAAGTTTTCGAAACTGAGACTTGATCATAGTCGTTCTAACATTGTTGTACAACATTTTGTTGGTTCAGCAATTTTAGACCGTTAAGCATGCTATGTTATTGGATGATGTTTGACCAAAATTTTTTGTTGGATGAATGTTTTTATTTGGCTAACTGCTAACTTTTAACAGCGTTTTAACAATTGTTATGCAACAATAATTATGCAAGAAATGTTTGACGAGCCGGAGCTTTTATACATCCAAGCACTCCTCCGGCGCCGCCGGGCCAACAATTGTTATGCATCAAATGTTCGACGAGCCGGGGCTTTTATACATCCATTCACCCCTCCGGCGCCGCCGGGCCAACAATTGTTATGCATCAAATTAAATGTTCGACGAGCCGGGGCTTTTGTACATCCATGCACCCCTCCGGCGCCGCCGTACCAACAATTGTTATGCATCAAATGTTCGGCTAGCCGGGGCTTTTATACATCCATGCACCCCTCCGGCGCCGCTCAAAATGCAGATTTTTGAAAATATAACGATTTTTCGTTTTCTGCGTCGGTTGACGACGTTATTTATTTTTTCCCTAATCGGGTGACTGATGGTAAACTCTACACTCAGATCCTCAATTAGAGTTAAAAAGGTGATTTACGATCAATATATCAAGGTAAAAACCAATAGATTAGATATGACTGTTTCAGCTTTTCGCTGGCTGTGTGTATAATATGAACTTTACCACCAAACCACATTAAACTGACATGTCAGACACAGGTGTGGTCGAAAAACTTGTAACAAGACAGCTTCTTTCAACGTAAACCAGGAGCCTGTGTAAACATACAGTTTCAGAAAGCAGCACTTAAAGAAGAAATGTCATAGAGATTTTGCTGTGTTTTTGTCAAATTAAACTACACAAAATATTAACTAACTGCCTTTGCTCATGCAAGAAATTACTCTATGACCACATTCAGTATTTAGCGATTTTCCAAGACACACGAGTTGCAATCCATTTCTATCCTTGTCATCCACAGTCAAGGATAATTAATTCTAGTTTTTAAGTAGAGTACTTGTTAACAAATTAAACTGGACCATTATTTTTTGGGTTTCCATTGATGTAAATATGTTTCATGGCTTTTGAAAGTGATACTAAAAATAGGTGGCATTGCCTAATTAACCATATGGCTCCCCTCCACCCTACCTCCTTAAAGAATGCATTCTGTGTTGAAGATATTGAAAATTTAATACAGTCAAACCCCATGTAAGCAACCACCCATAATGCAATTCACAGGAGGTGGTCGCTCGCGGGAGGTGGTCGATTAAGTGAGGTTGTCGCTTACGGGAGGTCAGACCAAGGGGAATCTAAAAATTGAGTCATATTTCAATGAACAAAGCACCTATTGGCACAAACAAAAACTGTATCACATGGGAGTTCTGGTACAAGGGATAAAACGTTCATTTTATCATTCATATTATCCCATTTGCGCTTGTAGTGACATCAGAATATGAGCGAGTGATCGCTTGACACCAACGTTCACAGGGTCGTGCTCGTTTACGAGATTTGGTGGCTTTACAGCCATGCTCCGTCACGCGTGACCTGCAGTATCCACGAGACTGAAATGGACATTTGAATATTTCTTTGTAACGTCCGAGATTTGAATGAAACCTTGAAGATCTCGCTGGAAAACACTTTGAAAGTCACAAGTTAACGGAAAAATAACTTCGCTACACCCATAAAAAAACCTAATATTGTTCGGATATGTAACATTTAAAGTAAAATGATATTTTATTGCTCTTTGTTTCCGAAAATGCGGTAAAATTCTCACGGGAAATCCGAATCTCGGAATGAATTTACAAAACTGACGCGTAAACTTGAAAACTCCATTCAATTTTCAAAAATACTGGTCACGCGTGACGGAGCATGGCTGTAATACGGAAGGTTACATTTTATAACAAGAGGCTACTATTGTAGCCTACACTCATGCGCTTGCGTAAGCAAGTTTTATGGTTTGTTTTGAACGGGTCACGCACCCCTTCCCCCCTCAACGAATTTTGCGTGACACACCAAAGAACACGCTAAAACACGTTTTTAAGTCGTGAATACGACTTATTGGGATCACTGGAGAAAAGTCACTCGCTCATCGTAAACTCTAGGAACACTGTTTGACATGCGCCGGTTCTCGTCTGATCACCGAAGTTAAGCCCTGTCGGGCGAGGTTAGTACTTGGATGGGTGACCGCTTGGGAATACCTCGTGTCGTAGACTTATCATTTTTCTTTCCTTCACTCCCTTTCATTTTTCATTTTTTTGGTTCCGTCAAGGAGCCACTTGTCCTGAGGAGGGCAAACTGAAGCCAAACAGTCAGGAAAACATAGCATACCTTCGACGATATTCCAACGACAACGAATGGGCAACGAAGTCTGTCCGTAATTTTCATTTTCGCTAGTAAACACATTCCTTCGTGTTAGCATGTTTTATAATTATTTCCTCAAAACTAACCAGAACACAGAGAAAAGTGAATCACAAATTGATATCAACATAAATTCTCACCAAAAAATTGTAATTTCTTTTACGGTTAAGTCCCTCATCTGTAAGAAATCTACTTCTTCGGTTTTGATCGCCCCGCACTGATAGCAGCGTATGAATTTCCTTGAAGCAAGATTCAGTTGCTGAAAGCTCTCCTTTTTCTCCACTATAGCGGCTTTGGGTATTCTTTAAAGCTTTCTCTTTCCATTTTGAATATTTTAAATGTGAGTTATTAATGCGATGACACGAAACTACGGTTTTAAAAACCAAGCACATGCCGAGCGCGGCAGCCATTTTTGTAGAATATGTTGGTGACCCGAGGACCCGGTCACTAAAATATGCGTGCATAAATTTGCATGCAAAATCATGACACAAAAAATAAAAATAATAATAATAAAAACAAGAAAAACGGAGCCGAAACCTTACCTCATGCCGCTTCGCGCATGAGTAATAATTTGACTAGACGAAATTTGGTATTTTGAAAAAAGTGGTCGTTCAGAATGTGATGTAATCGCTTTAGATGTCCCATTAGTCTTAGCGGGCGGGCTAGTTTACCATGTGCTCCTTGTATTTGTACGAGCTCGATTAAAGCTGTTGCGTTGTTGTATTCTCGCCTGTTTCGCCTCTCAATAACATTACACAGAAAAGGTGGTCGCTTTCAAGAGGTGGTCGCTTACAAGAAGTCATCGCTTACGGAATGATCGGTTACGAGAGGTAGTCGCTTAAGCCCGGTTTCCATATGATCGCTACGATCGCTGCGATCGCTGAAAAAAAAGTTCAGCGATCGTAGCGATCATATGGAAACCACTCTCCAGCGATCGTAGCGATCACAGCGATCGTAGCGATCATATGGAAACCACTCTCCAGCGATCGCAGCGATCGCAGCGACAGCAAAAATACCAAGATGCACTGCGTACGCCCACTCAAAGGGTGCGATTTGGACCTTTTTATGGAAGAAGTGCAAAGATACGACTGTCTTTATATCAAATTTTAAAAACAATTCACAGCCGCTGTGTTGAATTTCAAGAATGAGGCGAAACGATATTGTCAGACCCAGGTCCCCTCGATCTTCATTCACTTTCTCAGCGATCGTAGCGATCGCAGCGATCATATGGAAATCATCAATCGCTGCGATCGCTGAACTATTTTTTTCAGCGATCGCAGCGATCGCAACGATCGCAACGATCGTAGCGATCGTAGCGATCATATGGAAACCGGGCTTTATACGATAGGTGGTCGCTTACAAAAGGTGGTCGCTTACGAGAGGTAGTCGCACATGAACATTCGACTGATTACAATGAACAAGTAGCTACAGTACCACAGCTGACGTTTCCGCAGCAGTTGTGTTGCACTCGGCTCGCAGGCTATAGAAGAAACGACTTCCAAATAAGCCTTCAATTGCCGGGATGATTCTCCCACAGAGTAAAAACCGAAAATTAGTACTCCTCAGTATAGCTTTCAATCACACCAAAGGGTTTTACCCACAAACTCAAAATTACGAATCACACCTTTTCAGTACAGCATAAAAATCAGCACCACAGGAGAGCCAGTACTGCTTAATAGCTTTAATAGTTATTTGAATGTTCACACTGAGTCACCTCGTAGGAAACTTCACCGCAGGAACGTCATTACTACTCCAGACGTAAGACTCGGAACCACCACCTTACCCAGCATAATTCTATAATAAACATGCAGCACTACGGAAAAGTACTGCTACTCAGACAGAGTTTCATCTGATTCAGTCTAATTGCAATTGGCCACAGTTTAGTTATTTATCTGTAGACGCAAAACCTCAACATTACAAACCACCTTGTACCGCGTAATGCAGTACCACTGGAAAGTTATTGCTTAGCTTTTATTTAAATGTTACATCAGTGCAAACTAAAAACGGCTTAGAAACCAACTTTTACAACCCATTAAACTCTGCTACTGCATGTAGTTCTTCGCCACAGAATTTATTTCGATTGTTACATTTTAACAGTAAGAATTCATTCACTGGCTCCAAAGTGTCTCGTTGCCGGCATATCTTATTATTAACCGAGGTTTTACCCAGTTCAAGAGATAATTATCGTTCCATTTATTAGGTAAGGCGCCCGAAAAATTACTATTACATCAAGCTCCGTGTATGGTATAAAAGAGACAGACAAATGAAACAAAATCGCGGTTTGTCTCGGAAAATGCAATGAAATTACACATACTTAAATCTTTTCATTTATTTGCACTTTTGGTGAACGAGATTGCCACCTTCAATTTCATTTTATTAGTTTAAATTTTTGCCCATTCGAAAGAAATTACTCTTCTTGTTATTTTTAGAGTGTATATTTTTTAGTAATCAGTGGACACTCTAGTCTGAAGTTTTCATGTATTTTGGCGGTACTGGGTTCATTTACCAAGCAATTAACGTTAGATGCAATCGGTTAAAACATGAAATTGTGTTTACATACTTTTCAGGAAAATGTTTCCTCTTTAAAGGATTTCTATTGTGATTATAATTTAACAGCCTGGAAAAGGGTAGATTGATTTACCGTTTCGGAGCGTTAAAACAGCCATTGTTTACGAGCTAAATGGGAATCATAACAGTGTTGATTTTATCTAGATTTCCCACAACGACATATACGCCACAGCAAATAATCATTTATTTATACGAGTATTCGACTTCCCTCGGCCTGTTTGTAGTATTTAACCAGATCACCGGTGGTTTTGTGAGTCAGTTTTGCTTATTGCAGGGAGCTCTGGATTCAGTTTTCTAAAACGTGGCACATCGCAGTCTGTCGGTGAGACTATATTAATCCCGCAGTCTCGACCGACTGCAAAGTCGGAGTACAACCTGATTTATGATCGGATTCAGAGCATATTTTTTTCTGCGATACATTAAACTGTCGGCAATTTGTGGAGTGTGATCGCCAGCATTGCACCCGTAAGTATATAAGTTTTCTGCTATGTTATTTTTAATAAGTATGAAAATACTAAAATTTAAAATTAGAAAACACCCTTGTGGGTGTTTCTGTCTTTGCATTTTGATAACGAGTCGAATTCTATATGGACTAAAGAAGTCGTTAGAATGAATCAGGAGGTTTCCGTGAACTCTTGTTTCGGGTTGATTAATAACGGTCATGCCAAAAGCAATAATTTTTCTTCTTTGTTTTTGTTCATTTACGTAGGCTTATCAGTCATATCCAAATAACTAAGGTAAATAAATCTTTTAACGCACAAAACAGATCTAACTTAAATAAATAAATCTTTTAATGCACAAAAGTGAAATAATCTTGACTATGATTCATATTATTAAAAAACAAACGCACTAGTTGAAACAAGATCGCGCGCCGCAATTTCATTTGGATCAACGAAAAAGCTTTAAATAAGGTAATGATATAACGAAAGCTTTTCTATGGACAAGGCGATTTATTCTTTCCCCTGACAGCGTAGTTGTTTCAGCGATAATTGTTATTGCTAATATTTTTGTGTTTAAAAGGAAGGCCGAGTTTACTGATCCATATTCCTTTCAATGTCGGTAAGGGTCGTTCCTTCTTTGTCCTGGTTTGTATTGATATATTCATCGTCTCAATGCTGGTAATTTGTTGTTCTTGTATTTAGGTTTCTGAATTCTCTTTAATTCTTACAGAGTATCTGTTTTGTTGATCGTACACTTTTATTATTGCTACCGCTTTTTGCTTTTCGTATTGACCGAAATGAAGCTCAAAATTTCCGAAATAGCTTTTGTAATATATATTGTGCGAAAAAAAGTGCTCGTCGATATAGAGGACGAAGAAGAGATACAGAACGGGAAATGTTTTTTCGCTTTCGCATTCCATGGCTTGGCAGCTCGACCGCGGAACAAGACTTTCTCGGTTCTCGTAGTTTAATTACTATAGATTTTTTTGCTACTTTCAATTTTAACTTAATCGTCAATGCTTCATATTACGAATAACATCGTAAATTATACCAAGGTAAAAATCAAAACTTTGAACTAAAGGTAGAAATACATAATTTCCTGAACATTTTTAGAATAAGCAAATAAGCAATGTAAATAACCGACGTCTGATTGGGTAAGCAAAGCATTTCGATAAAAGGTTTTCTTTATAAGTCATCTCAAATAATTCAGTAGGTATATTGTTGTTTAACTTTGTACGTTTCAGTTATAGAAAACAGAGAAATCGTTTTACGAATATTTTCCAAATCTCATGCTGTCAATATTCTTACGACTGAATAGAAGAAACGGGTTTGCATTAGCGAATAGCAATGTAAATAACCGACGTCTGACTGGGTAGGAAAGGCTAGCGGTTTTCCATTCAAATTTGTGTGTTTATTTTGATTGAGTTTCACTAAAATACCAAAATGTTGACAACATGGCATGCTGTTTCTTCGGTGTGATAAAAAAAAAAAACTACCGAAATAATATAATGTAAAAAACGTCAATCGAAAAAAGCCGCGTAAAGAAAATAAAAAGAGAAGTGTTGATAACGTCGAAGTCAGGAAAAGATGAACTGATAACTGCATGTCTGGAAAAAAGATAGTCAAGAAAATAGGGCAAAAATCTGAATAAAAGAGTATTCACTAAACTATTAAGTCGATACAGTCAGTACTTGGAAATAGGCATCGAGGAACAAGGATTTTAACGCTCTAATTTCGCCAACGCTTGAGGAAAATGTTGATACCAAAAGTATTTCCCGTTTCTCTTTGTTTCTTTACATTTGGTAAGCGTTTGGTTTGAATTGTGTCAAAAAAAGGAAAGATTTTGAGATCCGGAATGCAAATAACCAACGTTGATCTTTCGACCTCAGCCATATAGCAACCCACGGTTGCCAATAAAATCAATTATGAATTCAAACAACCGATCGAAACTCGGTAGGATCTTTGATTTCTTATTGTTGCGTCGCTTCTTTTTAGGAAATTGAACAGATCAGTAGACGCATAATTTATTACATACTGTAAAACAAACCGATGGCAAATTCCTTGCATTATAATTTTCATAGGAATTGAAATGCTCCGGCAATTCAGGAGTCTAAAAGAAATATTTGAATAGCTTCAAGCAAACACGTTTTTTCTTTGCATGTGTAAATATCCCGGCATTGGATGACGTGGTCTCTTTTTTTTAAATCAGTTTGGGCAATATACCTTATATTAGTACGGAGACTCGAGTGGTTGCGGAGCGAATCAAACCGGGGGCTATCTATAAAAAAGACTTTAGCTTGTGTTTATCGTGTAGTTATTTTTTAGTTTTGGCTGAAATCATTTCGAAGTTTGTAAAACGACTTCACAACTTAATTAAAATGTAAATTAGTTTTCACCTTGAACTCAGCTAAAAAACATTGATCGGCTGTAACTCGTTTCTTTACTGGAATTATCAACATATTAAATAGATGTATTTTTAATTACTTCCAGTCTTTTGCTTTCTCGAGTTTAGTGGATTACTTTCTCGAACAAAGAGCCCCATTTTATATTTTTCTGTCTGTTTAATAATAGCCTAAAGTGTTAACCTCAATTGATAAAGCAGTATAAGTTTGCTCATCAAACGAAAGGTGTAAATGATCCATTAAGGTATTAAGAATTCTTTAGCGCTTCCGACAGCCTATTATTGTCAAGCTGTGAAAACCACTTCATTGAACTGCAAATTATTCTCACTACCAAGCCAAATACGGGATCGTTTCCACCGTTATCATGAGATAAAGAGATCAGCAAGTCTTATATTCTACCTGTCACAATGGGCTGCATGTACATATGGCGACATTATTAAGTACTATGCAGTGACTATGCTCAGAGATAGCCGACTCATTGTTCTGTCGATGTTTGTATTGATTCAGTTATGCAGATCATGTTGACGCTTCTTTTGTTCTGTTTCTTGTACACACAGGCGCATTAAAGTCATCGGTAGAAGCTTCTCAATATGTCTGAAGCAGGAAATATGACGAGCGCTCCACCGACGGGCATTAATCCTACCCCAAGCAGCATCATCGCCGCCGTTTTCGTTGGCATTTTGATCTTAGTGACGCTGTTCGGAAACATCCTCGTCTGCGTCAGTTTCTACAGTTTTCCAAACCTTCGAACGATATGTAACTACTTTATTGTTAGTTTAAGCGTGGCGGATATCTTGGTTGCCCTGCTCGCTATGCCGTTCTGGTTCATAGTCCAACTTAACAATACAAAATGGCCTCGTGTGCTTTCAAAGGAGTTGGAGTTGTTCTGGTCATGCATCGACATCTTTTGTGGCACTTCCTCCATAATGAATCTTACAGCAGTCAGTGTGGATCGAATGCTGGCAATCGTAACGCCCTTCAAGTATCCGAAGATTCTAACCTCCAAAAAGGCCGTGGTTGTTATTCTGTCTGTCTGGGTGTACTCCGCTGCTATTGCTGGCTCCAGGTTAGCACAGTGGCCAGGTCGCAGTTACTTCCATTTTGTGTCCACCGTGAGCTTTTTCCTCCCATTGTCACTTGTTATCGTCATGTACACTGTCATCTTCATCGTTGTGAAGATCCAAGTGTACAGAATTGGATCCGCTGGCGGAAAGGAACATGCCACCGAGATGAAGGCCGCGAAAACCATCGCAGTTGTCATCGGTGCTTTTGTCGTTTGCTGGCTCCCATTCTTCGTTATCGTGGTGGGCCACGCAAACGACCCAAAATTCAGTTATCCCATGGGGGTGTATAACATGTTTAAGTGGATGGAGTACTTAAATTCGTGCCTAAACCCTGTCATATATACATGTATGAACCGTACATACAGGCGTGCATTCAGGCGACTCTTTAATCGGGTGTACTTAGAGCAGACGGTGGGTAGCACGCGTCGCGGTTCCGCAGTCAGCATGTATCTGAGCAGACGTGGTTCTGCAGTGAGTGCCTATCTGCGTAAGCCTCGAAGCAGTCGTGGATCTGTTCCTCATACTGCTGTTACTCACATAGAGACATTTGACAGCGAAAGTTTATAGTAAAAGACTGCAAATCTAAAAAAAAAGTTCTTTGAGGGTTTTATTTTAGTCTCACGGATGAGTTCACGACAATTCCTTAAACTTAAGGGAATTTGGATGCTACTGTCGGAACGCGAGTTCCGGTCCGATCCGGTTCCGTTGTAAACATTCTTAATAAACACGAATGTTCGTGCGATAATAATAATCGCAAAATCTGGCGGTACTAGAGTTGTGAGGATTAGACTAATATTAGCATTGGGTAATAATACTTATTCATTTTATTCCTATATCAAACCACTATTGATGTAATACGGTTCTGTGAATGAAATCTAAGTGTGAACATTGAAAGCTACTGAGCAGTACTTTCCTTAAGTGATTTTTAATATGCTTTTCAAGGTACGTGGTTCTAACTTTCGAATTTATGGATCAAATCCTTAAGTGCGACTTTTTAAATTAATCCTATTGAGCAGTAATTTTCTTTTGATACTGTTATATATCATTTATCATACGAAACCAAATTTATTCCTGGCGTCAATCAAAATGCTAACAACGTAAGGTGCAGCTGCGTTTGTGTTGCGCGGGCGCTGAGCGCGAGAAAGCGTCTGTTGTGGAGGCTACGAAAGGTGAACCAAGTTATAGATGTTGTCCATGATCTGTTAACTAATTTGCTAATTAATTTTCATAACAGAAGTAAGATTTATGACCCTAACTGCCACAGGGGTGCGTTAACAAGAACATCAAAGAGTTATGAAATTGATCATGAGTGGAATTTAATTTGACAGCAGCAAGTGTCAGGATTTATCTTGACATATCAACTCAACGATAAAACTATGTATGGTATATCTAATCCCTGTCAGTCAACTTACCACGTCGCTTGGCATAACTTAACACAAGGAAATGCTAAGTGTGAAAATAAAGGAAACCACTTTTCCCCAAAAATCTATGACAAATTCTAAGGTTTTATGGAAATAACCAGCACAATTGGAAAGTGCTGCTCTAGGATTTTACCCACAGACTTATTCAAAACTTAGAACCACGTTACCGATTCCAAGATTTAAGTTAGAGAAATCAGTTTTTTACTTATCTCGATTCAGTGAGGCTTAAATAAACACTCCAACCCTATCGATACGATTTCGTTTCTCTGTGGTTTAAGGCTATTTTATTGCGGGGAAACGATTTCAAAAGTCACAAGCGAGAAGTTTCGGTTTGATTTAAAATCAATTAGATGTTAAAAAGCGGCAGAATCAATGACAAACAATTACAGGAAATTAACTGTTGTTATAAAAGTAGGATTAATTAATATTGCCTGAAGGCTTATGAGATCTGAAAGAGTTATTGTAAATATAGAGTAAATAATATAGATTATAAAGGTATCTATAACCTTTTCAAACGCCAGAAACATAGTGAATATCACTGCTATACGGTAGCGGACATCATCATTGTACTCAGCAAATTGCCATTAACTTGAACTCTACCATAGAGTTGTTCAATTAATAAAAGTATTTGGTAATTATCATCTTGTGAATTGTTCTCATTATAATAATGAGTTTTTTCGCGATTACCCTTTCACTTCTAGAGTCAATTATGGAAACAAGTTATGTACTAGTTCTAACTTCTGAGTATGTGGACGAAACCGGTTACGGTGTGACCATTCAAATGAAACCTATTCGGCAGTACTTTTGCATGGTACCATTTGTTTTCAGTTTTAATATTCTACAAAATGAATTTAGGGATGTTTCTCAGTGAATTTTGATGTTTGGCACTCTTGGGAATGCCAAATAAATTAAATTAAAAAGCATCTCAATATTTTTTAGTTTGAAGTCGGGAAATCGAACAGCCTGAGTCGTGGTCTGTTGGGGGCACTCATTAAATTCCAGTGGGGCGATTTTCATGCAATTAAATGACGATAGTAATTTCGTAATTGCTTTGGTTTTGCATTGCGACGCTTTGTTCTTGGCTAAAAAAAATATCGCGCCACCGTAGGCAAAACCAAAACCATTTGTGACTTACTCGCACACGTTTTCCCGCGCTTTGTAACTAAATTCTGATTGTTTCCGTTGGATTGTCTGCGTCAGTTGTCATTAGCCCGAATAATAACTTTGGTTTTGGTTTTGGTTTTACGACACACGGAAACGTTTTTATTTTTTAGTTCGTATCTGGGGAAAAGCGGCAGCGTATGATACTGAAAAAATTGCCCAGTTTATTTGTTCTGTAACATTTATTTAAAAGGATTTTGATCTCCGTTGATACTGAACCTTATTACATGAATTTTTTCGCGACCGGTTAATTTCGCGATTTATTCAGTACAAAATCCCAAAATTAAAATGTCGCGAAAATGAAGTGACTGTTATTACCGGTATTGTATTGTGACAAGAAAAACACACAAACGCAAACATTTTACATTTATTATGACTCCGTCAATTCTGTTTTAGCAAATGCCCCACCCTTGGGAAGGAAAAGTTATAAAAGGCCCGACAAATGCCCGGGGAGGGGGGGGGGGGGGGGTGTCTTTGTGCGGAAGCATCAATCCAATAATCAGCAATTAATTTTTACACAATATCGCGAAAAGGTATTTTTTGTTACTGACGTTTTCTACAACTCTGAACGGGAACCGTCTTTAATGAGTGTTAAACTGCAAAATATGCTATGAGTTAATATACTCCCCCCCCCCCCACAATATGTATACACAGAGAGCCCGTAGTATGTGGACACTTCGCTGTCCGTACCCTGGACGTTTAAGTGGGAGAGGTGGGGGGCAGGTGGGGGGGGGGGGGGGGGGGCGGGAGCTGAACACTTTGGGAAGATAAGACTTTCTTGATCAGTAGCTGATCATTTTTCCTTCGAACACATTTTGATATGGAAGTCTTTTTTATACGATATGTAATCAGTTTCTATGTCAACCGATTTTTAAAAATACAGGCATGCATGTTGAGCAAAACGGTTCCGATTTTTGGCTACATTCTCTTTTTGTTATTTTTACAGTCCTGTAGTCTATTCTAGCATCACTTATATTTTTATCCATTTTGGATGTATAGATGTGATATTTTTTTAAATCAAAGGATCAAAGAGGGCGGATTCAAGATGGCGCCTTTTGAAACACATTATAGCGCCACGTTCCGTCCTATTACGTCATGACCGTGACCACGTGACCACCACGTGACCGTTACCATCATGTGACATTTGACCACTTTAAAGGCTATCTATTGAAGGCAAAAGAATTTAAAAACATATTGCATCACAGTAAATGCCGAGGAAAGGAGTTCCAACACCCCTTCTACCTCTACTGGCCCTTCTACCTCTACTGGCCCTTCTACCTCGGCGGGTGTGTGTGAATTTCCTTGTACATCCGAAAGTTTATAAGGTTCTCCTGTATTGTACGTACATCCGAGAATTCATAAGGTTCTCCTGTATATAGCGTACGCTGCCATAATACCGTACAATCCCGGTTATAAGCCCCCTCCTCCTGCTTATAACCCCTTCGGTTATATGCCCATCAGTTTGGTAACAAAACAATGTTCCGGCTGTACCCCTTCTATATATAAGCACACTACATGAGTTCCTTAACCCTATTCGGCCGGGGGGGGGGGGGGGGGGGTTGGAAAGTGCCCGCGCTAACTTTCAACATTCATAACGTCTTTAATATGTATCCAAACGCCATCAAACTTTGTGACTTTTCCTAAAATTTATCTGGCAACAATTTCATATGATAATTTTTTGATCACGTGACATGATGTTTCCATGGCAACAAGATTTTGACAGCCATGTTTTTTTTAAATTTGCATATTTATACCTTTGAATGAAAAAGAAAAACAATGTTTATTGATATAACTTTTATATTTTTACGTCATTTAGCGTTTATTTATTGGTTTTGATTACTTTTGAGTGAATTTGGATGGTTTTTAAGAGGTTTTAAAAAATTCAGAAATCCAAGATGGCGGATCCAAGATGGCGGCCGTATAACTAATTACCCAATAACTACGTCATATGATGTCATCGTTCCATTGTGCGGACCGCAAAGGATACAGTTTTGGACGTACTACTATGTACCCTCTAGGTTTCATTGTCATAGCTTTAATGTTCTTGAAGTTACGAGGGGGGCTCAGGCTCAGAAACTCAAAAAAAGCCCAGGCTGAGTAGGGTTAACAGAAATTCTTTTCAAACATTTGCACCAAATTAACTAAAACAACGCTAATTTGTCACAATAGTTTTTGCTTGCCCTTAGGAAGTTGTATAAGCCCAGGGCTTATAACCTGGATTTTACGGTATATCACACAGTTTGATTAGCAAACGGCACAAGATGCAATCCAAGCTTAACCTGTGATGCCTGCACCTCTGCGCAAGCACTTTTGGAGGCGTAATATTCGGATTTATCTGTAAGTGTTTCCCATGGGCTCCAAAAACTATTGAAATGTTTAGGATCTGCCTCAGGGCTAATCAGTGGATAAACAACTGGCAAAGCTGTGCTCTGGTAGTAAGCAAGTCTTTCCCTTAACTCAGCCACTTTTTCTGGGTAAAGATGGGACAAATCTCGGTATTCACAAGGATCTAGAATAAAAACAATATGACGTCACTGTATTACTGAACACTTTCAGTGCAAAGTACACTTTCGAAACTACAAGTCATGAGATCATATATTTCGTAACCATAAAATACCGAACAGCAAATTTGCAGCACTGCTTTATCAACGGCTTTTATCCACATTAATTGTTAGGATTGCGTCAACAGACTCAAATGATAAGAACGAGCCCTATTAACCCTTCAAGCCCTAAGAGTGATCAGCATCAAATTTCTCCTTGTAATATTAATGCCTTATCAATCAAAAAGGTCATGAGAATTAAGGACATGACACACAAGATGAGTTCTCTTGAAATCCAAACAATTTCTCCCCACTACTTCTATAGAAATGTATAGGACTAGAAATGAGAATTTAAATTCTATTAGGGCTTAAAGGGTTAATGGCCCTTGTCTACTTGAAGCGAAAGAGTTGTTGTAGCACATAACTACTCATGCACTAAATGAATAGCTAATTACAAATAAATGCCAATTTTAGTGGAAATCCACAGGGCAAACACTCGTTGCGTAGCTACTACTTCCACTGTTTTCAGATCGAAAAAAAAAGAACAGCCTTGTAACTTTCCTTATTCTAAAATGCGTTATTTTAAAATTCTAAAATGTCGGGGTCATGGAAATCCATATAAGTCAATTACATTACACGTTCTTTCACATTCTATTTTTCTTACCGTCAGCTAGATTAAACAGACAAGCTTTGTGATTCTTTGAATTGCACATGTTTTCCCCTTTCGTCCATGAACCGCAATTGATTACTGCTCCAGGAAGCGTTTGACTTTCTCCCCAGGGGGGTTCTTCGTGAGTGGGATATGGCGCATGCCAACCTATTTGAAATGAGTCATCCATGCCAACCACAAGTTTAAAGTTTCCTTTCCGAATGCCTGCAAACTTAAGCCTTGAAAATAAAAAGCTAAAATAAGATATCTTAAGTTACAAGTAGTTGCTGCAAGCAGTTACTGCAAAAGCTGCAGTTATGTGTTATCTGATTATGATAAGTATCAGTTATTAAAATATCTTTGCAAATGTTGACCTGGCCAGTGGCCTGGGATATCAACACTCATAACTATTAGCATGAAGTGTTTCTTTGTTCTTCTTCGCCTGTTTCCTGGTTTGAGACTTGCAAAAGCGTGTTAAAACTTAACATTTGACTCACTCAGAAGATTTCTTTAAAACGCGTTCTTTTCGCTTTTCTTTCCGGCTTTGCCAATTCTTTGCTTCCCTTTGCTTATTGAATTACCGCGGAGGTGCACCTCAGTACAACTTGAATGGATTCCGTAGAATTGATGAAAAAGGAATCTGAGGAAAAGCAATCGTTTCTTAGTCCGAGTGCTGACTTTACCTACCTTGGGTCTATATTATGCAGTATTTCATCCCGGGGTGATGGCGCACCGTTTGCTATCGTCTCCCAGACATTCACCCCATCTGTTCTGGCCGACACCAGTTCCGCGTTACCACCTCCCAAGTGGTACAGAGTCGGCGCCCAGTCTGTGGCATCGATCAGTTCTGTGCATACACGTTTTTTGTTCTTGATAAGATCATTAGCGGTGTAGACAAAACCGACGCCTCGTACCCCACCTTCCCATAGGGTGGCTTTTCCCGCGCGAAGAGGATAGTTTGAACCCGCGTTCCTAAGAGAGAAGCGTGTAAATAGGTTCAGGTTTTTCTTATTTCGTGAGCGTAAGAGGAAATCTGATGGAGAGTTTGGGACATTTCAACTTTCATTTGAGCAATAACTCAGCTTTAAGAATATTTCTTGTTTACAAATCGGCCATAATTAATATTCTAACTGTTGAATTGGAACTATCTAGCAATGAGCCATACATCATAACGTAACTAAAACGCCTGGAGATTCCAATATAAAAATAATGGGGTGCTTGTCAGAAATTTTGAAAAGCACCCTAAAAGATACCAGAATTTCGTTTGATGGGTGTGGCTCAAATGGATTTTCACCCGGGCCTGAAAGGAAGCAATTCTAAAACAGCAATGAAAACCGACGAGCATCCCCGTCATTTTTATATGGGACCCCTCCCGGGTAAAACGAATCTCCAGTATATATTCCATAACGAAGCTCCACCGCGCTCCACTTTGGGGTCGACTCTGGCTTTAAATGCAAATGCTGCAAATTGCTGGTATTACCTAATTTGAGCAATAATCGCTTCTAACAATAAAACTCCAGTGACACCCCTGCTTACCAGTTCAGTCCATAAGGTGCTCCTCCGTTGTCTGTAGTGAAGATGATGACGGAATCGTGTAACATCCCTCGATTGGCAAGTGCCGCCCTTACTTCCCCAACTGAGTTATCTAAAGCTGTTACCATGGCAGCGTACTTCTGTCTTCGCGGGTCTTTGATAAAACTAAATTTCTGAAAAGAAGAAAAAGAAAAAGAAGAAGAAGAAGCTGTTACAAGTGTTTTATTTCTACACTGAAGAAGAGGCAACTCTAAACGCCGTGTTACTCATACCACATTCTATCAAAGAGTTATACTTGTTAACGTGAAGGCAGACAACTAAAGGAGCAAAATTGTCACGGTGATTTTGCTGATATTTAGAACTGAACTATTATCTTCATGAGATATAGTTTCCAAGAACACAGATAAGAAAAGACTTCGAGCGGCATACGGAGATCTTCGGCAATTTTCGGACAATAGTCGGACGGTCAGTGTACAAGAAGAGATCATTTGATCAATGGCATAAGAATACTCTTGAAAAGCTATTCAAACGGTAAATGATATGTTTATTTACCTGTATAAGATCGTCTGGAGCCTGGAGAGGATCATTCTTATTGGCCGAATGAACCGCTTGGTGAGCAAGGTATAAAAACATTGGCTTGGAGACATCGTGAGCGTTTATCTTTTTGATCGCTTCCTGCGTAAACAGTTCTGTTCCATACACTCCAGTTCTTTTTATAGGCTACAGAAAACAAAAGTAACGAATCTTAGTTTGTTAAAACAATCAAAGCAAAGAAAAAGTCAGTAAAGCTGTTACCTTACGAGTACCTATCAATCATGAATTTTTCTTGATGGTCATCACCACCCAATGACTCGATCTGAGTCCAATGACTCCGGTCGCGCTTGTGGCCCTCCGGCTCGGTTGTGCCTAAATCATACCGTTCAGAAGGACGTCGGACACCTTATTGAGAATTATATAGCGTGATGTCGACATCAAAAATAAATTTGTAAGTGTAAAATCCCCACTCAGGATTGAACCTGTGACCTCAGCTACGCTTAGTCTCGGGTTGCTTAGTCCTAAATTTAACTATATAAACTGCTACCCCTAACCTCAACTGAAAGCTAACCAGTTACTCCATTATATATGTCTCAATAAGGTGTCCGAGGTCTCTCCGGTTCCCGCTTTGCAGACCGGCATTCTTCCAACTGAGAGGCGGTGTTATGTGTTAGATGGACAAGTTTTGCTCGCATTTCTACTAGTTCTTTTATTTAATTACCTTCATATTGTCTCGAAGATCGTAGCCCCAGTAATCCTCAAACGAGCTGTGATCCCAGTAGTCCTCCTTTGCACCCAAGAAGCCGAAGAATGAGTCGAATCCTCGGTACAAAGGAGTGTACTCCTTGGTAAAGTATCCGAGATGCCACTGGAAATGAAATGATATACAACATTTTCCTAATTCGTACCTTTCTTGTACGATCGCGAACATAATAGAATGAATGGAAGGCGAGAGAAATTCTTAAGAACGTGGCGGAAATCTTGCTATCAACATCAGTCAGAGAGGTTGGGACGTTGATTGCATTGTTATTTGCTGTTTATGTGTCTTTTTCACGCTGAGTTTTCAGGGAATGATCTCAACTCAGGGATTACATTTAATCCACAGATAAAAAAATTATGTAAAGGCAAAACGTTTTTTCATGCTGTGGTGATTTTATTTCGTCCCGGATGAAACGGTTTTTAAGTCTGCGCATACCAAAAAATTGCCCCCCGAAAGGAGACATTTGCTCCCGGACGTGCGCTTTACTAAAATGAACTATTGTCCATGCGCAGTTGAGCTCGAACGGCCTGGGCGCTAGTCCGCGCAAGTCACCAAGATACAGACTAATGGTAGCCAAAATGGGCTCAGTCGAAGCATATTGCGCTGACAAAATAGCAAAATGACGGTGTTTTTTTCGCTGCAACTAAATCATATTTCTCACCAAAATTTTCACTAGATCCTAGTCTCTTCAAAACCGAGTGTTGATGTTGACATAACGCCTATTAAAATGGGTTACACCACTAATATACCGCTAAAAGCGATGACCGCGCGGTTGAACTCCATACAAGCCTTTACGTGACATTGGTCACTTCAAGGTCAAAATGACGGGACTTTTTTTAAGATGTTAAAATATTTTAACGTTTTCAGATAGAATAATAACAAAACTACTGGAATCCGAGTGTGGATTTCCGAAAAGTAATTCATAAATAGGCGAAATTTTGATTTTCCCTTCAAAAAGTGGCGTTTTCGCTGCGATTTTAAGGGTCTAATTGGGGGTGTGGGGACGAGTTAAAAAATTAGAGGCTTCAGATTGAATGCATGTTCAATCAGCATTCCAATAACAATCAATCCGGGTGCCGGTACAACAGATATATATGCTACGCAGTCCAATTTTATTAAAGAAATAAAAAGACGCGCCGAGTGCATTATTGAGTTATATAAGCACGCGGGAATTTTTAAGAACACGAGAGAAGTGCAGAGAAGCATGAGCCAAAGGCGAGTGCTTCTCGCACTTCTCGAGTGTTCTTAAAAATTCCCAAGTGCTTATATAACTCAACAATGCACGAGGAACAAGTTTTTTTATTTCTTTTATAAAATAAAAACAGTTATAACGAACCTTACGTCACGCGCGTGCTTTATGGAGTTATAATGAACTCGGTTGAACCAATCATAGCGCGCGCATTTCCTTGAGCATTTTATAAAAGAAAATAGTAAACGGGAGCGAGTGCATTCTTTAGTTATATAAGCACGCGAGAATTTTAATAAAAGCACTAGAGAAGTGTTTTGTATTTTTTTAAACGCACCGATTCCTTAATGCTCATATAATTACTCAACAATGCACGAGGAACAAGTTCACTATCTCCTTTTTATACTGGTGGCGTGGGCTGCAGCACGCGCGTGACGTAAGATTGAGATATATTGAATTCGATCTGACGGCCAATCGTAGCGATCTCATTCCTTTAAACATTTTTTAATGAAGATTAATAAAGGCGATGATAAACTGACTTTCTTTTTTGGCAGAGATATGCTTTCAGTACCTTTCCTACCGCATGAGTCGTATAACCAAGAGCTTTAAGATATTGCGCAATCGTTACTTCCTTGAGAGGAAGGCCATAAGGCTGTGCGGCAAAAATCACAAAATGCTGGACACCTGATGAAAAGAAAAGTAACAGTCACAACCAAATTTACTGTTACCAGTTTGTTCCGTACTTGAGATATGTATTTATCATGGGTTTCGTAACCCCGTCTCTGGGATGTTATGTGCCATGTTTACACAATGCTTCATTAGTGGGGCGTTGGTATATATATCGCGGTGCTTTCATTCATATTCATTCGAGTCTTCCGACCGTCCATTCACCCTCTAAATTAAATACCCAATGAATAAGGTTTATTGTATTTGCAAGCCACTATAAGAATTGATTTATTTGTTGTGTTAATATTATACATGCACATGTTCAGATTTTTTGTTGAGCTTTATACTACATCGGTAGTTACTATCTAGTTGTATGCTGAGTTTTCGGTATTTTTCGTATTGTTTGTAAAATTTATTATCTTGTAGTTTTGATTGTAAAGACATAATAAAGAGGGTCGCATACGGCTCGTGTTGACACACCCCTATAGTGGTTGCCTATTACATGATAAATGTTTTGTATTCGGTTGAGCGGGGCAGCGAATTAGAATATAAGAACTGTTCTCTCCTAAACGTTTAGTATTCAAAACTATTTGAAGCTGTGTTCTCATCAGCACCGAAAAGGTAAAGTCGCACTCGAGCCACGATGGCCCACACGGCCGTAGCTTAACCCGGTTTCTGTTAGCATGAAGCAACTAGGAATATTGCTACTCCCCCCTGGATGGGATGCTAGTCCATCGCAGGGTTACCCCCAGCATTTTATCGCGGGTACCCATTTATACATCTGGGTGGAGAGAGACAGTGTGGAGTAAAGTTTCTTGTCTAAGGAAACAACACGACGGCAGAGACCAGGCTCGAACCACCGACCTTCAGGTTGAAAGTCCAACGCGCTAACCACTAGACCACCGTGCCGCCCACAGCACCGAAGCATGTTTAGGGTTAACAAGTTTCAACGAAATACGTTGTTCACATTAGTTGCTAGTTTCAGCACCGAAACATGTTTACAGTAAACATACATATTTCAACGAAACACTTCGGAAACGAATAGATGGCATTTGCGCAAATGTGTTTCGTCTGACTTTGATTGAAACTACATCGTGTAGTAGTTTTAATCATGTTCAGAATAAGCACGTTTTAAACACAGACCCGCTATAAAAGGGATAGCTCCTCCCCCTCTTTGTCACTTTATCTCTGTTTCAACGGCGTATTCAAGATGGCGGACGAAGCGAGAAAGAAGGAGGTGAACAGTGGGAAGTTGATATTTCAAGAAATAAAGCTAAACATAGCCTTTAAAAGAATAATTTAAGTTTGACAGGGCATGTTTGGCAAAATATATGGCGATTAAACCGTATCAATGCGTGTATTTTGCACAAATCTCCTTTATTCACGATGTAAACTCGAATTTCCCGCCGTTAATCGTTCCCACCAATGCGTGACGCCACGGACTATTCGATGTTGACATGACAGCTCGGTGTCTCGAAAGAAATGACTGGCTGCTTTCTTTTTATAGCGCGGGTCCGTGTTTAAACATGATTCGCACAATGCATCGCCCTGATGTGAACACTCGTTGTCATGGTAATTAACCCTGGATTAGCGCAAATCGTCCTTCGAACAACTTGGCTCAGACTAACCATGTTTCGCCCTAGTGTGAACACAGCCATAATTTGGCTGCCTGTTTTCCACAACTGAAAACACAATTGAAAACCGCTCTATTTTGACCTACCAAGGTGTATCGGGTGTTTTCCCGTCATAATCGATGCTCTTGTTGGTGTGCACATTGGGGTCACATAGTAATTGTTTAATATGACGCCTTCGTTGGCCATCGCATCTATATTTGGAGTTGGGATTTGGCGAGATCCGTGGAAACCTACGTCATCCCATCCCTGTGAGCGGAGGAAAACATTGATCATCAATTGAATTTCATAAACCTAATTTAAAACGAATGAAAGGGCTAAGTTCTTTATTACATCCTTTTTGAAATCACGGGTGATCCTTACAATCTGATTGGCTCTCAGCAGTGCGATTTATTCCCGAATCGGCTATTTTTTGCTCTAAATCGCATCTTTTCCTCAGCAGTGCGATTTATTCCCTAATCGCACTATTTTTTGCTCTAAATCGCATCTATAAGTCGCATCAATATTGGTACTGACTAAAATCCTGTATTTGGGCAATTAAATTGTGCGATTTCAAAATGGATGTAATAAAGTGGTAATTGAACGAGCGCGCAGCTTTATTACATCCATTTTGAAATCACGCGTATGATTTCAGACCAAATTGTACTCCACTCAGTTCAATTACCACTTTATTTAATACATCCATTTTTAAATCACGTGTATGATTTCAGACCAAATTGCACTCCATTCAGTTCAATTACCATTATAAATAAAATAGGGTGCTGCATCGGTGGGCGAGTGAAGCACGAAAATTTGGTTTTATCAACTGAATTGAATTTGAGCCACCGTTAAGCCAATTTAAAAACAGTTTCGGAGGGTTAACGATAGGTTTTGAACCTCTTCACGGTGACTTATTTACCTTATCAACTGAGGTGCGTTTGAATTGATTTTTCGATCCATGATCCCACGAAAATTGAACAGCCAGGTCTCTGTTCATTGAAGATTTTGCTGATTCCGACCCTATGCTCGGATCAGTTTCATTTGCCACACCTAAATGTATGTTCGCCGATCTCAGAGTAGTCTGTTCACATCCGTTTTATTTTTTAAAGAGAACCTGCAGTCTCTAGTGAGCATGCTTGAACTTTGTTGACATTTTTTGTTTTGAATTTGACGATACGTTACATTCTGTGACTACTCACATGACGCCAATTTCAAGTTTTATCTGAAGCTGAATGTCCGCCATTATGGATTGAAAAGCTTGCGAAAGTAAGTTTCTATTATAGTGCCGATGAGTTCTAAAGAAGCGGTGCTGAGGCAATAAAAGATCGGGCAGTTAAACATAACATCACCAGTATACCTGCCAACTTTTTCCGAGTGTTAGGCGTGAGAATTTTTTCGTGGGAGTGTCAGGATTTCCATAGGCGACCCGTCCAAATTCGAAGAGAACCCGATCTATTCCGAAGATGTCCGAAGTTTTTTGAAGATGTTCCGAAGAATTTGGAAGTTTCCATGGACCTCAGACCTCTGTAATTGTAATGTTCAGAACGATAAAAACCTTCAAAAAAGTTCCATGTTTTCATGAACGTAAGTATTTTTTAATTGGACCATGCGATCAGTTAAGGCTGATAGCTTAAATCTGTAAGGCGGGCGTGAGTAGGCGTGAGATCGGAGTTTTGGACTCGCAGGCGTGAGACTCACGCCTAAGGCGAGAGACTTGGCAGGTCTACACTAGCAGCACATTCAACGGATGTTTTCTGCAGTAAAGTGGAAGGTAAACTGACATTCCATCGTGTGAGTCTCACAAAACATTGCATGCGCAAAAGGGACTGTAGGGTACCTTTAATATAGTGGGGACGGGAGCACACACGAACTACTCTCATCTCATATAAATTCTTGTTCTTAGGCCATCGTAACTTGATTAAAAATAAAACACAAACAGCGGTGATAAATATGGTAAACCAACGCATTTTTATAATAAACTTGACGTTTCGTATGCTAAGCAACACACATTTTCAAAAGTAACCGTTACAGTGTTTGAAAACTGTTTATACTCTCATCTCTTTGATCACTGATCCCATGCCGACCTTGCCAGCATTACTTACCAAATCGTCAGCCAGAATGAAAATTATATGCGGTTGTTTGTTCCCTATAACATTGCAAATTGATGTTAATATTCCCAGCACGCAAGGCAGCCTACAAGAAAAAAAAAACATAATTTAATCTCTAGCTTATACAGTGTAGTTGAATCCCAAGAAGCAAAGAGAAGACGAAGCTGCAAAAAGGAAAATTTAAACCTGGCATTATTAGCCGTCAATAAGAAGTAGTTTATCATTTTAGTATACTGGAATAAATGAGAGTTGGTTTCATCGAAAATTTCAATTTCCGCTTATATTTTTTTAAAGCAATGACAGACGTCTCACTTAATTAATACTCTTAAGAGTACTTTGAAGCTTCGCAGGTGTCCCTCGGAAAAAATATAATGGACTTGGAAGTAGGAGGAAGGGATTTATCCCGGCATAAATACATGTAAGAGTCGGTTGCATCTAAACTTTCAATTTCCGCTGAGATTCTTTCAGTTAAAGCAAATGTGGCGCAACAGTAAAAGGTAATAATTATCCTGGACGCCAGAGGGAAAGCGAAGGAGGGGTCGCCCGAAGACAACGTGGCGGCGGACAGTGGAGAAGGAAATAAAGCAGATGGGAATGACCTGGAGCAGCATTCGAGTTATGGTGAAAGACCGGCAGAAGTGGAGGGATCACTTTGCTGTCCTACACGTCACCCGGCGTATTGGGTATGAGTGAGTGAGTGAGTAAATAAAAGTCGGTTGCATCTAAACTTTCAATTTCCGCTGAAATTCTTAAAAGCAATGACCCAAGACTGCCTTAATTATACCCTTACGAAATTCACGAAAAGGAAGGCGTGATCGCAGGTTACCTTTTAAAATCTGAACAGTGACCTATATTTGCAGTTGTACCTGGAAGACGAAGTAAATACGTTGACCATAGAACAAATTCTAAGTGTCCTGGGTTACTTGTCATGTTTAATGTGAAATAAGTGAACTGAAAACGACAAACATCCACCCGTCGACAGTTGCTTTGGATTGTTTATGGACATGTTAAGAAAATTAATGTTTCGTCCGAGGGGTACATCTATAACCATTTGTTCACGCTTATTGGAAGCTTGATAAAGCCTTTCTTTTATCAGTGAATGGCGGCCCTTCTAGTACGTCAAGTTGTTGAGGGATTTAAGAGAACAACTTGACATCGCTTAACGATAAGTTAATTAATTCGATCGGCCGTATATAATAGTTAAAACTATCTATGCACTGATAGTAAATCCCGCAGTGTAAATGTAACGGTTAATTGATATATATAGTCTTGATGATCAGCATGTACCTTTTGATATAAGGATGATCCTGAAGCGTCACAAAGCCGCGTAGAAAGGTGTCGAAAGTCTCAACACCAATCTTTTAAAACAACGATGTTATACTAATCCAGCTTATAATCTGTAATCTGATAAAACCTGGATAGTCTCCTGATCTCAGAAACATAAATGAAATTTTCAGGCTACTTACCAAACCTTAAGTGTTGTTATTTCCATAGATTTCGTCTAGTGAGTTACTCTTAAACATTAAATGATTCTTTGACTTTACTTCATTATCAGTTATGATTGTTTACTTTGGTAGCATTACAAGGAATAATATTATGGCAAAAAAGTTAAAAGATCACCTTGTTGTGTTAGTATTTTTTTAACACCTGCTGGTCTTAAAATAACAAACATTGTCATAGATACTCGCCTTTAGTACTTAGTTTTATATGATTTAACAAGTAATTGAAATTAAAACTTAGCAGTTGGTGTTGTGAAGTTACAATCACCAAACGCCGGACGTAAAACAAAAAGATTCAAAAGACAGTGAACACCAATACCACAACACAAAAGCTAACCAACAATAGTTTCCGCGACACCTGCAAGCAGAAATACCCTAAATAAACTTAGAATGAAATATAAAACTGTTGCATCAACTAGTTGCCTGTCAGCGTCAGAGTCATGTTCAGTAGAAAAGTGCATTTTTAATTTTAGTTTACACTAGAGCAAAAGTTACCGAATTCATATCCGATGTATCGCGAATCCGTTTACTTTTGGCACCGGATTCAGTTTTCGTTTACACACAGAAGGCTGAATCCGGGATCAAAAGTACCCCAGTGATTGAAGGGAAAAGCCATGGGAACGAGGTTGCCAGTGATTGCGACACAAATCTGGAGGCTATGAATCCGGAGCGCAGTATACTGGGGGTAACTTTGTATCCGAATACTTTTGAATCCGGAGCGTTTTATTGCGTGAACGAGTTTTTCAACGAATCCGGACTTTAATTTCCCTCATATTCGATCAAATAATTTAGTTTATTCGTATATTTTCTTGGTCTGTTAATATAAACTAGCCATTAAATATCATACCACTGAGGAAATGAAGAGAAAATAAACCTGCGAGTTACTGGGATGCCACCCCAACACGTCGTCTGCTAAACTTTCCTCCGAGATTTTTGCTGGGATTCCCGCCGGGATTGCATGCCCACGGCTAAAATCCCGGCGAGATTCGGCCATGAACCCTGTGCAATTTTTTTTTCAGTATAAAGAAACAACCGAATCGTCTGAAGAGGGTGATGCCGTCAAGGAAACTTACATCAACCCCGTCATTGACGTCGATAAAAGAACTTGAATACGCGGAACATTGCAGTGGTACGAGTGGTATATTTTCGGGAAATTTTCCCTGGAAATATTTCTAGAAATTTTGTAAAAGAATATTTCCAGAAATTTTCTAGTGGAATATATGTGAAAATACCGTCCATTGGAATATATACGGAAATCTTTCTTGCAACATATATAAAATATCATGTTACTCGTGTCATCAAATGTAAGCAACATGCTTTGGTCAGCTTTGGCTATTTCCAATCCACTGCCAAGTCGGTGAAAGTAAAATCTTTTAAATCTCATAAAGCCCCATAATTGAATTCAATTTGAGATTAGTAGAATTTTTTTATCTTACTGTGTATAGATTTTGGTATTATTAAAACCTAAATTTGAATGAAATTTAAAGAGGTTTAAAGAAGGGATAGAAGAAAGAAAATGAATTTTGGAACACCAACAAACAGTTGACACCCACGCAAGAGCACCCCAGGTTGCTATAGTGGACTATTTTGGTGTCGATATATTAAATTTAAATATTTCCATGGCGAGACCAAACAAGCCTGATATGCCGCCGAAGCGTACCAAAAAGGTACGATAAGGTATTTGCCGTACCCAAATTCAGCCCAAAATCCGGTGATATTTTTAGCAGTTACGGTAATCTGTTAGGCGTCCTATCGTGTGGCCCGCGAGGAGAATAATACGAGTCAACAAACGGCGCAAAAAGTGATGAATAAAAAATAATTTTACTTTGAGTTTTATACAGCGAGCAAAGTGAGAAATCGTGGTAGCAAAATATGTGTAAAACCCTTCTCTGCAAAACTATTATCGGCATTTGAAAACGAGAAAATCACAGTGTATGCCGAAGAAATCATTTCACAAATCTTATCTCGTGGGAATGAACACATAAATAGAGTAAATGTCACATGGAAGCTTCAAATACTCGCTTCAGCAGTTCAAATTCAGTTGGAGGAACTTTTGGAACCAGAGGTAAAGTTGACGGGAGTGAATGGTTGCATTTTCAAACTTTGCACCATAAAATCGTACGATATCAGGTAAGTGACTTGATATCGTAGGATATCAGGACAGTAGTCTAGGCTTCTGATTGGCTAATTGCGTATTTGGGTACGGTATAAGCATAACTAATGTATGGGGTTGTACTTTCTTATTCGCAATGAATTTATTTGGTACAAACTGCATATATTACATGTAATTTTTTCCCTTCATTGGTCTCAAGTATACAGCAGAGTAATCTGCACTTTATTTATTCATAGAAGGAAAGGGCAGATTTTTTTACAGTGTTATTTGCACTTAAAAAATTAAATATTCGCAGACTGCAGAATTGACTTCGCAATTTTTTTTTTTTTTTGCGCACAAAGCGTTCGTAAAAATATATTTAGCATCGCCGTTACTTGTCACATGCTATGCATTAATATCATTAAAATCTGCAAAGGACCGCAAACGATAATGCTGTAAACGATACGTAGGATCTACGAAAGACCTAATCAGCCAAAAAATGAACAAATATAACCGACAACCTGCAAGGCTGATCTGACTACGTGAAAAAGTAGATTTTGCGAGACACCAATACGACAGAAAGCGATAAAGCAGGGTAGCAACCGCGGACAGCTGTTTCGCCCTGTTTGAGGCTCGTCAGCGCGGTGTAGCTTGTAGCAAACTAAGAACGACTACAAGAATGCAGTCGTAAATAGATTGCACAATGACCCGTACACAATATCAAGTTCCGTACCTTGGAACCAACTTGTCACCCGCATCACGCTAGCCTCCTACGCAGACGTCCATAGGGCTCGTCACGCAATCTTTCCTGGGGGAGGAAAGATTGCGTGACGAGCCCTAAGGACGTCTGCGTAGGAGGCCAGCATCACGCGTGCCACATCACGTGTTGCGGGGAACAAGCCGTCCCAAGATGTCACAATGGTGTCTCGCAAAAAATGAATGTACATGGCAAGCCAATGTAAACATTTAAACGCATGGGCAAAACCACAGAGAACCCAAACGCTGTATTAGCTGTAACATAATCATTTAATAAAATATTGTTATTCACCTGTGTTCGTGTGTCCTTTTGAGTCGGTCAGTGTAAAACGCACACTGCAGACCGGGGGTAAAATGCAGACTACACACTAGCCTATACCAATACTAGACCATTTTAGCTGCATTTTGTAACCCTATTCTAGACTAAACACCAAAAAAACCTACCCTATCCTAGACCTAGTCCAAACTCGCTATTTTCCACTGCATTTTACCCTCAGTCTGCATTTTACCCCCGGTCTGCAGTCTGCGTTTTACACTGTCCGCTTTTTTGAGTGGTTTTCGGGAAGCGATTTGAATTAGAGCGAAGACGGTTGACCTTGCACGTTTCAAATATTATCTTGTCTGCCGCTTCGTAAATACGACGCGCCTATTACGTCTCAAGTTTCCATTATTATTAACTCAAGTTCCGTTACATTACTAGTGAGTCAAATAATATTTCCATTTTGTTTTGCTCGATTGTTTTTCACATAAGAACACAAATTTATGTCGACAACCAGAACATATTTAAGCCAAGGGATCGCTCGCTCAGTTTTTGGTCCCGTCCGGGATTATAGAAAAAAAAAATCAGTGAATAAATATTTCTTCTTTTGCCGTTACAAATTGGTTCATTTAAAATTTAAATTTTGGCTTAACGGTTCGTAGATAGCAGAAACGGATGTCGCTTATTATTATTATTTTTTGTGCTTACATCTTCGATGTGACGATGTTACATTTCCTTCTTCTTCTTTCGATATTTCTGCACGTAGATCAAAACCAACCTCCGTTAAAGAAGGCACTGTATTTATAAAAGTAGTCCAGATCAAACACTGACTGACACGAGCGGTAGATTTATCTCGCGCCGAAGACCGGGTATTCCGCGTGGTATTGTCTGTTTCATATTTCGGACACATGCAGCTGTCAAAGGAAAACAAAAGAGTCTGTCACGAGAACAATAGAACCACTTTGATAAAGCAAGTGCTCACAAATATAAAATCACTTCCGGTCAAGTCAAGTGTAGTCACAGATCTGACGAAACGCCGCATCCAAAAACAACCCAAAACTAAGCAGGAAAACGGGCGTCCAAACAAACAAATCATGCCTCTCATGATTATTCACCCTTTAATTAATCGAGGTGTGAAGTTCTAGCCGATTTTGTTCAGTAACAAGAGAATTACGCTTCAAACTAAAACTGCCCTCATTTTAGTTTCATCCCTTGCTCTCTTCTATTCCTTCTCTTCCCTGAGGATAGTTAATAGTTAATAATAATGGAAACTTGAGACGTAATAGGCGCGTCGTATTTACGAAGCGGCAGACAAGATAATATTTGAAACGTGCAAGGCCAACCGTCTTCGCTCTGATTCAAATCGCTTCCCGAAAACCACTCAAAAAGACACAGGAACACAGGTGAATAACAATATTTTATTAAATGATTATGTTACAGCTAATACAGCGTTTGGGTTCCCTGTGGGCAAAACCATGCTGAAAGAAAACCAGCATATCGGATCAGTAAAGACCTACTAAAGTATGGCGTGAATATTGCGCATTCACGAATCAACATCCATATTTCAAATTCAGTGTGCTTCGTTTGCATGCGACATTCGTCTGTGTGTGTTGCGGTGTATTCTTGGCTTTCACTTACGTCATATCAAAATTCAGAAGCATTAAAAAATAAATTTCGAATCCAAAATGTTTATGGAATTTTAGAGAGTTTAAAGCTACACATCTTGGCCAAATTTTGAAGCGTAAAAGCATTTCGTTCAAGAGTTATAGGCGAACGAGTATTAGATATTTTTAGTAAGAAATGTATGGAGCGGCCATCTTTGTGTCCCACTCAGGGGCACAAAGATGGCGGCCAAAAATTCAAAGTCTTAATTAGGCCAAAAATCACATCCAAAAATATTGTATTTGCTATAAGCTCAATTAACTCGGCTTATAAGCACTTGTAATGCAAACAATAACTTTCAGCTGATTCAATTTTATTTATTTTCGCGGCTTATCTGAAATAGCGTGACGCATTGCGTGACACATTTAAAACCTTTGTAATTCGGAAGCAAAACATCGTTAAAACCTGAAACTTTTTGTGAAAGATTATAACACTTGTATCCACATACCATGTTAAAAACAGCTTTGTAGGATGTATACTTCACATTTTTTAATTTTTATGACGTCATGTGAAAACCAAGAATAGTGCGATATGCTTGCATCGCAATCCAACATTCTTGTTTTCTGTATTCAGTTTCAATTCAACAAGCCTCCAATTCAATGACATTTCAACTTATGCATATCAAGTGCCGTATTTGTTTCATTTCATTATTATTCATTCAAATGACATCTTCAAGTTTTGCAATGTTATAATTTTTAAATACTGAATCATTGATGCGTTACATCATGATCAATTCATCTTGACTCAATCAATACCCACAATTTATAACCTAGAGTGATTTTATTTACACCGTGAAACAACAAGAAACAATTACAGCGTATTAGTATAACTAAACAAAACAAAACAAAACAATAGAACTAGCGTCTCATGGAATGTTATAGTGTAGGTAACTGTTCTATAGGTTTTATTAGTAAAATCACTCTATGCAACACCTCCACGTACACTTTCTGGCAAATAAATTATAAGTGGCAAATATAGAGGAGGAAAAGGGGGTTGAGGCAGGGGGAGGGGGGGGGGGGGGGGGGCGTGCTAACCTTATGGGCAAATATTTAAGCCCTGCGAAGCAGAAAGTTTGAAAACATTTTTCCCTTTGGGCCCCAAAATATTTTATTACCGAAAGAGCCAAAATGTATAACGCCCCTGTTTTAGAATAAATCTCAATGCGCCACTGATTACAAATTAGCACACCTCTGATACATTTTTATTAACCCAAAAGCACAATGGCATCATCCTCGCCCGCAATTCCTAACCTTTGGTTATTCCTAGTTTAAATATATTTAACTCATTTTTAGCTCTTTTTTTCTTAAGACTAGGACATTGTTACATGCAGAAAGCTACTTTTATATATAGGGCTAGGATAATTTTAATTTACAATATATTATGTAGTTAGTATAGTGTCCACAACTAGCTCTAACAGCTAAATACTTGACACTTAAATAAAGTCTTACTTACTTTCTTACTTATCTCTTTAGTTAATGTTGATTCTAAACTTGCTTCTAAGGTTATCGCCAATAGAATAAAAAAAAGTTCTTCCTTGTATAATTCACAACAATCAAGCTGGTTTTATCAAAGGCAGATTAATTGGTGAGGTTGCTCGTTCAATTTTAGACATCATTCAGGACCACAAAGGAAGCGCTGAAGCAGCCGCAGGTGTTCTACTGTTTATTGACTTCGAAACAGCTTTTGATTCTATAGAATGGGATTTCATGTATAAATCATTGAAGGTTTTCAGCTTGAAAGAGGTGTAAAACAAGGTGACCCTTTGTCACCGTATTTATTTGTGGTTGCAATTGGCAATATCCCTGAGGTCCAATGAATATATCAAAGATATTTAATGGCCCTCTCTATAAGTTAGCACTCCATCATATCTTTGTTACGTTTGATAATGGTCTTGTAATAAGAACCGAAATATTACGTTTACTTTTGTTTGTTGTTTTCTTGCTTAACTTATATTTTAAGTTTGCAAGATGTTTTTCGGAGTCGTGATCATTTTATATTTCCACACGTTTATAGCTGTACATAAATTAACGTGATTTACCTGTATTCTCAGGCGTTTTGAACCCCCGATTTTAACTGATCCAATAGAGGGAAGCTATCATCAGGCAAAATAATCATTCGGGAAAAATGACTAATTGCCTTCCGTTGTTACTATGAAAGGTACTTTAATTGAGAATTACTGAAATCCGAGAATGTAGATTTTTCATCAGTTTTCATTTTTCTATGACAAAGGCCGTGTTTTCACGAGCGATTTTTCAAGTCGCCGAGCGAGTGACAGTCGGAAATCTCGTGAAAACAGTTGCTTGTCCAACTCGCTTAAAGTTAAGCGAGTCGGCGAACTACAATAGAATTCTCATTAAATTTAAGCCACCAAACCAGGTCGCTTAAGCTTGTCGGCAATTAAACAACAAAGAAGGGCATTGTATTGTCGTTCTTTTGTGTTCTAATTTTCTATTGTTTTAACAAAAGAAAATATATCGCTCATGGTATAAGAAAAATGAATAAAGTTCTGTCCGTGAAAACGCATAAATTTTTTAAGCTGCTTAACGCGGTCAGTAAACAAATTACCTACAGGAATGTTAAGCGAGAAAAACCGCCTCGTGAAAACACAGCCAATAGAATTCTCATTAAATTTAAGCCACCAAACCAGGTCGCTTAAGCTTGTCGGCAATTAAACAACAAAGAAGGGCATTGTATTGTTGTCTTTTGTGTTCTAATTTTCTATCGTTTTAACAAAAGAAAATATATCGCTCATGGTATAAGAAAAATGAATAAAGTTCTGTCCGTGAAAACGCATAAATTTTTTAAGCTGCTTAACGCGGTCAGTAAACAAATTACCTACAGGAATGTTAAGCGAGAAAAACCGCCTCGTGAAAACACAGCCAAAGTTATTGCAATTAGGTTAACTGAGGATTTAAAATTGTTCTTTATCGGCTGGGTCCCTCGGCACGGTATATTATAGAGTCCGTGTGAGATTCGTCTGATGCTGTAAATACGAAATTGGTTTAACTAAGCTTGGCGACATATTTAGTAATTGTCACTGTCCAAGTTTTCCGTTGTCATGCTGTACATGTACTTCAGTCTCTTGTGAAAAATTAGAAAAAAACGAGTTTTGATCGAACCGGTGTTGTCAAAAATCATCGTCAGTCGGTACAAATTGTGATCAACATTTCTCTCCAGTCTCTCACTTTGCGATCTCTCAACTTTTAGTGATCGAATGCCCTCGATTTTCCCATGTTTCTCTTTAGTTTTGGTGGCATTCTTGCCTTATAACTTACTAAACTGGTTTCAAAACTGGCAAGACAACACGTAGAGTGAAAATTTCAAACACTAATGCTTCTTAGCTTTATCAGCTCAACTGCGGGCTTCTTCGATGACTCTTTCGATTTCGACAATGTAGTTTTTCGGTCAACCATCCCTTGATTATGAATATAAAATGGACTCGCTCCTATGTTGGTTTCTCGTTCTTTGTTTCTACTTTTCGCTTGTGGGCACCGTGTATGACGGAGTATTTCTTTTAAAGCTTGACGGTATTTTGGAATTGTCCATGCGTAAAGAAAAGGGTTCAATCCTGAATTCAGAAACAGAATCGGTTCGGAAAGCTTGTTGATGGTTAGTACCACCGGCGCCTCCATGCAGGATTCACAAAGTAGTTCTACATGAAGCATGATATATAATGGAAGCATGCAAGCGATGGCAACCAACAAAAGGAGAAAGACAGTTTTCGTCATTTTCTTTTCTGATCTAACCATAGCTTTCATCTCATCGTGTGTAGGTTGTCTTCTTGTTTGACTATTGTACCCCCGAGTTCGTAATGATTGCTCCATCTGATGCTTAATTGTGAAATAGATTGACACGAACAGACCGATCAAGATCCCGCCAAACAATGTGTAGTTCACGTGTAAATCTACCCAGTAAAATACATCTTCTGGTACTCCCATGAAGCGAAGCGTGCTGAATACAATTGAGTAAATCCACAGTAGAATTATCATCGTAAAAATGCGCTTACAGTCCATTCGTTGCCCATGTTGGAAAGGATATCTCACAGCAATGTATCGATCCCACGCCATTAAAAGGATAGACAAAATAGAAGCGTTTACAGAAACGTAGGCTGTTGATTCCCCTATAACATACAAGATATCTGACTCTTTTCCCATGAAGTTGCTTATTTCATAGGCTCCGTAAAAAGGCTCTGCTACCAGACCTGTTAGCAGGTCCGCGACGGCCAAATTCACCACCAAATAGCTTGTCGTATTCCTCAAGCGTCGAAAAGGGTCTCGGTAAATTGTCAAACAAAGAAGTGAATTTCCTATTACCGCAACGACTCCAACGACTAAATTGGCTACACCAATTATCAAGGCAGTTTTCGGCGAGTTTTCTGAATTTTCCAAAGTTTCATTTGCAGTTGTTGTGCTGTTTGTCCCCATAGCTGAAAGCAATGATCGAATTATTATTAAACGATACTTATATAATATAAAACCACGTTAGATATCACTGTTGTGCGGGAACTGTGCGCAAATGTTGGTCCCAAAGGAATCGATGTTAGTTCAGTATTATATATGATTTCATGGGGGTTGGAAGCCTATCCCATGATGCAACGCGAATAAAAGATATACACGAAATTCGTATGATCACGTGACCTCGAATTTGCTTCTGGTCGTCATGCGATCGCGACCGCGGAGCTGCTGTTCTTCGTGTTCTTTACAGTCTTCGAACTACCTTTTCGCCTTTTATCGGTTAGTAACACAACAGAACTATGTTGTGAAATCAAAAGCTGTCGGAAAAGGCAATGTTTTTCATGTCATCTCGTTTTTAAAAGTCTTAAGGAAACCAGATCGAAGGACAACAAATCGACTTTTGCAAGCCTGTGGCGCACCTTTGTGGATCTTGTGGGCATTTGGTCCGAGCGTTTGGTTACGAGGTAGATACGTGAAGGTTATTTGTGGAAACGTTAATGGAATCAACCTGTTCAGAACGTTACAGTGACTTCTCTTAAGGTGTGCTTGTCACGTGCTCAATCCACGCCCACATTCCAACCCTTATTAACCAAAACCTGAACCATGACGGATAACTTGCTTTCAAAGCCCAAGCAACCCTAAGCCTACAACCCTATCTCCCACACGAGTTTTCAGGCTAAGCCCAATCATAGTTTCACCCCGGTAGTGTCAAAAGAAACTGGTCACGTGACCTCAATTGTTTCCATTAAAACCTTGGAGAGATCTGGAGAGATTTGATGTTTTAAATCATTATGATATTAAGGAATACGTTAGTTATGTTAAAGCTGAATTACAGTCCGTACTGCGCAATCTCGGGGTTTGTTTTCATTTTTTGTTTTGAATTTGTTGATATGTTACACTTCGGTAATAGCATACATGGAGTAAATGGGAGTAAACCGTCAGTCCACCATTACGGCCGTTGTGTTTACGAATGCTCGATGAGCTGAAGCGTCGGTTTGGGAAAACTTTGGGGATCTTTTACTTATTATTATTGTTTGGCAAGGATATCTGACGTTATGAAGGAAAAGGTAAGTTTGTCCCGTAATTTTCATTTTTGCTGGTAAACGTTCCTTGTTTGTGAGTCTCACAAACATTGCCGAGCTAAGATTGCGCAGTACGGACTGTATTCATCTTTAAAATGCTAGTGAGATTGAGATTTTACAAAAAGCTTGTTTATTTCACAAATGTCGCGGGTAACTCGTTGCGTTGCATCATGGGATAGGCTTTCACCTGGCCTTACGAATGGCGTCTCTGTTTGAGTTAATGAGTTGAAGGGGAATGAGTGAAGTGATCTGAAACGGCGGTAGCCAAATCAATGTGATGTTTAATGGCTTTTTCGATTGCGCGTATAGGACATTTTTACATGCAGAAAGCTACTTTTATATATAGGACTAGGATAATTTTAATTCACAATATATTATGTAGTTAGTATAGTGTCCACAACTACACTCTTTTTCATAAAAATCTTTTTATAAGAGTATTGAGGCTGAATTTGGCGACATTTTAAGAATATGTTAAGAATATACCCAAGGCTGAGACTTTCTTAAGAATAATTTTTGCGTGTTGATGAAAAATAAAATACAATAAAATCACATAATATTGTAAATGAACTTTATTATATCATTGAAAAGCATGGTAAATTCTTTCTTTTTTCTAACAAAACGATAAAAACTGGCTGGCTTTAAGGTAAAGCGGTAAAGCACGTGCGCATGTAGCACGATACAGACACCATGCAGTGCTACTTGCATTTTGATAGTTCAATTCCTGGTCACATCCGTTTAACTTAAATACAATACTATCTGTAATCTAAGAATGAACACAAGAATATTTTCAGAATAAATTCGGCAAAAAATAAGAATATCCAGCATAGGCATAAAAATGTACATTCTTATAAAAAAGAGTGTAGCTCTAGCAGCTAAATACTTGACACTTAAATTAAGTCTTACTTACTTACTTACTTACTTACTTACTTACTTACTTACTTACTTACTTACTTACTTCTTACAGACTTACTTCTTGCTGACTTACTGACTTACTGACTTACTTCTTACTGACTTACTTACTGACTTACTTACTTACTTACTTACTTGCTTCTTACAGACTTTCTTCTTGTTGACTTACTGACTTGCCGACTTACTTCTTACTGACTTACTTACTGACTTACTTACTTACTTACTTCTAACAGACTTACTTACTGACTTACTTACTTCTTACAGACTTACTTACTTACTTACTTACTTCTAACAGACTTACTTACTGACTTACTTACTTCTTACAGACTTACTTATACTGACTTTCTGACTTACTTACTTCTTACAGACTTACTTACCGACTTAGTGACTTACTTACTTCTTACAGACTTACTTACTGACTTACTGACTTACTTCTTACGGACTTACTTACTTACTTACTTCTTACTGACTTACTGACTTACTTACCTCTTACTGACCTATAATTACTTACTTACTTACTTACTTACTTTACTTACTTAATTACTTACTTACTTACTTACTTATCTCTTACTTACTTACTTACTTACTTACTTATCTCTTACATACTTACTTACTTACCTACTTACTTGCTTCCTTACTTACTTACTTGCTTCCTTACTTACTTACTTGCTTCCTTACTTACTTACTTGCTTCCCTCCTTACTTATCTCTTACTTACTTAGTTACTTACTTACTTATCTCTTACTTACTTACTTACTTACTTACTTACTTACTTACTTTACTTACTTACTTACTTACTTATCCCTTACTTACTTACTTACTTACTTATCTCTTACTTACTTACTTACTTACTTACTTACTTTACTTACTTACTTACTTACTTACTTATCCCTTACTTGCTTCCTTACTTACTTACTTACTTACCTACTTGCTTGCTTCCTTACTTACTTACTTGCTTCCTTACTTACTTACTTGCTTCCTTCCTTCCTTACTTACTTACTTACTTTACTTACTTAATTACTTACTTACTTACTTACTTACTTATCTCTTACTTACTTACTTACTTACTTACTTACTTACTTATCTCTTACATACTTACTTACTTACTTACTTACCTACTTACTTGCTTCCTTATTTACTTACTTGCTTCCTTCCTTACTTACTTGCTTCCTTACGTACTTACTTGCTTCCTTCCTTACTTATCTCTTACTTACTTACATACTTACTTAGTTACTTACTTACTTATCTCTTACTTACTTACTTACTTACTTATCTCTTACTTACTAACTTACTTACTTACTTATCTCTTACTTACTTGCTTACTTACTTACTTATCTCTTACTTACTTACTAACTTACTTACTTACTTATCTCTTACTTACTTATCTCTTACTTACTTACCTCTTACTGACTTACTTACTTGCTTCCTTACTTACTTAATTACTTACTTACTCACTTATCTCTTACTTACTTACCTCTTGCTGACATACTTACTTGCTTCCTTACTTACTTACTTACTTACTTATCTCTTACTTACTTATCTCTTACTTACTTACTTACTAACTTACTTACTTACTTATCTCTTACTTACTTACTAACTTACTTACTTACTTACTTACTTACTTACTTACTTATCTCTTACTTACTTACTTACTTACTTACTTACTTACTTATCACTTACTTACTTAGTTACTTATTAACTTACTTACTTACTTACTTACTTACTTACTTATCTCTTACTTACTTACTTACTTATTTACTTACTTACTTTCTTACTTACTTATCTCTTACGGAGATTTTAACCTGGTTCTAGATCTTGATAAAGACAAAAAGAGTGGCCGCTTTAAAACACATACAAACTCAGTTAAAATATTGCAGAAATTTACTTATCTCTTACTTACTTATCTCTTACTTACTTACTTACTTACTAACTTACTTACTTACTTACTTACTTATCTCTTACTTACTTACTAACTTACTTACTTACTTACTTACTTACTTACTTATCTCTTACTTACTTACTTACTTACTTACTTATCACTTACTTACTTAGTTACTTATTAACTCACTTACTTACTTACTTAGTATACTTACTTACTTACTTATCTCTTACTTACTTACTTACTTATCTCTTACTTACTTACTTACTTATTTACTTACTTACTTTCTTACTTACTTATCTCTTACGGAGATTTTAACCTGGTTCTAGATCTTGATAAAGACAAAAAGAGTGGCCGCTTTAAAACACATACAAACTCAGTTAAAATATTGCAGAAATTTATGACTGAACTGACTTTGACAGATGCTTGGAGGGTTTTAAACCCAGATAAAAGGAGATATACTTGGCGTCGAAGAAATCCTGAAATACACTGCAGATTGGATTTTTTTCTTGTAAGCCAAAACATGATGTGTAATGTAACACGTGCTGATATCTTGGCAGGGTATAAAACGGACCATTCCCTGATAGTTATTGACACAGCTATACACTCAAACCAAAGGGGACCGGGCTTCTGGAAACTAAATACTTCATTTCTTACAGACCTTAATTACGTGAATCAAATTCGAACAACAATTAAAGAAGTTAAGACTGAATATGAACGGGATGACGATGTAAACCCAGCCTTGCTGTGGGAAATGATAAAACTAAAAATTAGAGAACAGACTTTAAAATATGCCAAAAATAAAAAAGCGAAAATACTAAAAATGGAAGACGAATTAGAAAAACGTATTAACCTGTTACAAAACGTGATTGATTTCAATGGCACCGGAGAACAGGAAAAATTGGATGCTACTAAGGAACAGGAGCTCAAAAAGGCAGAACTGGAGAGAATAATAGAGTATAGAACGAATGGTGCGATTTTGAGGGCAAAATGCAGATGGCATAATGAGGGCGAAAAAAATACAAAATATTTTCTAAATCTCGAGAAAAGGCACTATAAGAACGGCGTTATAAATCAATTAAAAACTGGCGAAAATGAATTTGTCACCTCAGACAAAGCGATTTTAAGCGAATGTGAAACCTTCTATAAGAACCTCTATAGTTCTCAATTGGATGCCAGTCGCAATGACTTTCAGAATGATAATTTTTTCTTTGTCGATACAAATACAAAAGTTCTAGACGCCAGGGAAAGACAAACATGTGAAGGCTTTATAACCAAGCAAGAATGCCTGCAAGCACTAAAAGACATGGAACCAAATAAAACTCCGGGGTCGGATGGCCTACCTGCAGAATTTTACAAGATTTTTTGGAACGATATCTCTGATTATCTGATAAACTCAATTAACCACGCATTTGGTATTGGACAGCTTTCGGTGACTCGACGACGAGGAATAATTAAACTAATACCGAAAAAAGATGCAGAAACCAATCTCATTAAAAACTGGCGTCCAATAACGTTGTTAAACTGCGATTATAAAATAGCAGCCAAGGCTATTGCAAACCGAATTAAAAACGTTCTACCAAACATGATTAATAGTGACCAGACGGGATTTATCAAGGGCAGATTTATCGGAGAAAACATTAGATTAATTGATGGGGTAATACAATTTGCAGCTGCTAAAAATATTTCAGGACTACTACTTTTTTTAGACTTTGAAAAGGCTTTTGACACTGTAGAGTGGACTTTCATACAGAGAACCTTTAAGCACTTTAACTTCGGCCCGTCGATTATTAAATGGATCAACACCTTTTATAATAACATTGAAAGTTGCGTCCTAAACAATGGTTGGTCGTCACATTTTTTTAAACCCCAAAGGGGAGTTAGGCAAGGCTGCCCCCTTTCGCCCTATTTGTTTACTTTTTGCGTTGAGATATTAGCTGAAAGAATACGAAATAACAAAGACATCAAGGGCATCTTTGTGCATGGAAACGAAATCAAAATCAGCCAGTATGCGGATGACACCACTCTTATTTTAGATGGCACAAAAAAATCTTTAACTTCCGCGCTTCAGGTATTGGATGATTTTAAGACAATATCTGGACTAAAACTAAACAATAGAAAAACTGAAGTACTCTGGATTGGAGCCAAAGCCGGAAGAAACGACATACTTTGCCCGGAAAAAGATTTAAAATGGGTCACAGACAAAGTGAAGGCCTTAGGTGTGTGGTTTTCGCCCAATTCTGAAGTAAGTCTGGAGATAAACTATTCTGAAAAACTAACCAAAATTAACAATAGCCTGGGCTGCTGGAAATACCGGCGACTGAGCTTACTCGGAAAGATTACAGTATTAAAGAGTCTGATAGCTTCTCAACTTGTTTACATCTTGTCGCCCTTACCAACAAATCATCGCGTTTTAAAAGAAATCAACAATATATTCTTTAAGTTTTTATGGGATGGTAGGGGGGACAAGATCAAACGAGATGTTATTATAGGCAATTATTCAGATGGTGGATTAAAGATGATCGACTTGTATTCCTTTAACAAAGCACTAAAATCTACCTGGGTAAAAAAATACCTTGATCCAGAGAACCATGGTAAGTGGAAATATTTTTTTGACTATGAATTGCACAAATTTGGCGGACAGGCCGTTTTCAGAGGAAACCTTAACAAAGACGACATGTCTAAATTTACAACTAGTATCTCGGACAATTTTTTGGCCGAAATTCTGAATATTTGGTCGGAAATAAGTTATGATTCGGACGTGAACTCGATTGACCACTTTCTATCAACGAGCTTATGGTATAATTCCTTGATAAGAATCGGAAATAGACCTGTATACTACAAGTACTGGTTTTCTAAAGGTGTCCAAAATGTCGCGCATATAATGAAAGATTCCAACACCTACCTCTCACTCCAAGAATTAAAAGATCGTTTCAATATTCAAACAAATTTTCTTACTTTCCATAGTCTAATATCTGTAGTGAAAGCTTTAGAGAAAACAAACAAAGATCGTCTTTTAGATAGGAACACCAAGTTCGAAAGTTTTCTTGAACGCTTTGTAAAGTCTAATAAGGCAAATAGAGTAGTCTATGAAAAACTTATTGATCTAAAGCAGCAACCCCTTACCGTAGTCAAAACAAATGGTGTGCGGATTGCGAGGTAGAAAATATGAAAACAATTGATTGGAAGTCAGTATACCAACTGTCTTTCAACTGTACCAAAATAACTAAACTAAATACTTTTCAATTCAAACTGCTTCATAGAAGACTGGCAACAAATGATTTCTTGAAGAAAATAGGAATAAAAGAGAATGACATGTGTACTTTCTGTAGAAGTGAGGTGGAGAGTCTAATCCACCTTTTCTGGTCTTGCAATGTGACGTCACGCTTTTGGCAAAGTTTTAAGCAATGGCTCATCACTGACAAAGGCATCGCAGACATAGAGACTATTAACTTTACTTCAACCATAATATTAGGCTTAAATACTAAAGTTTTTAAGAAAAACCAACTGGATGTCTATTTCTTGATTGCGCGTTATTTTATTTGGATCTGTAGAACACAGGGCAAGGACCTAAACTTTCAGAATTTCACGAACTTTGTAAGTTTTTTTCTCTGATTGCCAACTTGTCTCCTATGCCTCGTTTCTATTTTCTATTAGCTTAATATGAAGAAAGTTTAGCCCTAGCAGTATTTTCCTAAAGACATAACTCATTAATCAAGTATACAAAATGTAAGTAATGTAGCAACTTGATGTAACGTGAAGTATTGTTAGTAAGTTGATGCATTGTATTATATTGTAAGTATGGTATTGTAATTAATCGTAAGAAATGGAATGTAACATGTATTGTAAGTTAGTAATGTATGTGTTGAAATAAACGAGTATTTATGAAAAAAAAAATACTTACTTACTTACTTACTTACTTACTTACTTACTTACTTATGTGAATGATATATATGAAATAAATCATATATGAACTGCGGAAATGTAATCAAATGAAGAATGATCCTCGCAGTTGTGAACGCAATTTAAGCAATTGCGAAAAGAAGCCTGAAAAAAATTCAGGACTTCAACGGGGTTCGAACCCCGTTGAAGTCCTGAATTTTTTTCGAGCTTCTTTTCGCAATTGCTTAAATTGCGTTCACAACTGCGAGGATCATTCTTCATTTGATTACTTACTTATGTCTTACCTACTTACCTCTTACTGACTTACTTACTTGCTTCCTTCCTTCCTTCCTTCCTTCCTTCCTTCCTTCCTTCCTTCCTTACTTACTTACTTACTTATCTCTTACTTACTTTCTTACTTACTTACTTATCTCTTACTTACTTACTTACTTACTTACTTACTTACTTACTTACTTACTTACTTACTTACTTACTAACTTACTTACTTACTTAT